>JADMNL010000036.1:28032500-28462500 GCA_016271365.2 Neoceratodus forsteri | reverse complement strand
CAAAAAAAGAAAACCATCCCTTGCTATTCTGACCTGGCCACCTCGACCTCCCACTCAGGAACCCACACCCCACACACCCTCACGTACCAGAATATGTCCCATAGCATAGATCCACTGTCCAATCAAAGACACATCTTGCTGCTGGAAACTGCGACTGCAATATGAGAAAGTAAGGTAAGTGCACTTAAATGTATTTCAGTAGGGATTTCAACTTTGAGGCATAACTTTGCCATTTTTGCATATTTTGAGCCCAAATTTTCAACATGGCCTTTTTGGGACGCCGCCTCATGACCAATGGCAATGAAGTGATGCCAATCAGGTCCAGAAGGTGGTTTTGCAGTTGCTTGATGAAATCGCCCTTCCAGCAGGATTTGAAAGTTTTCACTGCCCTTGTTCATGAGGTGGGGTTGTAAGAAGGCTGTGTTGAAAATTTGGGGTCAGAGTATTTAAAAATGGCAAAGTTATGAGTGTACATTGAAATTTTGCAATGCATGCTTACAATTTTGGTAATTTTAAATATTTTGACCCAACATTTTTAATATAGTTGTTTTTTCACATCACCTCATGAATGTGACAACTGTCATTTTTAAAATCCTGGCCAAAATGTTTTTCCACATCTGTGGTGCAGAATGACATTGTTGCTGCGTGAACTAATCTTTCGAGTAGGTTTTGAAAATTTTCTCCATCCCTGTTCATAAGGTGGGGGGGGTGGATAAGAAAAGCTATGTTGAAAATCTGGGGTAAAAATGTTACAAAACAACAGAGTTGTGAGCATGCATTGAAATATTGCAACACACACTCATAACCTCGGTAATTTTTAAATATTTTGATCCCGAATTTTCAACATAGCCATTTTTTCACATTACTTCATGAACGTGACAACTGTCATTTTTCAAAATCTGACTGAAATGTGTTTTTGCACCTGTGCCGCAGAATGATGTTTCAGTCAAGATTTGAAAATGTTCACCTACCAGCTTCTTGAGGTGGGTTCGTATCAAGGCTGTGTTAAAAATTTGGTGTCAAAATGTTAAGAAACAACACAGTTATGAAGATACATTGTCATTTTCCTATGCACGTTCATAACTTTGGTAATTTTTGCCATCCTACGCGGCATAGAAGGGCAGGGTCAGCAGGACCTTGCACTTCCTTAGACAGACAGAATATTCCCTTGGCACACGGCCCAGATGGCCACGTGCATTTGCATCTCTTCACACAGGTCCAAAAGGGACCTGTGTGAATGAGGATATGATTCCACTGTTTCAAAAAGAAAGGAAATTATTTACAAAAAACGTTGTTAATGCACCAGTTCCATGCAAGGCCAGGCCACCGGCACAGCGGTAGCAGTGCCGCTTGCAATGTCGACATGCTGGGTTTGGAAGTGAACTCGGGACGTTTGTGGACCAGCCAGGGGGAGGAAGAGGATTGAGCATCCACAGAACTGCTCTCCTCCCCTGGGCGGGGAGGGTGGGCAGAGCCTGGTGCTCAGCTAGTCACTAGTGGAAGCTGGATGAAAGGTAGCCTGGGCCAGCACTCGGGGTGGGAGTTGTGGCAGGCCTCGACAGATATCACGTGGGAGCGCATGGCATGTGTCTCAATGCCATTGCATGCCATGCCTCCCAGGGGGACAGTAACCACAAAATGCCAGTGGCAGGATGGCACCAAGCACCCATGGGGCCCCACACTCAACTAGCTGGGCACGTAGCCAGAACCGGATCCATTCCATAATGGGGGGGTGGGTGGAAAATCCTGTCGACCTTGGTGGGGGAAGACGGCAGTGGTATGACCCAAAGGACATCGAGGTGATGGGGCGGGGGTGCTCAGGCAGATTGTGGCTGACTGGAAGGAGATTTTAAAAAAAGAAGTGCCATGTGCTGTTTTTTAAGGTACTTTGGGTCTGCCTCTGCCCACTTAGCTGTGTTTTCCAAACTTTCCCCTTCTTTGTTTATATTATTTCCTTAACTCTCCAAATACTTGTTCTGTTTCTCTGTTTTTCCCCACATTCAATACATTGAATGTTTGCCACGGAAAGCAATAATTCCAAAATTCTGCACAGTCCCACTGGGAGAATGTTACCTGGCACACACACACACAAACACACATGCACGCTCATTAATTTATGGGCATTCTAGGAGGACTTCAGTGGATTCAACAAAGTGTAGATTTATAATTCTTAAACTTCACTCAACCACAGATTGTCACTCAGATAAAAAGTCAGGGCCAAAGTAAATATCCCAGCAGTGAAATATTTTCTTTAAAATCTGATTTTACGTTAAGAAACAAGCAGTTCTGCCCTGATCTGGACACAGCCCATGTCTTTGTTATGCTGTTTTCCTCAGATTTTCCTACCCTGTCCTCATATAACCTGTAAATAATCTGCATCCTCCACCACGCACACACAGAAATTACGTTACCATTGGATCAGCGTCTTCTTCATAAATGAAAAGACTTCCTTTAACAAGTCCGTTCCATTGGACTATGACCAAAAATTATTGCTCTCCTGATTTCACATTGTTTACTTGTTTGTTTTGGTTTTTTGTTCAGTTTTTTTTATGTAAGCATGTTGTGTGTTGTCTGGATTATCATGTTTTGTGAGGACAACAGCTTTTTTTATCCAACCAACCCGAAAAGAAAAAAGGTACTTACCCCTGTTTCAGTATATACAGGATTTTACTGCTGCATCTAAGAGACAAGGCACAGCTGAGCACCACAGCCACCTGAGAAGTGCATTATTCCCTTATATCACACACCCTGGAGTGTTTTCTCCCACTTATAAAATTGGCTTTTATGTTCAAAAAAATGTGTAGTTCAGATGAGATGTGGGATTGTCAGAAATTATACAATGTGGTCTCAGAATCTGGCATTCTGATTGGCTGACTGGCAACTTTTACCTGTGATAAATCCTGGCATTACCCACGGGAAAAGGTGCCAGTCAGTTGCAGCTGCACAAATCAATGTGACCACCTCATAAAACAGAAACGCCGCCATGTAGAATTCCTCGCTGAATGGCCGTCTCCCACAACTTGGCTCACCTGTATCCAATTTTTTCCTTTCGCTCCGCTCCTCCTTACAGCAACAAACCCCCAGTGCACTTCTGGCACTGTCCCAAACTCCCTTCTAGTGACCACTAACTCCCGATCTGTTAAACAGTTTAAAAAAAAAAAACCTGAACAGCACAGGCAGCTGCCGTTAGACCATCTCCCTTGCGTACGGCACCCATTTCATGTAAGCTTCCGATCACCCCTGTTTAGCTAAAGAAATATTCTTAATTTTATGTGCCATGTTTAACAGGGGAAAGTGTTTATTAGTGAAAAGCAAGGGCTAAAAATTCTAGAAATCACGGCCGATAAACTGAGCCGTGTTACTGAGTATTACAGCTCGTCTTTTTTTGCAATGTTTTCTACAACTTTTAGCTCTTGGTTTTTACTAATGAACACTTTCACTTTCCCCGATTAAACATTCAGCACAGAATTAAGAAGATTTTTTTAGCTCAACGGGGGGTGATCGGAAGCTTGACACTCGATCCGAGTTTAAAAATTGCCGCTCATCCCGAACAATCTCTCACGCTCCCGACTTGGAGCAAGAAGCAGAAGCAACTTATTCTTAAAAGAACGAGTACCAGTGATCTACCTCACACAGATTGCCTCTTGCTCTCCCAGCAGCACGGATCTGAGAACAAACTCTCAAGTGCTGCATTCTCACATTGGTTACCCCCCGATTCAGCTCAGTTCACGTTGCGAAAAATGATTTAAAACACACAAAAAAAAAATTATTTTTTATTTTTCTTCCCACCAAAAAAAGGGGGACATTGTATAATCACAATAAACCACTCCAGGGTGTGGGTTATGCTGGGATTTACCCATGCCTGGTGTGGTTTGATACGCCTGCTGACCAAACCACACCAGGCATGGTAATCCAGCATAACCCACACCATGTCGTGGTTTACCGCTTAAATAATCAATGGTTATGTGATGTGTTTTAACCAATGAGGTTACAGGATTTTCATGGCCTGTGTTATAAGCAATATTATACTGAAAAAAATGTCATTCTTACACAGTCAGATTGCAGGGTTACTGTCCGGTTATTCTGTGATAACCGGACAGTAGCGTGAATAATGGGACAGTGGCTCTGCATTCTGATTGGCTGCTGTGTGTGTACTTAGCCCAGGAGAGAGCAAACACAGTTAGCCCTCCCACTTCAACATGCAGCAGCCAATCAGAGATGTCTAGCAATGCTGCAGTGCATCTGTGAGGCACAGTTCCTGCTTTCTCACAGATGCATTGTAGCGCGACAAACAGATTTCAGCAGTTTTGAAAACATTTTAATTTTTTTTTCAGTATAATAATAATACCAGTAGTGGTTTGGTTTCCTCTGTAATCAGATTACCTTGGTAATAACTGGGTCAGGGGGATTAAACACCTCGACCTTGGTGTTTTATTACCCCTGGTCTGGTTATTACCTCGTAAATCCAGACCACTGTGGTGTTATCGCTATAATAACCAACACCCCTCGGTGCAATTACTAAAATATTCTCAAGTTACGAGTAGCGCTCTAAATCTTTCTATGCTGACTGTGTGGAGAGTTAGGTGTTTTTAAACATGAGAACTGAAATTAACAATAAGAAAGCATTTTTAAATAAATTGTAAGATTTGAATATCCGATATTTATGAAACTATGTACTCTAGTCAGTACTTGCTGCCCTAGTTCATGTGGGGGCAGGAAGTAGGGAAAACATAATGGGCTGCATTGGAATAACACTATTAGGTTTGGCTCAACTGAATATAGTTGTAAAAATGATGGCCGATGGGTCGACATGGCATCTGGTTCAGCTTCAGGAGGGAAACACGCCACTGACTCATTGGGCAAGGGTTTGAAGAAATTAATACAATGGACTCAAACTTTTGATTGCAGATTTAATGCCCTATCAGAGAAAGTTGATTTCCTGTAGCAGGGACTCTAAGATCAATACAGAAAAAATAGAGACTGTTTCAAAAGATGTGGAAGCTAATAAAGAAGAGAGCTGGAAAAAAAAAAAATAAAGTTGTGGGGATTGAAGCCACTACAGCTAGTTTAATAAGAGACAATTATGCCATGTCACGAAAAATCGAGCTACTGGAGAATCAGCAGCGTCACAAAAATCTCAGAGTAATAGGTTTGTCACGTGTAGTTGATGCAGATGTTCAGAGTATAAGGGACATACTAACATACTAACGTACTAACATGCTAACATGCTAACATACTAATGTACTAACATGCTAACATACTAATATGCTAACATACTGATGTACAAAGGTACTAACATACTAACACATTAACATACTAATGTACTGACATACTGACATGCTAATGTACTAACATACTAATTGCCAGCAGATTAGGCCTTATGGTCTATCGAGTCTGCTCGAACCTCAGATCCCCTGTTGGGAACTGAGGCCCTCCCCCACCCCTAGTGTTCCGATACCCCTTTCTGTATCTGTCCACCCTCTCTTGAAGCCCTCCACACTGGAAATCTGGACCAGCTCGCCAGGCAACGCGTTCCAAGGATCCACCACCCTCTCCATGAAAAACCTCCTCCTCTTTCCCCCCTCATTCTTCCTCCTTCCAACTTCAAACCATGCCCCCTGGTGATACCTCCCTCCTTTAGTTTAAAGATCCCCTCCCCATTTACCCTATTTATTCCCTTGAGGTACTTAAAGACCTTGATCATGTCCCCCCTGTCTCTCCTCTCCTCCAAAGTAAACAGTCTGAGCTCCTCAAGTCTGTCCTCATACGTCAAATCCCCTAGTCCTCAAATCATCCTAGTAGCCCTCCTCTGTACCCTCTCCAGGAGCTGTATGTCTCTCTTTAAGTGTGGTCTCCAGTACTGTACACAGTACTCGAGGTGAGGCCTCACCAGCCCATTGTACAGCGGCAGAATCACTTCCCTGCTCCTAGAGGTGACTCCCCCTTACAATGCATCCCAACATCCTGTTTGCCTTGCTAGCCACTCTTCTGCACTGCTCAGAGTTATTCATACATGCATCCACCATGACCCTAGGTCTTTTTCCCCAGACGAGGCCTCCAGCACCACCCCTCCCAGGACGTACCTTTGTTTGGGGTTTCCCTACCCAAGATGTAACACCTTGCACTTGGTGGTATTGAAATTTAACTTCCATGTGATAGCCCAGCTTTCCAGGGTGTCCAGATCCCCTTGCAGGGCCAACCCCCCCCTTCCCCATCAACTACTGCTCCCATCTTGGAATCGTCAACAAAGAGACTCATCTCATACCCTATACCCTCCCTGATGTCAGATATGTATGCATTAAACAGGATCGGCCCCAGGACCGAGCCCTGCGGAACTCCACTACCGACCTCTCTAGGGTTCGAGCGCTCCCCACCAATCACCACTCTCTGTGCTTGACCAGCTAGCCAGTTTCCTAGCCATCTAACCATCAAAGGGCACACTCCCAACCCCGTCAGTTTCTCCACCAGCCAATTGTGGAGAATAGAGTCAAACACCTTGCTGAAGTCCAAGAATATTACATCCACAGACTTTCCCCGTCCGACTCCGATGTTACCCATTCGTAGAACTCCACAAGGTTGGTTTGACATGATCTACCTGGCATAAACCCATGTTGCCTACTGTCCAGCCATCCCTCCTCCTCCGGAACACACCCAGTCATTCCTTCAGTATACTCTCCATTACTTTTCCCACTACCGAGGTCAAACTGATGGGTCTATAGTTACCTGGTACTTCCCTCGACCCCCCTTTATGGATTGGCACCACATGCGCCTCACGCCAGTCCCTAGGTACCGTTCCTGTCTCAAGCGACTTATTGAAGAGCTCCGCCAAGGGTGCGGCAACATGTTAAAAGTTGTCCTCGTGAATGTTTTAGGACTTCTTGTTGATAATCTCCTGTTTATCATAAGAGCACAAAGATTACCATCAAAGAGCAAACCTAGAGAAAGTACCTCTAATAAACCTACATCCTAGATTGATTCCGAACTTACAACATCAAACAAGTCACCAGTATAATGGTAACATTTGCCTTTGATCTGGATAGAGATCTAATTATTCATTGAAATTGTGGCTCCTTTAACATACAAGCTTTAGAAATTGTCTTATGGTTCCAGAGTATGCTTATGCTACACAGCAGAGGAGAAAGCGATTCCTTGCCCACACACAAAATACTGGTAATGTAGGCTGAATTTCAGTTGTTTGCACTGTGAAACCTCGTATTTATCATGAAGGGGTCTGGCACATTTTCTTTGAGGTAGACAAACTAACTCTGTTCTTTCAGGCTCAACACAAGCAGGAGTCACAAAAAGATGGGAAGGCCGGCCCGGTGGCACTGAGGGTTGAGGCACTGGATGCCACACCTCGCCCCACGCTAGCAGCCCGGGGTCGGGCATGACCTCTGGTTGCTGGGGGTTGGCAGAGGAGGGAGAGGATCGAGCGTCCGATGGACTGCTCTCCTCTCCCAGGAAGGGGAAGGGTTGTCATCCCGCTCCTTGGCTGCCCCCTTGTGGAGGCTGGAGGGCAGCGCTGGACCACGGGAGACACAGAAGCGTGGTCACGTGATGTGCGTGTGCCTCCACACATGCACGTTCACACCGCAACGGGGGGTGTATGGGGAGAAAAATGGAAAAAAGCAATATTAAAAATGAAAAAAAAAAGAAGGTGAGGCTGAATCCTCCATGCCTTCTGTAGAGGAGATGATGCTCATTTCATAAATTTTTCACTGAATATAATCTGAAATCTTTTTCTTTTACCCAATTCTGATATTAGAAGGATTAATTCTCCTAGCTTACATGTGGGAGTAGAGTATTAAGAGTAACAAAGTACAATAATTTACGGCAGTTAAAAATATAAGTATTATCGACGCACCTTTCTTTTAGGCAAATGGCTATTAAAGTTTTGAAAGCTATAAAAATACTCAGATTACCTCATGGTGGGAGGGATTTAATCTGTTGTTGTAACAGGCAGAAACTGGGCTGAAGATAGTAACACATATATCTTAGTTTTACCCTCGTAGTTGCAGTAGCTAGCTTACGAAATATGGACTACTAAGTGTTTAACTTCCGCCTCTCTAGATGAGTTGGACTCTCCTTTCCTGATGCATTTTGGATGGTGCTGTTTGAACTAAACAATGTTGTGTATGAAATGTACTGTCTCCTATCTGTGTATGCATATGATAAATAAAAATTCAATAAAATATAAGTAAAACAAACATAAATTGTAATATCTGAATATATGATATTTAAGAAAGTATGTGCTCAAGTCAGTACTTGTTGTTCTAGTTGATGTGAGGCAGGAAATAGGGAAAATAGAAAGGGCTGCATTGGAATAACTCATTTATCTTCACTAGTGAATGGTGACATGTAACTGACTGTAACTGACAAGTGGCGAAGCCATGAACCACTCATGCGTAACTGGAGTGCACTCACACGAACACACTTTTTCCTAACAGAAGTATGAAATGCTTTCAGAGCGTGCTAAAACTAGACTCAGATTGAATTGGGACATGAAGGGGACTCTGATCCCATCACAAAACATGACCCTTCCCTGTCCCCCTTAGTGCACCTCTGCTTTAAGGATTTGTGATTCTGTTTTCTTAGCAAACAGGAATGTACAAGGACCAGGCTGTTTTTCCCCTCAGCTGCTGCCCTGTGTGGCTAAACTGGGAACGTAAGCGTTGCTATGTTTGGTAACTTGAGCAAACACACAGACATCTCATATGGTAACGGCTGCTGTCCCTGTGTGATCTCCCAGTCTTGTCATGGTGCCAGTTTTTATTAAATTATTACTGGCTTTCAAGCTATTTATCTCTCTCTTGTGCTGCACTCTGTCTCTCCCTGTTGTTCTGTCACACACACACACACACACACACACAGTGTCATTCACACAGAAGCTCAGAATGCAGAAAGAGGCGAGAAAGCTGGATGGGATAGTAGCAAAAAGCTTTGGACAGGACTGACTTGATTCTCATACCGCCTCTCCAAAAAAAGTGGAAATCCTTGTTCACATCCACACTAACATGATCTGCTAAGTCCTGTGACTTAACTGAAATGCTAGTTTTTTGTGTAGCACCACCTTATGTTAAGGTGAAAATGTTTCACCTATATGTTTTTCTTCTGACTTGTAAGATGCCATTTTCCCTGATTTTATTTTCTGTGCTTGCATTTTTTAAAGTTATGTATATGAATATGGCTTTCCCCATGTTTTCATCAATATTCTGAGCCGTATTTTTGTGTGCGTAGACTTTTGACCACCAGTGGCATTCCTCGCCTGCTTCAAGCTATTGAAAGCATCCCCAGTTCCAACCGCCACTCTGGTGGGATCCACATGGGAAGGGACCCATAGGTGTTGGCGCCATTATTGATGGCCACCAGTGTAGATTTTTTTTTCCATTTTTTGGCCTCCCCCATGCACATCTCCTCGACCACACGTAGCAAAGTCCAGCTGGGGAGACAAGCTCCCTAAGCCCACCACAGAGTTGCCAGGGTGCTGGAACCAGGCCACCTCCCTCCCTGGCTGGGAACACTTCCCCAGCGCTCTGGGTGCCCAATCCACTTCCCAGGTCCACTACGAATCCCGGATCATCAGCATGGAAGCATGTGATGCTTCTGCTGGGCCATCAGGTGGCTTCTCCGCTGTTTTGAACACAATGGTTTAACATTCGTCATATGAAGAGAGACTGAGAGAGCTTAATATGTATACCCTTGATGAAAGGAGGGACAGGTGGAACATGATAGAAATGTTCAAGTACCTCAAGGGAATCAACAAAGTCCAGGAGGGTAGCATCTTTCAGAAAAAGAGATGTGTAAGAACAAGGGGGCACAATTTAAAGAAAGGGGGGACGGCTCAGGGGTAATGTGAGGAAATTTTTTTTCACGGAGAGAGTGGTGGATGCATGGAACTGCCTTCCTGGGGAGGTTGTTGGGTCTAAAACAGTGGGGGAATTCAAACATGCATGGGACAGACATAAGGCAGTTGTAGTGGGGGGTTGCAGGAAGTAGGCTGTTGGTTAACTAGAATCTGCAGCTTATCCAGTAGGTAGGGAAATGGGCAGACTGAGTGGGCCAAGTGGTCCTTATCTGCCGTCAAAGTCTATGTTTCTGTTCCCTTTCTCGTGACTTAGATGATGAACTAACCTGCCGTGGGACTGCAGTGTAGGGAGTCCACCTTGGCTTCTGTTTTTTTGGCATCCTTCACATTAGGGGCCTGATATTTAATTATTTATTTGAAGCGTTTCACCAGGAAAGAGATATTGAGCTGGAATGGCTCATTGCCAGATGTGTCTGGTGGGGGGGAGGGAATACAGTAAGTGTAAAACACTGGATACAGAGATAAACAATTTGCAGATATGACAACCAGGAGACCCTCATTTTCATGATGATAAAGTTAGGGAAATAGCTGGAAGCTTTGCCATGTGGGGGGGTTGCACTGGACTCCGTTTGTTGGGGGAGGCAGTATAGCGCAGTGGTTTAAAGCTCTGAGCTGCAAACCTGGAGACCTAGGTTTGCATCCCACAGCCCCCACTTGCATACTGTGTGACCCTGAGCAAGTCACTTAACTTTCTTGTGTTCCCAGGTCACACCTGTAAACAAGCTTCCGGCTTAGTGTGCCTCTCTCCTGGTTTAAAAAATAAATAAATAAAAATGTTGGTGCAACAGTAGCACCCCTTAAGACAAAATGTAACTTGAACTTTGTGAATTAAACGAGGGCAGTCCTTGCTACAGTTGGAATGTGTTAAACGTTTGGGAGGTGTGCGGCTTTCTAATACCTTGCTCCCTCTATCACGTGAATTTGCTAGGTAGAAGACCTTTATATCAAATAAGCCAATTTAGGCGATGCTGTCTGTATAAGAGAAGCCAACTGCACGCAGTTTGTTGTTGGATAGGACCGAACCGAGGGTGTGCACTGTGGTTTGGCTTCATTCACGTTAGAGCTTTGCTATGAAAAATAAGACACACCCTTTTTCAGGGAAGCAAAATAAAGCAATAGCCAATGTACTTAAACATGTTTTACTAGGTGAACAAGCAGAGCCCAGGAGGCTCATTTCCTGTTTCCACTGGGGGAGAAAGACATTTGTAACTTTTTAAAGATTTACCTCGGGGGTTGGGTGTGTGTGCACTGGACTCCTTTTGTTTGTTAGCATGCAACAGAGGTTGCTTCATGATCCTTAATGGTGCTGAGTGTATTGAAACTATAGAAACTGAAGGCCATGAGATGTAAGCTCTGATATGGTGAGCAGAAAATGACATGTGACACCATATAAAAGCAGGGATCGACGTGGGGGGGGTGGAAGGGATTGCACAAGTGAGCAATAACACATGACAGGGTGTGTGTTAATGTACACTCCTGGTGCAGAGGCATGAGGGCACACTGAGTGCTTTAAGTGCCTGAGACGTTTGTTTAGTTGGCTTAGAAAATGGCTGTTGAAATTCCTGAGAAATCCCTGCATTCCCATTGGCTAAATACCAGTGCAAGGAGTGTCCAAGGTATGCAGTTATGTGACAATAAAGATACAGCTTGGAATTCGTTAGCCACTCTGCATGGAGTTATCTCTGTTTTCTTCACCATAAGAATAAATAAACTTCCTAAAAAATGTTTTAATAGTCTATTATACATTTTTCAGTAGTTTTAAGATTTAAAGGGCAGCAATCAGTACTAGGATCCCCACACCCAAGTGAGGGGCTGGTTTCAATTTGCACTTGGTGTGTAAAAACATTCTATTTCTGCATACTGTTTGCTGCAGTATAATAGACTGTATCAGACTAATTCTGCTGACTTGCAAGCTGACATTTTAAGTAATTACAAACCCCAGAATCCTTTGCAGCTGACATCAGAGGAGGGCCACCATACCTCTCAAGTGTCCCTCATTATGAGGGACATCCCTCATTGTGCCCCTTAAAATTGCTCTGTCCCTCATCCGTCCCTCATGGAAAAGGTGCTGCCCGCACAGAGAATGTACTGTAAATTCAGATTTTAAAGCAGAAACTCTAAATATTCTAAAATACTAAATCCAAATTAAACCTTGTACAAGTAAACACTATGGTTTTCACTGTGTTATGAACTTGTATCTCCATGTTTGAGGATGTGTCACTCATTCTGAGTGTCTGTGTCCCTCATTTTGAGTGTCCAAAAATGTCCATGTCCCTCATGTCAGTGACAAAAAGTTGAGAGGTGTGAGGGCCACAGTTGTGGGAGATTCAGTAGCCTGCAGTGTAAGTTCACTCTTCTCGAGGTGAGTGGCTGACTGATCCTCACAAGAGGGCCTCTTGGGATCCCACTGGTGGAGCAAGTCAGCTTGGGTTGGCAGTGGAAGGCTAAATCCCCTCCTGGTCTCATCCTTGTCTGGGGGTTAAATCTAGGCTCCGTAGAGAGCACAGGTGTTAGCTGGTAAGGTGTATCAGAGTTGGTCATTTGCCATGAGAGGTCCTGACGGAAGCTTGGGCTGGTGTAACGCAGGGGGTGTAAAAAGAAAGTTTAAAAAAAAAGCCATCTCCCTGCTGGGTTTCCTGCTCTGTAGTCCTAATCCTCTGTCTGTGACATTAGAATACGTTCTTTTATGGTTGTGGTGTCATTAACAGAAGAGTATGACTTCACAAGCAACATGAACTGATGAAGTCAACGTGAAGAAGACTGTTTTATTGCGGTAATAAAAAAAAAATGGAAGGTCCCAAAATTCTGAACCTGTAACCCTCAATTCTACCATCTCAGTTTACCCCATAAATCAGTTGATCTTTTTTATCAGTTGCTTGCAAAAAAGGCAACCAGTCCCAAAAAGGTGGGCGAGTCTTTGTGGAGACTTCAGCCTTTTTGTTTCGCTCACCAAACACTAGTATCGGCTGTGTCAGACTCACTGAATCCTTTTCAAAGTGTACTCTTTGGTCCACAGAAATTCCCTGTAAAGTCACCAGCTCAGCCATTGGGTTGGTGAATTCAGACCCTCTTGGTGCTACTGGAAGCATTTCAACACCACACGCCATTTCCAAATCTGCACTGGGTGCCAGTGGTCTCAGTTTGCTAATGTGTATAAACTTGTCTGATAACCCCTCTTTTCCATAATGCTTTTTCTTCCCAGCCATGTTTATCTCAGGGATATTCCTTGGTCCTGGGGATATACCTGTTTCATGCTTACTGCTGTCGTCACACCCTCCCCCGGTCCAATGTCACCACGGCATCCTCTCCATGACATGAAGAAGGGCCATCCTCCCCTCCACCCGAAAAACCTTAATGTTGCATTTCCTTGCTTCTGTTGCTTTAATAATAAACCCTAATGTGTGCATTAATATAGTTTTTGCATACATTACTAAAGGTTTTACGGAGCAAAAGAAGGCAGTTTGCCTATATGCGCTCCTATCTTTCACCCATAATATGATAGCTCATGTCCCTCAAGTATGTATTTGTCTAATAATCATTTTGCACCAGATTTGCAACTAACCCTAGGAAAAAGGCTACTGCTAGCTTTTTGCAGTGTTGTTTCAGCCTAGATGAGACCGTTTGTCACAGTAGCTATGGCACTGTCTATAAATAGCATGGAAAGTCCCAAAGTTCTACACAGTTATACTACATCACCAAAAGTATTAAACACTTGGCACAGTGCCAGTAAAGTGCCAGTGTACTCAACACTAATGCTAATAGTGAAGCTCGGTTCGCACCAATATCCACTATGGTCACACATTGAATATTGATGAGAAATAAGGTCAGAGGTCATGTTTGTATGCAGCCCCCTGCTGTATGGGAAACATCTGTGTTAAACTAGGATACTGGCTGGCCTATTGGTGCAGTGGTTGTGCTGCCACTTGTGATGCTGGTAACCCAGATTCGATTGGAAGTGGACCTAGGTTGTCGGGGCCCAGCAAGGGAAGGGGGAATGCTTCCCTTCTCAGGACAGGGAGGGCAGTGAGCTCCACCACAACATCGCCACCTAGGGGACCATAGGTGGTGATGCAGCTGGAGCAGGGGATGGGGAGGAGAGCGCTTCCTAACAACAAACGTAAGCATGCTCGGTGTGTGCACATCATACTGTCAGCTCCATGGAGTGTCCAAGGGTTGGGGTGATACAGAAGGAAAGAACACTACCAACAGCAGGATGGCACTTGCAGTTCCCCACAGACCCCACACTGTCTACCGGGCTCAAGACCCACCAAACAAAACGAGATGTCCAGAAGAGGTTTGGGGTACCCCCAATGGCTTCATCTTGGGGGGTAAGCTGGAGGGAATAGGTGGGTCCCACAGGTAAGTCCAAGAGATGGTGGATGATGGAGAGGGGGGACCATAGAGCAGAAGTGGGCCAGCCAGGTGAAGGGGGGGAACTATGATCTGAATATTTAAAGAACCGGCCTTCGCTTCAGTATGCCTTTTTCAAAACAAATTTATTCTGCCACTTATATAGTCTAGAAAGTATATACTTTTCTTGTCATCTTCACAGGGTTTATAATACTTTTCTGCCACTGTTTGCATGAAACGTTATAAAAACAAATGTTTTGATAAGACTTTTCTAACACTGTGGCAGACTGGTCTCTTCCAGACTCAGCCTGTACTCTGTTACCAGCTTTCTCAACCCTTCAGTAGCTGCCACCACTCAGTATAGATACTGTCATGGGGTATCTAGGTCTGAATCCCTCCGCAGCCACTGCTCACGCAGTACAGTGCTCCTTGCCCAAGGGCAAATGACCCTCCCCTCTCTGTCACAGCTAAGAACACCTTACTTTAGAAACAGAATATGGTAATGGCAACCTTCTCTTCAGAGGTGGAAACACAGCGTTTGTCAGTTATAAACCAGTTATTTGTACCTGATAGGACTCAGTCACAGAAATATGAAGTATCTAACAAATAATGTTGTAATAGTTTGAAGATATTTACTCATTTAATACAGGATACCACACAAAGATTATGGGGAACAGTAATTTTATGGAAATAAAATGTTTTGAACAGTAGGTAACACACGGAAAAAAACTATCTCCCTCTTCTCTTTCTATTTAGCAAAGTAGAATATCTTACCACACAGGATGCCTTGGTGAATTAGGGCGGGTCTCAAACCTTAGATGTTAACTTCTCTGAGTCTCAGTCTGACTAACTTGTCTCCCATAAAACTCAGGTTAATATGGTTCCAAAACAACAGTCTCCACCCATCCTTGGCACGCATGTTCTATGACATCACTTTCAGGTCACTTCTTTGTGTCTTGAGTGCGGGGTTCTCTTGGGAAACTGGTCTGATCTGGATTTTGGGAGTTTGTGTATTCAAATAAATCTTCCTTTGTCCCGAGTCCTGTCTAACTCAGCAGGGGTGGCTGCATCATTCGTTAGCTAGGAGCAGTTTCCTGACATGAAAAGACACGTTTCCTTTGAAACTCTCCCATTAACTGTCCAAAGGTCCTACCATTATACAGGACAATAGAGATGGTCAATAGAGATAGTAATTGCCCTCAGAGACAGTTGGTCTGTCTCTGATAAAAATCTTGACCTTTAACCAAGAATATTATCTTCGTCCCTTCAGCTGATAAATTCTGATACTCATGCAGAAATAAAAAAAAAAAAAGACAGTAACAGGTATACATAGTAATTGTTACAGACATCATGATCCATTCCTTCATGAGAGCACAGCCTTTTCCATTGCAACATATTCTGATGTTACATTCTGATTTATGAGGTCAGCTGCTCATCAAGAGGGGCTTTTTTTTTTTAACTTGCTATTTTTCGACGCCCCCTTCTCACCACAGCTGTACCTTTCTTTGGGGCTCCCTAGGCATCCTGAAGGCTTCACCAGGAATCTTCAGGTCTTGCTGCCAAGGGTCAGACCCCCCCATCCTGTCTCAGATAACCCCCGGGTGAGGTAGGAGGGGGACTCCCCCATTTCCCCCCAGCCAGTTCCATCATGTTGTGGAGTCCATGGAGCTATCCCTTCTAGATCCTGGTCATGGCTGAGGCACCGAGGCCCATCTACAGGCACAGCTGTGGGTTTTTTTTGTTCCAGCTTTCTGGAGTCCCTCTACCCCCTCAAGGGCAGCGGTATATGAGGAGGTCAAGGAGACAAGGGGTTGCTGAGATGTGCTGCTGCTCCAATGTCAGCCAATGTCCTCCCCTCCTGTTGCTCCATGGCTCTGCTTGTACCTCCAACTGTGATCACCCAGGTGGCAGTGTTGTGGTGGAACCCACAGCCCACCCTCCCCGGAGGAGGAGGAGAGCAGTCCTCTGGGTGCTTGATCCTCCTCCCCCCGGCTGGTCCTCCAGCAACCCAGGCTCACTACCAAACCCCGGGTTGCTGGCATTGCAAACGGTAGCTCTACCACTGTGCCGGTGGACCAGCCCAAGAGGGGCTTTTTTTCTTCCTCTATTTATCTTCTTCTCCCTTGCCAACTCCCTTCTGCCAGCAACTCCCAGGTCCTTCACCCACCATATCCGGGATTTACACTATCTGCTCCTTCTTACCGCTTTGTGTGAGCGGGTGCCTCGATGGGTGATATGGGGCCTGCGGCGTCACCGATGTAATCCAGTCAGTGGCATTGTTTTACCCCATTTCCTGACCCAGGCTAGGATGTGTGCAATGGTGTGCATGTACTGCGTGAAGACACAACACACCTCTGCGTCTGCTCCTGACCAGGTAGACTACCACTGCTATGCCATCTAGCCTCTGCAGGGTGGCAGCCAAGCAGCGGTATGTGCTGTGTCCCCTTTTAAAGGAGGAGAGCTGCCAAAGGTTGCTCAATCCTCCTTTCCCCGGTTGGCCCTCAAGCGACCCTGGTCCATTCCTGAACCTGGGTCACATGTTGCGTGGGGTGCCTCAGCCCACCATGTCACTGGGCTGACTCTAACAAGGACATTATTAAACACATGACAATAAGTACAGACTGTACCAGAAGTACAATGATGGAATAACACAGTAATAATGACTTAGAGTGCAGACTTGGAAGGGTGTGCAGTCTAGTGGTCAGGGTACAAAACTGCAATTCAAAATAACTTGCATTCCAAAACCATCACAAACACAGGTTCATGAAGGGAACTCAGTGCAAGTTTGTCTATTTTGAGAAAACATTAAAAACCATAACTGTTATACACAAATCAGGTTATATTGTATATTTTGGCTGCATTTTTGTCCTTTTGTTCTTTATTACTAGGTTAATTTTCATGGAAACGTGATCCCGGTCCTGTGGAGTTCATCTGTTTTTGCTGCTTAATCCTTTTCTGAAGTCATAATCGTCAGTCTGTGGCATCGCAGTTTGTTGCCGTGGAAATGACTGCAATGTCATAAAGTGAGGATTGTCACTTTGGCAAAGGATAAAACTCCGAAGCTGATTGCTGGGAGCAGTAATCCTGTTTCCGTATAAAAGAACCTAGTAAGAAACAACAAAAGGAACAGAACTATATAAAATCTATAACGTTCAGGCTGAATTGTTTCTGAGTCTTGTGTTTTTTCAGTGTTTTCCAAAAGTGACAAAACCACTTTAATCACGTTGTACGTTTGGCCACCTGATGGCCCAGCAAATAGCACCTCACACTCCCAACATCGACAACTTGGATTTAAGAACTAGGTCAGGCCCCTGAGGGGGCTGGAGTAGTGCTGCTGTGCAGCGCTTCCAGTTGGGGAGGGATGGCGCTGCAATTCCACCATTGCTGCTACCCCTGCGGTATGCCAGGGAGCTTGCCATGTCTGCAGGGACATCACTGCACCTGCACGTGGCCTGTCAGAGCACTGTCCAGTGTCAGGGTGGTGGTGGAGGGCTTAGAGGATAGGGGAGAAAACCAAGAAAATGCCAGTGTCCCCCGTGCTGACAGTATGACTTGCTGCTGGTACTCCTGGGTCCTGCACTATGTGGATGCACACTGGCCTCAACAGTGTGAGGAGTGTCAGATGGGGTTGGGAGGTCACCAGACGTTGGGAGCAGGTGGGGGAATGGGGGCAAACAGCCTGATAAAAAAATCAAGTTACATCACTCCCTTGTGTCTCTGTCTACATGGCTGTAAAATAGTGTACAAGGATGCCACTGTACCATTAACCAGATGTTACATCTCAGGTGGTGGGCCCACCCCTCAGCTCTTACCACATTTAAAAGGATGCTCCCTCATCTTACCATTCAGAAGCCCTCTAGTCTTCGTGGACAATGTACTGTCCCACAATGTACTCTTGAGACTGCAGTGAGCAGCTCGGGATGTTGTGTGGTCCTCCATGATTTCCAAGCCTGCTCCAAATTCAATCCAAGAGACACTAATGCCATGGGGACAGTGAAGCCCCCACCTCAGAATCTGGCCTTCAGGATAACTCCTGCCAGAGTTGGGAGTCGACTATGAACAAGAGTCTCTCACATATGTGTTTCAGTGGTTTTAAATACCGTTTACGAAGTTTAATTTAGTATTGCTATTTACTAGTATGTAATGTTTTACTTTGCTTAACCCAGGACCCTTTGTCCGTACAGGGTTTTAACTTAGTCCTCTCTTTGTTCCTTAAGATGTTGCCTGCCACAAGGTTGTACGTCACCTTAGACACAGTGGGAAGGGTGATATACAGATGTTTTCCTCTTCAGACAGTGCCCTAGGGAAATGGACTGATTACAAAAAAATGGATTGCGTGATATCATTAAACAGTTTACGTAGTTCTGAACGCTGGTTGCGCAGTGCAGAGTATTGTTTTGATCATTTGGTTTAGGCACCATTGTTAGTGCTGTTTCGATTTTTAAATCTGTTCTCTAGCTGTTTAACTGTTTAATCATATTGTAGGGAGGCTGCATCATGGCCACCATAGGGACAAATAGCAGTTTAGTTAATTTAATTCAATTGTAATTTACAACTATAAACTGTTGCAGAACTGGTGGTTAAAGTGTTAACATTATCTGTGTTGTATGTGGCCGCATCAACTGCTTAGTTAAATCTAGCTGTATGCTCGTTAATATATAGACTGTTCTGCCAACCACCATATCTCGCGGAATGCAGCTATCCTCGTAATTTATATATGGCAGTTAGATATAGTGGTAATAGATGCATATGGTTGTATGCGAACATCAGATTGCTCAGACTTTACTGTCATACATTGAATGTATACTGTTATTGTACATTCCGAATTGTCTGGCATGAAGACATTTGTATTTTCATTGTTTTTCTGATGAAACAATAACATAATAAAAAAAAAATGCCCTTTTTGAAATAATGCTTGCACTGACTTTTTGATCTTGCAGCATGCAGTCCATGCTATAAGGAGTATGCACAAGTAGAATGGGCATGACACTTTCTATTTGCACAAAAAAAGGTCTCTTAAAATCCAAATTTAATGTATGTAACATTATTCTAAGGCCTTAGAAACTGCACAGTTCAGCTGGTGGCAACAGTGGGGGGCCAGATCTCAGTGCAGTTCCCAACAGGCCCCCTGTGTTGCACCACTGCTTTGAAGGCTAATAAGGGCTTGAGTGAAGAGGGCCACCCCAAACTTAATGAGATGATCTTCCCTGTGGCCTTCCCCTTGAATGGCCTTTGCACACCCACTTCCTGAGGTTTTTCGATCCACAACACCCTCAAATAATCATTTTTTCTTGCCAGCTCAGTACTGTATGCAAAAGAGGAAAACAAGCTAGTCTCTCTTTCAGAAGCAGCAAGTGAAAACTGCTGCAGCCTTCCTTTGGTGGATATTTTGGCACGGATTCTGTGTCCCATGTGACCCTCTTCCCCACCCCCCCCGGGAATGACACCCTGCCAGTTTTATGAATTACATGTGACCATCAAATTCTTGTTACACACAAGCAGATGGTTGTATACTTCACTGCTACAACAAACTTGAAAGAATGTCAACAGTGTCGTATGACAGACGGGTATCCATTTCTGTGTGTTGCAAACTTAGCAACTGGTTTGTGCTGCTGACAGTTATGGGCAATCTCTTATAAAACATAGGGCTTACAATGCTTCTCCCAAAGGGGCTCACAAAATGTACATAAATATGTGGGCAACAACACACGAAACAACAGTGTGTGTCTGCCTTGGCAGATGTAGACAGTCCAGTCTGTTCTGAGGCACACGGCTGACGGCAGAGTGCTCCTCATCACACATCATAGGAGTGCCTTTTTTTTTTTTTATTTTAGTCTAGAATTATTGGCCAAGAAAGGCACACCGAGCCGAAACTCATTTCCAGGTGTGTCCCTGGAGCACAGGAAGGTTGAGTGACTTGCTCAGGGTTACAGCATATGCGTGAGGGAAAAAAGCAACAGACAGCACTATAAAACAGGTATAGGTTAGAAAATACTCACAAAATGCACAGAAAGCTTAGTTCCATGATTCTCTATGTGGATTAAACACTTTGGTTTTGGCTACATATCTGTACATTTTGTGAGTATTTTCTAACCTTTACCTGTTTTTGAGTGCTGCCTGTTGCTTTTGTTCCTTGTGCCTGGTTTTCTGGGTTTAGCACCTGTTCCGGCCATGAGCCCATGTGTTTGTTTCATTTACAGCATATGCAGGTGGAGGCTGTGGTATTCAAATCCAGGTCTACTGGGTCTCTAGGTTCTCAGCTCATGCTCTAACCCTCTAGGCTGTACTGCTTCCCTAGCTTCAAGTGAATGCAACACCCTGGAGTGTGTTATTGCACTTATAAAATGGCCTGATATTAAAAGGTTAGTCTTAGTAAATGCAGCACCCTGATTCTTGAGTTTGTTCAGGCGTGGCAGGTGACCTGGTTCGTCTGGTGAGAATGCAGCCTTTGTGGTAGCATCTTGCTACTATATATATATATATATACTGTATATATATATATATATATATATATATATATATATACACATATATATGTGTGTGTGTGTATATATATATATATATATATATATATATACATTCTTTGCAAAAAATGCGTTAATGCCAGCTAGGGTTCAGATGAAACCGACAATATAGGAAAATGTGGTGTTAGGGTTTCCAACCCTAAGTCACCCAACCCCACCTTGCAAACGGCAAAAAGGAAAAAAAACATTACAGTTTTGGCTGTCCTGACTCTTCGCAAATCAGGTCTGGGGTCTTCCTTGGGGTGATCAACCTTCACTTTTTTCAGTTCTGCATCTCCAGCATATCTCACCTGCAGCTGGGTTGCATTTCCTTAGTAGGGCTGGGGTGTGGTACGCATGATGAAGAATTTTAAAGAGCACCTGTTGTGGTACTGTTATCAAGCACCCAAATGCTGCCTTGCCTGTTTTGAACTGAAGCAGTCCATATTTCGGATTTTGCTGTGGTCTTTCTTTGTCAGGGAAAGGGGTCGTAATTCATGGCTTGGAGGAGCCGGCCACCAGATCCCGTCCCCTTCCTGGTCCCAAACTGTAAATGTTTTATCCCTGTGCTGCCCCAGCACTCTTACATTTTGTGACGTAGAAGTCTGTAGAGCGCAGGGGGTTCTCCATTGATATTAATGGGGTGGGTTTACAATTACTTTTTTAATATGTATTAGAAGTCCACTGGGGTCAAATCAAAGCCACTGCTCAACTAACAAGGCCCTTCTCAGTTGAGCAGTGGCTTTGATTTGACCATAGTGGACCCCTAAATAATATAAAAAAGTAATTTTAGACCTTCCCCATTGATATCAATGGAGTGCACCAAGGCTCCTACTTACTATCTGACACAAACGTAGAGAGCGCGGGAAAGAAGTTTTTACAGTTCGGGAACCAGGAAGGGAAGGGATCTGGTGACCGGCACCTCTGAGCTATGAATTTTGATCCCTTCCCCTTACAAATATAGACCACACAGTTGACACTAATGCAGCACCCTTGTTGGCAGTCTCACATCAGAGGCCAAGGATTGAATGGGCATGGAGTCTGAACCACCCTCTCACCTATGTGGTGGTCCCTGCATGTGGCAGAGTTGAGGCACATTAGTGGGGCCATGTGGGGAAGCTAGCACTGTGATTACCCATGCTGCATCTGTCATGTGAACAAGCAGAGGACTTCAGAGTCCTGTGCTGTCAATCCAGCACCTTTCATGAGCACTAAACAGTCAGACACAGCAAAAAAATGTTTACAAAAAAAAATAAATAAAGACAGACCACATAAAAATTTGAAATATTGTCTGTTTAACTCCAAAACAGATAAGGCAGCAGTTGGGGGCTCTGGGATTTTTTTTTTCAAATCATTGCAATTGTTGCTCTTTAAATTGGATGATGCGACCCTGTATCTCTATAAAAAAAAATACATGCATTCTTCCAGAGCTCTGTAGTTCTCCCATGTGACAACTTTCCCCCACCTTTAACTTAGGATGGGGTCTGAATCTGGTTCATTTGGCAATATGTAGAGTTTCCCTGTACCACCTTCACTCATTGCTGCGTTACAAACCTCTTTCCACTCTTTGCCAGGGAAGTCTGATCGATTTTCGTTTATGTAAGACTTTATAACATGTCTGATCTATAAGAAGTGGCAAAAATATTTTCTGTTTAATTAAATTTCTCCTCAAGTTCCTCAAAATATTTGAAAGTGTCTGCATTATATAAGTCATTTAAGTACCTGATCCCTTTTTCTTTCCATCTCTTGTCACCGAGAACTTTTCCCTCAAAAGAAAACATAGAAACATAGATAATGATGGCAAGAAAAGACCAAGGTCCATCCAGTCTGCCCGAGCTCCCTATTTAGCCCTGGAACCTACTGCCCCTCAAGGGGTCTTCGTCCTTCCCATTCTTTCCCCATTCCCCTCCCAGCTTCTGCCACCCTGGGCAACATTGGGTTTTCCCATACTGGCATCAGTTGGAGATGAGAGTGTTCCCATTTTCTCTCTTTTTGTGTATTTCTTTGTACGCAACTGGCACTTGAGGAACAGTGGAGTGAGACAAGTTTTTGGCATCTTGATGCCTACAGGCTCCTGTATTGTCTTAGCATACTGTATATTAGGTCTTTTTGTTTTGGCTGCTGCTTGTCCCCTGACGTCAGCCCTGGACTCCTGAACCCATTGCCACCCCTCCACAAATGACCCTTTGATCCACCCTTTTGCAAAACTGGAGTCAATGGCTTTGTTGATTGATTTCTTCAGTTTCCAGGTAAGGCATGGGCCCAGCTTGCAGCTGGTGGGATAAGAGCTTGCAGAAGACTTCATTCAGAGAGTTGGTGTGTTTATCTCAGCTAGACTAACTATCCCTACAAATATACATGCGCATGTTATATGTCATCTTGAATTCAGTAGATCCTCTCTTCAGAGTTACAAACTCCTCATTCCTTACTGCTCACTTTTGGGGAAACACCTTCTGGAAGTGGACAATCAAGATGTATGACACTACCCTCCACCTTAAAGAGCACAGCTAGTCTATTTTTCACAGAATTCATGTGGGAGGGAAAGATGTGCCGATCTTGTTCTTCGCAATCTGTGACCATGGAAACAGCCTGAGTTTAGCCACCCACAACTGCTTTGACTCCCTTGTGGGCCAAGCGGTCTTTATTTGCCATCTGAATCTATGTTCTTATAGTCTTCACATAGGCAGGGGAAAGAGGAGGAACCACATAAAAGCAGCAGGAACACTGGAGGGAGGAAGGTAGACACAAGTCCGTTACAGAGGAGAGAGTCCTGAAGAGACTCATAAATCTGAAAGTGGACAAAGGTATGGAGCTGGACGGGGTACACCCAGGGGTTTTGAGGGAGCTCAGGGAGGTACTGGCTGCACCTCTGAGAGCCCTGTTCAACAACTCACTGGAAACAGGAGGGGTTCTGGAGGACTAGAGGAGGGCAGATGTAGTCCTGCATCATAAAAGCAGTAGCAGGGAGAAGGCTGGCAACTACTGGCTGGTCAGTCTGACATCAGTGGTGGGGAAGCTAAGGGAGTCACTGCTAAGGGAAAGGTTTGTGGAGTATCCTGAACCCAGCAAATTACAAGACTCGAGGCAGCACAGCTTCATGGTGGTGGGGAGTCATGTCAGCCAAATCTGATAAATTTCTTTGACTGGGTGACTAAGGAAATAGATCAAGGCATAGTGGTTGATGTGGCCTACTTAGACTTTAGTAAGGCATTCAACACTATACCACGTAGGAGACTCATTAGGAAACTGGGTAGCTTAGGGGTGGGTCCTAAAGTGGTAAACTGGGTAAGAAATTGGTTAATGGACAGGCAAAAGAGGGTGGTAGTAAGTGGAGTTCACTGCGGGGAAGGGAGGATGACCAGTGAGCTGCCTAAGGGCTCAGTACTGGGACCATTCCTCTTTAATGTCTTTATAAGTGACATCACAAATGAGATAGAAGGGAAGATAGGCTTCTTTGCAGATGACAACAAAATCTGCAATGGGGTAGACACTCCAGAGGAGTGGAAAGAATGTCCAGAGACCTGAGAAACTCAAGGAGTGGTGAAGGGTATGATAGCTGTGTTTCAATGTGAAAAAGTGCAAAATCATTCACCTAGGGTACAGAAACCCAGAGGCAGAGTACAAAGTGGAGAAGAGGTATTGATGGTCACCAAACAGGAAAAGGATCTGGGATTAATCATATCTGATGACCTCAAGGTAGCGAGACAGTGTGACAAGGCAGTAGGTAGGGCCAGTGGGATGCTGGGATGCATAGTCTGGTATCGCCAGCAGAAGGAGGTAGGTGCTGTACTGTTGCCATTGTATAGCTTATTGGTGAGATCCAGCCTGGAGTACTGTGTCCAGTTCTTGAGACCACATCTCAAGAAGGATATAGACAGAGTGGAGGCAGTCCAGAGGAGGGCAACTAAAATGGTGTGGGTCTGCCTCAGAAGCCCTACAAGGAGAGACCGAAGGAGATCAGTATATACACCCTGGAAGAGAGGAGAGAGTCGGGACATGGTAGAGACCTATACATACATCACAGGGATAAACAAGGTACAAGAGGGGAGTATTTTTCAGAGGAAAAGAACAAGAACAAGGGGGTAAGCAATGAAGCTGGAAGGGGGAACATTTAGGAGAGATGTAAGGAAGTACTTCTTCACTGAAAGAGTGGTGGATCCCTGGAAAAGTCTTTTACTGGAGGTGGTGGGGGCAAAAACAGTGGTGGGCTTCAAGTATGCATGGGATAGGTACAACAGAATCTTAGTTGGGAAGCAAAGGGGGGAGCTGGAGATCAAGTAGGGTCTGTGGTGATAGTAAAGGCATAGACAAAATGGACAAACTAGGTGGGACAAGCGTTCCTTATCTGCCCCCAAATTCTATGTTTCCCTCAAAATAGGCAGTCGTCAAGTCAGAAGACAGTACAGGTCTGTGTGGGTCACATAGGTTGCCTCAGCTGTGAACTACATGAGAAAGTGGCTTGACCATGGCATCAGTGTAGCAAGTAGCCCTTTAGTATTCAATCCCAGTG
Organism: Neoceratodus forsteri; assembly: GCA_016271365.2. Taxonomy (NCBI): domain Eukaryota; kingdom Metazoa; phylum Chordata; order Ceratodontiformes; family Ceratodontidae; genus Neoceratodus; species Neoceratodus forsteri. The sequence goes on along the minus strand of JADMNL010000036.1, from coordinate 28,437,272 downwards.
AGAACACAAGTTCTGACACATGGCTTTTCTCATGGGTGGGTTCTAAACATTGTCCCAGGTTCATGGATGGCAAGAAATCCATGAATGGTTGAGCTAGCTATGAATTATCATCTGCACTACGTGAAGATTGACATCACCAAGGACGAGCAGTCTTAGAATGTTGCTGCAGAAATGATCTCAGGAAACTAATCCAGAAGTTCTCTTGGTAACCTGATGGGCAGAACTCCAGGATAGCTTTGATCCTGGAACCATCCTCTGCGCCACCATCTCTGTTCAGTAACAGGCACCTGCTCATCCTGCCATGGAGTGTGAGTGTTTTACTGTCTCACGCATGTCTAAGACTCCTATCAGCATAGTGATGAAGTCGGTCTTGAGAACTGAATTTGAGTTACCCAATCGGTAGTGCAACAAACTACCTCCAGAACCAGTGGGCCAGAGTGAGAACTCTTAAGACAAACATAGCGACTACATATAAACAGATGTAGTGCGCTAGAGCAGGAGTTGTGCAATTAATTACGAGTCTCATAACAACTCATCTGGAAAATGCTATTAGCAATTTGCTTCTGGTGATGTGACTGGCATTAAGCCTAACGTGAGTGGTTTGTGGTTCACTTATCAGTTATGGGCTAACTGGCATTATGTAACGAGGCTGTACACAGGGAAGTTAAAAGGTATCTAGCAGGCACACAAGGAAGTGGTGTCAACTGTGAGACCCAGTGCACTGGTGTTTTTGTTTTAATTTTGCTTTTTGTCTTCTGATCTTTTGTTTTTAATTCTGCCCCTAATTTTAGACCTGTCTGATTCCAAGGTGGGTAACCAGATTTCCTCTTTAGTGGCCTCTTCACTGACTTGACCACCCTTTGATAGAAGATGCCTTTTGTCACTATGAGTAGCCAGGGGACACTTCATTGGGGTGTCTTTTTTTTCCAACTGGGTTGGTTGCCTTTTGATGCTAGATCTTGCCATACCATCCATTGTTTTGTGCATTGACTCTTGAATACAGCAAGCATAACTTTTACTCCCAGTCATCTTTCCAAACATTACTTTAGATGCCTTTGGTTTGCACAAAAATGGGTCAGTGCTTATTTGGTTTTCAAACTGGAAGAAAATAACCCTCATCACTAGATCTCTCCCCATCATATCCTTTAGCTGTGCACTCGAGGTAACTCATAACTGCCACCCAGAATGGGTGTTCAGTGCCGAAGACCCATTCTGGGTGGCAGTTTCAATCACCACTAACATGGTCATGGTAGGGTGTCTGAAAGCTGTCACCCAATTTTGAAGTAAGAAGCGTTTTAATTGGTTAAGTCACGATAAGACGTAAAATTATTTGGAATAAAATCTAATTCCATGCCCAGTACAGTTTTATGTAAACTTAGTTTTATTTTGGAACACAACTACTGTATTGATATATGGTAGTGTATATCAATATTGGACTTGTCTCGATAGATAGCAGTGTATATCAATACTGGACTTGTTCTGATATACAGCAGTGTACATCGATACCAGACTTGTTTCAATATACAGCAGTGAATACCGATACTGGACTTGTTTTTCGATATACAGCAGTTTATATCGATACAGACTTGTTTCGATATACAGCAGTTTGTATCGATACAGACTTGTTTCGATATACAGCAGTGTATATCAATACCAGACTTGTTTCGATATATAGCAGTGTATATTGATACCAGACTTGTTTCAGTACAGCAGTGTTTATCGATACCGACTTGTTTTGATATACAGCAGTGTATATTGATACAGACTTGTTTCGATATACAGCAGTCTATATCGATACTGGACTTGTTTCGATAGACAGCAATGTATATCGATACCGGACTTGTTTCGATATATGGCAGTGTATATCACTACTGGATTTGTTTCGATATAAAGCAGTGTATAGCAATACTGGACTTGTTTTGATATACTTTATTTATTTATTTTAACCTTTGATAACCAGGTAAGGACCACGAGAGGCACAAGTGCCTGTTTTTAGGAGTGACCTTTGAGCACTGGGGAGGTTAAGTGACATGCTCAGAGTCACACAGTATGCAAGTGAAGATTATGGGAATCAAACCCAGGTCTGCTGGATGTACTAAGCTCATTCACAGTTCATTACTTTAACCTCTAGGCTATACTTTAGGTGGCCTCTGAGGCCGGGAGATCAGAAGGCTGTGGGTTATATCCCTACACTAGGCACTTAGGTTAAATACTGACACTGCAGTGCAGCATGAGGGGGGTGCTGCACTCCTGAGGTGCTGTCTTTTGGATGAGACATTAAACCAAGGTCCCATCTGCCTGTTCTGGTGGTAGTTCAGGTGGATGTTAAAGATCCCACGGCACTTCTCGAAAAACAGTAGGGGAATTTCTCCAGTGCCCTGGCCAAACTTCCCCCCATTCGCTAAAAATACCACCAACAGATTAATCTGGTTCAAAGTCAATTGGCATTCATCTGTATCCCCCTACCCGGGTCATGCCTGAAAATAGGCAGAATTTATCTAGTGCACTTACCCGGTCAACAAAAACTAAATAAAATACTGCCAGCCCCAACAGCAATGTATATGGATACTGGACTTGTTTCAATATACGGCATTGTACATCGATACCGGACCTGTTTCGATCTACAGCAGTGTATATTGATACTGGACTTGTTTCGATATACAGCAATGCATATCGATACCGGACTTGTTTTGATATACAGCTGTGTATATCAATACCAGATTTGCTTCTATATACAGCAGTACACGTTGACAGGGAAGCAGCAAGACATACTGCCCCCCCCAAGGGAGGAGAGCTGTCCTAGGGATGCTCAGTCTTCCCTCTCCTGACCGCCCTTCCCCCCAAAGCAACCCGCGTCCGTTCCCAAACCTGGGTTAGCAGCATGGTAAAAGATGGCACCCAGCACCTTAGCTCTCCGTGCCACTACGCTGGCTTTCCACATAAAACTTTTAAAATGAATAATAAATACATTGTGCACATTGGCGCCTCTTAATGCCATGCACTAATATTGTACAGCTATATAGGAAAAGCAGTTGCACACTCCGTAAGCACACTGTTCTAGTATAGCACTGTTGTATCACTGCATTAATATGTGCACAGGAAAGGTACTTTGCACAGCACAAACATAATGCTTTGTATATGGGGCCCTTTGTACTCTATATTCTGTGTATAATTTTGACTCTACCGTGTACCTCTTATGCATGTGTTGTTGTTCTTATGTTGTACGAGCTCTCTGAGTGACTTCTGAAAAAAGTACCTCACCCCAGCGTGCCCAGTCAGTTGCCAAAATAAAATAAGCAAAGCTATTTCACTTCAGCACCCTTTTCTTTTTTTTTTTTTTTTTTTATGGTATTTCTCTCCTGTCCTGGCCGGCACTCCTAGTACCATCGGCTACCCTCCCTTATGCTCCCATGACTTACCGTTCATGGCTGGGTGATGGAGAGCATCTCAACCCACCCAAAACGGATCCAGTCAGGGAGGTGCCTTCTCAGGGGTGGCGTCTGCCGGGAACAGTGTCATGCTGCACGGCCAGGACCTTTTCTGTTTTTCTTCCCTGAGGTGAGGTGTGCAATGACACCCACAGAGAGAGCACGCGCATGCCCACACGTGCTCCTCCAAGTATCTGCCCCATCTCCTCCCCTTTCTGTAGCATCAGTGCACCATCCCCCAGCAGCCGCTAGGGGTCAGTAGAACGCCGATCGCTGGCGACCCCCTTCCCCGGAGAAGGAGAGCAGTCCATCAGATGCTCGATCCTTCTTCTCCCCTGCTGACCCCTGGTAGCCCGTGCTCTTTCCCGAACATGGGTCACCGGCGTGGCGCAAGGTAAGGCATCCAGTGCCTTAGCCCTCAGCGCTACTGGGCCAGCGATTAGTCCCCTTTTCTCACACTTTTACACCAGGTTGGTATGTTTCTCCAAAACATTTATATTTTATTTTTTTGTTGCTTTTATTTTTTTCTCCCCCTTATCTACCACATCATGTCTGAGTTCCAAACCATCCTCTTGCCTCCTGCCTACAGTTGTCCATGATTTCCCCTTCAAGGTAGGGTGGTCTAGTGACCAGAGCATGGGCTTGGGAACGAGGAGACCTGGGTTCAGACCTCACTAGGTTTACTGACTCTCTGTGTGACCCTCAGCAGGTCACCTAACACAATATTACCAGTGTCAGTGACTCAGTAGGCTGCACACTTATGGGCAGGGCTAACAATCAGAAAGTCGTGGGTTCTAGTCCCACACCAGGAACTTTGTGTAATAATAGTGACATTGTAGTGCAGTGGGGGGGGGGGGGTTCTGAACTGCTGCTGTGCTGTCCTTAGGATGAGATGTTAAACCAAGGTCCCTTCTGCCCACCTCTGCTAGCTGTCCAGGCGTCAGTGAAAGTGTAAAAGATCACTTATTTCTTGAGGAGGTTAAAGGGCACAAGTGTGAAACAGTGGCACCCAACCCTATGTTCTGGCACCTATCTGCTATGAAGAACAAGGGAAATGACTGTAACTTTCATGCTATATACTAATAGAGGCACTGCCCTTGTCCCTGGTGTAACTTTCCTGGGTCTGACAGTGCAGTACCATGCTCCCCACAGTACACCTTTTTATATTTGAGCAACTCTCAATTCATGTCATGAATAACCAGACTGGGCTCAGAGGAAGAAAGCCTTCACCTCTTAATTACTAGGTTGAAAAAAATGGACGGAGGAGGGACTGGCAAGGCTTTCCAACTTTCTGAGCACTCCAGACATTTGGTGAATTGTCTCTAAGGGAACTGGAACTGGGGAAGCCAGACTCCAGCCAATTATCTGCCTTGGCTCAAAGATCAAAGCGGCAGAGAAGGTAAGCCGCCCCTTCACTAGACTCCACTGCCAGTCGGGGCTTACTTTCTGTGGACGGATTGTGTGTTCTGCATTTTACTAAAACACAACTGTTGGAAAAACAAGCTATTATTTTCCAGTAGAAAAATATTTTAGTTTTAAAATCTGTTCTTCCTTGCAGTGTGTGAAGTTACATTTAACAACCACAGAAAGTTATACTGTTTGATTAAATAACCAGTCACTTTTGAGATCCTGGATAGAGCTTTACAACCTCAACTTCATGTGTCCTGCTAGACGAAACACTCTTGATTACTTGGTAAACTACTTGTAAAGCAGACATTTAGTGAAATTATTGGTGGTTAACTCAAATTTCAAAGTCATGTCAGGGGTGTTTGGTAACATGAATTTAAATGGTTGAGCTCAGTGCCATGTCCAAGCCACACGAACAGCTGCCATGTCAAGGCCACTCCGACAGCAGCCACATCTAGGCCACTCCCAGCAGCTGCCACATCAAGGCCAGTCCAACAACTGCCATATCAAGTCCACTCTAGCAGCTACCATGTCAAGACCTCTCCAACAGCTTCTACATCAAGGCCATTCCAACAGCTGCCACGTTAAGGCCAGTCCAGCAGTTGCCACGTCAAAGCCACTCCAGCAGCTGCCACATCAAGGCAAGTCCAACAGCTGCCACATTAAGGCCACTTCAGCAGCTGCCATATCGAGGCCACTCTAGCAGCTACCATGTCAAGACCTCTCCAACAGCTTCTACATCAAGGCCTGTCCAGCACCTTCCACATCAAGGCCATTCCAACAGCTGCCACGTCAAGGCTGCTCCAGCAGCTGAGACTTAACTCGCGTTGTCTACAGTCCTTTTGCTCAAATAAAAATCACAGATACTTTGTTTCAAATAATAACTGCTATTATAAATCGCTTACAGGAGTTCAGCCAGTCAGCACACAGAGCCACTCTGCCTGTTATCCTGTGTAGCCTCCGGGGGGGGGGGTCTCTCGTGCAGGAACATTAGGAGCGGTACATTCCACTTCACAGCCAGAAGGAGGGTGACTTCATTTTAACTTTTAATAACAAAAAAATACTTAAAAACATATTATAAACCACTCTAGCTAACTTGATTGATTTATCATAAGGTAATAGGGTCTCTGTGGGTTGTTCCTTATGGTACAAGAGACTCTTCTTATGAGGTTTGAGCAGACAGAATCACTTAGCTTTGCTTTGTGGTCTTCTCACCCAAAACTCATGCTCAGTCTGTTGTACTGCAAGAGATACCCTGCAAAACGCCCAGTTAACTTATAAAAGAGGGCCTTTTAGGCTCCTTAAACAAGGAAAAAACTGGCACTATCCACCATTCAATTCTGCAGTAAGCTTTTATTTCATAATAAAGTGCACACAATTGTCCCAGACTTAACAACTGAGTTGAAAAATGCAGTTAACGGGACCATTGCAAGCTTCTTTCTTAGTTATTTTTCAGTGCCAGACATCTCGCCACCAACATTCCGAGACTTATAATCTGTCTCTTTTTCAGGGGAACTGGCTGTAAATATTTTAAAATATGACACAAATTCAGAATTTGGAAACTCTTGTTCATTCCTGTTTTAAACAAATTTGAAATTTAAAGTATAGTGTTCAAAATGGGGTGGATTAATTCTCCACTTTGCCCATTATGTTGCACTTTGTAACTATATTCACCATAACCTTCTTTCAAATTATTATTCAAGTTATTACAATTAAACCAAAGTATATGCAGTATATTATTTAGTAAAACTATTAAATACATGCTTTTTGTGTTATTATTTTTATGAATCCTCACTGTAATCACTTAGCGTGGCTGTGCCATCCACCTGCATTCTCTTTTGAAGTTCCGTTTGTTTTTTTCTATGAGTAGATACAAGTATGTAAACCATTTTCATATATGATTCGTGTATCTTTCCTAATATCAGTAATTTAAAGCTAACGCTCTCATTAATTCCTTTTTTTATTTGTTTAAACTTTTTATCATGCTGTGGAAGGCTTGGTTTAAAGTGTTATACTGCTCTCCTTTAGTGCATTTTATTCTTTCTTTCCCCTGAAATTGCAACAAACCCATTATTTTAGGTTTTTTCCTCCTCCCATTTTATAAAAATACAAGCTTTTAATTTATCACACTGATTTTCAAATAGTACTCAAATACACTCACCTAGTAAACAAAAATGCTTGCTTCTAACATCTGTCACACGGTTCAGGCTGCCATCGTTACAGGGCCAAACTGCTCCACTGTCCCTCTCTCTTTATGGGAGAATTGGAGGTGTGCACCAGGCAGCATCTGATACAAGCAGCATGGTGATGTCGCCGGCATCATGCGTCACACAGAATGTGATGCACCATGCTGCCCAGCCCACTGAGAGGAAGCCCACAATAGACTGCCTTGATAGTCTCCCCACACCAAAGTGCAGAATATGGGCCCAGTATGCTTCCTATGCAGCCACTCTACATTTAATTTTGACAGTTTATTTCAAGAACTCAGACATGTCCTATTACTATTCTAAGGTCACTATTCACAATTAAAGATGTAATACACTCTTCCGTTTGTTACACGGACTCAGCGTGTCCTGTAAACTTATTGGAAACGCTTGGATCACTTTTAAAGTACAATCACTTTGCCCTTTATGTACCTTAAACAGAAGCATCAAAATTATGCAAGAATATTAGGGATAGGGTAGGGATTTAGAAGTTTTTAAAAAAGTGGATTTTTAAGGGATTTACCTGATCTTTTGGGAACATGGAGGAACAGGATCGATGGTGATGATTCACCACATACAGAGGACAAACTGGGGAATAACTTTGTCCTATTACTTGGTATCCCCTTATTATTACCTGACAAAGTTGCTCTACATAAATCCTATCCAGTCAATTTCTTCATCTATTCCGTGTCTAGAATTTACATGATTAAATCTGTCTAAGCAGCACCCCTCCCATTTCAATAGAACTCTGGCCCAATTACCTCATCTTGCTGGGGTTTTTTTTACCTGTTCACATGCATGGAATCTTGATGTGCTACTCTGATGTCTTTCTGTGAGAAAATGTCTGGCTATTGCCACCATGTATCACCTAATCTTATCGCACTTTTTAAGGTCACTTAATCTTATCACACTTTTATGCATGGCAATGCAAATGTTCAGTGTTCTTGATGTTTTTCCCACATAATTAAATCCACATGGACATTATGTAGACCACATGGTCTGAATCACAATCTAAAAAATCCTGAATTGTAAATCTTTCATTCCTACTGGAACTCACCACTTCTTCTGTTCTTATGGCATTGCAACAGTGTACACATTTACCACAATCAAAGAATCCTTTAGGCTCTGGACCTCGCCATGTTATCGTGGGCGGGGGATGGGCTCCAATGTTGTGTCTTAAATAGTTTTGTTTCAAATTCTTAGTTTTCTTGGCTGTCACTCGGGGGTTTTGTGGAAAACTCATTTGTCCTACATCTCTGCTTTGTAAAACATTCCAATATTTTAAAACAACATACTTTAATTGTTGAAACTGATCGCTGAAGGTGGCGATCATAGACAGTTTATTGTATTTTTGTTCCTCCCTACATTTCTAAGTGTGGATTCTCTATCTGTTATGGATGCTTTCCTGATGGCATCTTGTAGGGTCTGTTGATCATAACCTCTAGCTTGAGATTCCTGAATTCATTTTCTGGTGTTATGTTCATATTTGATCTCATCTCCACTGTCACGTTTATGTCGAAGGAGCTGACTATATGGTATATTTTTTATTAAAGTCTGAGAATGATAACTACTGGCAGGTGATACTGTATTTCAGTCAATTTCCTTTTCGTATAACTCTGTTGTGAGCTTGCCATTATCCTTCGTAATAAGCATGTCTAAGTGAGGTACTTTCTCTCTACTGTGTTTCATTGTACATTTCAGATTATCTAATCAGTTGTTAAGCTATTCAAAAACGTTTTCAAAGTGTCAACACTTCTATCCTGTATCATGATTATATCATCGCTATAATGTTTCCAAAGTTTTATCAATGTAACAAATTTATTCCTGATCTCTGAGTAGACAAGTGTCTCTTCAAAGTTCTACCATGTAAATATTTGCATTAAATTGGGGCCTTACTAGCCCCCATTGCTGTCCCTTTGTACTTTGTAAAACAAGTTGAGAAACTGGCGGAATATATGGTAAGTATATTGGAACAACAACTCATGGGATGAAATCATTTCATTTTGTCCTCATGCGGGGAGGCAGTATAGTGTAGTGGTTTAAGACTCTGAGCTACAAATCTGGAGACCTGGGTTTGAATCCCACAGCCCCCACTTGCATACTGTGTGACCCTGAGCAAGTCACTTAACTTCCCTGTGCTCCCAGGTTGCACCTGTAAACAAGCTTTCAGCTTAGTGTGTCTCACCTGGTTAAACAATTGAAAAAAATAAATAAAAGATAACCCATCTTCCTCCAGAGTAACTCAGATGCAGGTATTTTATGCTGTAATTTAGCTATAAGGTTCTCCACATTCTACTGAACTATCATTACATTCTGCCATTGCTGTATCATGTCAGGAGCATCAGTGAGCCACAGTTTTGTTATTACTCTTTTAACCTGTAATATTATACAGATTGAAAGTGGTTTTCTAGTATGTGGATGTCTATGCCCCTCTGGCATCTCCAGAAATAATACTAACTGTGTTGTCAGCTGTAATGTGGGCAGAAATATGTCCCTCAGTTCCTGTTAAAGAGCTGCCCCAAATTCCCAGAGTTTAGGGCTAAACCACATGATATAGGCATGCAAAGTTCTGAGCTCCCTGCAGGGTCATCAACAGGATGGGGTGACCTGGGGGTCAAATTTAGATTGTGGGATCGGTGTATAAAAATATTGGTTAATACATTTCCAGGCATATTCTTTCCATGTATGAGAAGACATAGGTTTGTGTAAATATCTGAAATACAGTTCCCATTTATTAATAGGGATCTCAAGGTCCATGTCCTTCTGCCATTTTACTCTCAGACAGTCTGCATCCCCCCCCCCCCGTCTACGTACATTAGTGCCCTGTATAAACAACAGATTAAAGAATCTAAGGATGTGCCTTCTAATATTTGAGAAGCAAGCATTATTAGCATTATTATTAAAGGGATAGGCTTCCCCTTAGGGCATTTCTCCCTTTGTTAATTTGTAAAAACATATGGTATGCAGAGTGTTTTGATTTATATGTGAAGTTCTAGTGTGCCCTTCCCTCTGTCTGCTATTAGGAGTTTTTCCTAAATTAGCCTGCTAGCTTTATGGTAGTTTTACGACCCCTTGGGATCTCCATCTGAGACAGCTTAATTGTATTTCTTGTTCCCACAATGCATCCCATCTCATGTGACAGTGGTGTAGCAGAGACCCAACATTCAGCACACACACATGCCAAACAAACTAAATATCTTGGAAATTTTACAAGCTGCACAAAAATTACCAGCAGCAAAGTTCTTCAGGACAGTAAGACCTTTACGATGAGGGCAGTCACTAAGCTGAACACTATACATTTTAAAATATAGCCATCTCTACTGTTGTGAGCTGATTGTAAAGCAGTGCTTTTTGCTGGATTTATGGTCTCTGCTACATCACTGTCACATGAGACAAGGTGCAATGTAGGATAAAGGAATACAATTAAGCTGTATCAGATGGAGATCCCCAAGGTCATAAAACTACCATAAAGATAGCAGGCTAATTTAGGAAAAAATCTTAATAGCAGACAGAGGGAAGGACACACTAGAACTTAACATGCAAAACAAAACACTATGCACAACATATGTTTTTTGCAAATTTTGGTTGGACTACTCCTTTAAGATAAAACTTTTCACCTGAGTATATTTCTGAAAATCATTAAGTCTCCACTAAAACGTGGTCACCACATTCTGAAAATCAAGGAAGTCAGTTTCCTGTATGACATGCAGAGGGCGAAAAAATCCCATTCACTCCACTGACCTAAAAAATGAGTCAAGTGGAGTTAATTGCTTTTTCAACTTTAAGGTCAGGACCCTGGACCTGACCTTACAATGAAGGTTTAAAAAGGATTGTGAAGAATGTCTGGGTAGAATTTTGTATTCAACTCAAAACTGATCCTATACTCAAACACCAAGAAGCAGATGTTCAGTAAATGCCCTGACTGGTTCTGCATTTGCGCAAAACCATCCAGGGCATCCTTTGAGCATAGGCTTCTTGCTGTTAGAGTACAGGATCATTTGTAAGTTAAATTTGTCTGTGGTTTATTATGTAAAAAAGCTTACTGTAGCAATAAACAGTGGAAAGGGCAAATTGTCCCCCTTGTTGTTGGTAACATTGTGAACTGGGCACATGGTGAACAGAACGGCTTATTTTGTGTTTACTTCCTCCTAGGCTTCTCCGAGGTGATGACACTTGCATGTACTTCTTACATGATTTCCCAGTTTTCTGCAAATAGTGATGGTTGCATTGGCAGGCCTCAAATCTCATTCTTTTTATGGACATCTTCTGTTCAGTTCTCATGGAACCAGAAATGTAAGAGTTTTTTTTTTATTTATTTATTCTGTTTTCTACCCCCCGCACACACACACATACACACTGCCAGCAAACCTCTTCCAGTCCCCCAAGGTCAAACACTGACCCTGCCCTTACCTTAGCTACCAAGGTGCCATCCTTTACTGAGCTACAGCTTCATCATCGGGTGATGGCTCAAACTTTGTCTCATTTTCTGTCCCACTCCCACAGGAGCTGCACAAGCAAGGATGCTCGCCTGCAAGTGTGACATCATCTGCAACCAGCATGGCTCCTCCCACCCCTAGTCTCACTGCTTCCTACTGTCCCCTGTAACCTGGGGGGGGGGCAGTGCCAGATAGTTGTCAAGTCTGAGTTTGGCTTCATCAGATCCAACCTTGGATAGTTGGATCCAGTGGTCAGATATCTGGATCTGATGGTCTGACCCATTGGATCTAGTGGTCAGATACCTGGACCTGATTATCTGACCCATTGGATCCAGGTCGGCTCCATGGATACCTTGGATACTTACTGTGGATCTTTTATTTATTTATTTGAATGTAGGATTACAAGTACCTTTGAGCCAAGGCTCTTTTACAAAGGTTCCATATCGGATGAGGTACAATTCAAAACAAGACATTGAATAACAGAATAACAGTGGGTTACAGGCAGTTACGTACAGTTTTATACATTCAATACTGTGGTAAAAATGCCAGAAGGAGGTCTGGTAACAGGGTTAACATGGTATGGAAGAGAGACACACTAGTGGGATGCGGCCATAGGCACTTGTCAAATATCAATTAAAGTGCTACAAGGAGGTAGGAAAGATGGGTGGGAGGACGGGAGGATGAGTGGGTGTATGGGAGAGGGAGTTGAGGGGGAGGAGAGGGTTAAGTGCTAGTTGGAAAGAGCAAAGAGGAGAGGGGAGAACAATTAGGAAGGACAGTCACAGGAGCTAGATGCAGACAGGATGTGATGGAGACTGGATTTGAATGGACCAAGCTTTGGCATTGAGGCAATCCTACCAGGATGGATACCATTGGATGCCATCATTTTGGATGGATATCAGATGGCCTCAGATGGTATAGACATCTGATCAAGGAACAGACTGAGGGCTAACGAGACTAGGGGTGGGAGAAGCCACACTGGCTGCAGATGATGTCACACTTGCAGGTGAGCATCCTTGGATCCTAGAAGATCAGTTCCTTGATCAGATGTCTATACCATCTGAGGCTATCTGATATCTATCCAAAATGATGGTATCCAATGGTATCCATCATGGTAGGATACTATCCAAGCAGCACTAGTTAAGCTAGAAACACTTTGAGGGGTAAAAGGGTGGATAGTGTCCCTTTAATGGTCCACTCAACGTTCACTCCTGAGGTTACTACAGATACAATATATTAACATCTTGGTAACTGTCTAGGATGGTTTTAGATATGAGGCAATGGCTTTCCAGCTATCTTGCATCCAATCTTTTTATGGTCTTTTAGGAAACTTTTGACAATAACAATGGGTGATGACAAGAGATAACTTAGAGTGGATTAAGCAGTGGTTAGTTTGGCAGTCAGCTCCAAGCATTGCGTGAGTATTGTGTACACTTTGGACATCATTGTGCTACACAGTGGGATCAAGGACATACCATTGCCTTGAGTGAAGATGCATCTGTGATATCTCTTATTTGCTGACCTACTGAAACAAGTGGCTCATATTTACCATCTGACAGTTGGCATGCATGAACAGCAGGACGAGACCATCACTGTTAAATGGTCTTGCTCTGAACTTGCTGATGGCTCCCTTTCATGTTTTCTGGTCCTACATGGGTACTGAATCCTCTACAGAGGATGCAAGGAGGATGAGTTTTGTTCTCCCAAGAAAGAGTATCAGCGGTATGCTGGGTTTTTTTTTTCCATGGTGGTTGCATAAGTGCTAAAATAATGGTAGCTTGACACCTGGTTATAAAGGGGATTTTCATTACCTTACCAAGAGATAGCTGTTGATCTTCTTGTGAAGACTTTCCAGTTTACTGATAAGATTGGCTTGGATGGCAAACCCAACAACAGATCTATGATTCTTCTCCTGCTGCAATCCTTTTCCCGAAGAATGCATAGCTGCCATCTACCTCTGTGAGCTGAGCTTCATCAGATAGCCCGGTTTTGCTGAGCACAGCAACGTCAGTTTTGTGTTGGGCACGCAGCTAGGCCAACAACACAGTCTGTCTCTTGGGTCAGTCAGATGCTGGCTGCCTGCATATCAGGGTCTAAGTGCTTCTATATACTGGTCTATATCTATGGTCTGTGATGGGTGCACTTATTTTTGTTTCTGCTGTATATTAAGTGCAGAATTCCATGACATAATGGTAAGTGGTTTCCGAGCTTTAGTTTTCCTTTTGTTACAACATTTCCTTTTGTTTCCATTGCTTAAGAGATGAACAGCCAATCACAAAAGGTCAGTAAGGGTTACTGTAACCTGTAGGACACCTGTTCTAGACCATTTCTTTTTTGAGATGAGTAGTGAGGTCCTAAAAAGGAAAACTTATTCAGTGAGGAGCTGTAATCCAGTAGCAGAGCTGCCAATGTCCTGGTGCCCATTTACGCAAGCTCGCAACCATGACAACCACTATCCCCTTGACCATTGGTTGTGTTGTTAGTGTGTTATCATTGGATTTGGCCTTAGCCTGGTCAAAGAACTAGTGCATGATTATTAGAAGGAGGGAAAATAAGCTTGGACCCAGCTTCACTAATATGACTGTGCATTCTGGCTTCCAGTTGCAAGACAGTCAGCAGTAATAACTATAGACTGCAGTAGATGACCCAGGAGCTTACATGGCTGAGTCAGTGCTCTGGGTGATCAACAACAACTTGCTATAACACCTCCTTTGCTGGTGAGATTGTAAAACTAAAGATCCCCATACCAGGTCTACTTTTTTCAGATCTCTAAACTTGAAGATGGGTATTGTTCCATGCTTCCAGACATGCAAGTCATCTGCTAGCTTATGCTAGTCTTGCCAGCTAGCTAAGGCAGTTGTCTTATGTTTGGCCACTGTAGGTGCAAGGGTACCTACTAGGATAACTACTAGGAACTATCATTGAGAGAGGCACACAAGGCAAAGATCGATGCTTGGAGCCAGTTGTAGGATGTGGCTAACCCAAGGAAAGAGGTGTTGTCTCTACACTGCCCCCACACCCCCTACAGATATACTGATATAGATTCCCCCCCCGCCTTGCCCCCCCAAAATCTCTGCCATTTTCTTTTTTCACTCTACCACCTCGCTATTCCTCTCCACTATCCTTCTACTGCTTTCTCCCCTCCACCCTCCCTCCCTACTACCTACTACACCTGGATAATGTCAACATTAGACTGCTCTGTTTAATTCCTATGTATGCACACAGATGTTATCCTAATTGCACAATATTCTTGTCCTGAAGTTCTCTGTATATGCAATTTATGTATTCTTGTATTGTAAAGGCAATTCTTTTATGCTTGTATTATATTTTATGTTCCTTGTCTGTTACAGATGTCCCATTGTACCCATTTATTGTATTGTACCATCATGACGTGGAACCTTTGTAAATGAGCTTTTAGCTCAAAGGTTGTAACTCCGAGACAAATAATAAATAAATAATAGATAAGTCATAACCACTGCATGGTAGCCAGACATGATAAAGTCACTGAGTTGTTGTAAACACCACACTAACAGGGGCCAGATGTGTGGTGGGTCAACAATGCAAGCAGTCAACTGAAGTTTTTGGTGCATGCATTTATGAAACTCGGCAAGCCACGCAAGAGATTTTCTCTTTTGATCAGTTGCCTCCAGAAGAAAGGAAAAATTTAGAGAGGATTCCAAGCAGTCATACACACACTGAGCCAGCGCGTAGCACTGGAGCCATGACTGACACTGGCATGGCTCTACTGCAGAGAAGCCAGCTGTGACTGTGGGCAGTGGTGAGAAGGAATAATTATAGCAGGGGCTGGGCAAGGGATAGCGAGGAGAAGCAGGGGCCGAGCTGGAATGCAGTGAAAACATTCACAAACCAAATGGGTCTGGTTTTACACTAATGCTAGTCAGCCTTGGAATCAGTGGCTTGCCAGGGCTTGCCCCTCCCCCAGCTCTGAAGCGAGTCCCAGTACCTCACGCTTCACTGCCATGGATTTATAATTGGAAAGGGGTCTTGATTTGAAGATAGGTGCAATTTCACCACAAGCTAGTAAATCAAATGTCATTATTGTTTGAAATTAAAAGCCAACTAATGTCTTTAATTTGTTACACTAACCTTTCACTCTATTCATTATGGCAACATAGTAACGGGTTAGCTGTTTCTGTGCCAAATCCAGATATCTGTACATTGAAATTCTGCCTTCTGTTGAGAAATCACTCTGAAGTTTCATAATCCATAGCAGTGACTGCAGAGTTTACCAATTTGACCTAAATGCATTTTGTAGATATAAAGTTACAAATACAGTGAACGTATAAAAAAATTACCTTCTTTGATTTTCCTTGACCCTTTTATCCGGGATGATCTGGAACAAAAAAGACTTCATTTTGAAACACAAAATTTCCCTGGGATTTAGATAACCCAGAATAGGTGCTTTTGGTATTAAAAAAAAAAATAATCTTACGATTAAATGTCAGTATGTAAATTTTTCGTTTATGATTTTTTTCCACGTGCACTGTATAGAAGGAAAAACATGTTCTTTCATAGTGTCCAGCACGTGCATCGATTATACCTCATTCTGTAAACAAACTGACAATTGTTAAAGGAAATTTCTGATATTAGGTATTGAGCTTCATAGCCCAATACCTTATAGCAGCGTGAGTTCACTGATACTAACATTTTATTTTTAAGTGAGTAGTTTTAGTAGGGGAAGGGATCGTAACTTGCACTGAACCCACGGCCAGCCGATCCCTTCCAACTTCCTGATGAGCCCACTCTACCCCAACTCTGTCCCCGCGCTCTCAGAATTTGTGATGTGTGGCCAGGGAGGCGGAGGCGAGCCCCGTCAAGTCTGTGGGGCTGTTTTAAAATGCAGTTTTTAATTTTAAACACTGCTAGAGGAAAGAAGCAGTCGCTTACCTAGTAGGGACACTGCTAGTTAAGCAACTGCTTTAATTTCCCTCTGGGAGTGTTTAAAATTAGTAAAGTCCGGTATTTAAAACAGTCCCCATAGGCTTGTATGGGACTCGCCCCCGCGTTCTCCCTGGCCACACGTCATAAATTCTGAGAGTGCGGGGGCAGAGTTGGGGCAGAGCAGGCTCATCAGAAAGTTGGACGGGATTGGCTGGCTGTGGGTTCGGTGCCAGTTATGATCCCTTCCCCTACCATAATTGCTCACTTAAAAGTTAATTTTTTGTATCAGTGAACTCACGCTGCTATGAAGTCCAATACCGTATAACACCCACTTCGGAAATGCACTTTAAACCAAAACATCACCTCTCTTTGGAAAACCAGACATTTGCATCAGTATTTATAAATATTTGAATTGTTAGTCTAGGGACTATTTTATCATATATTTGAATTTAGGAAGAAGGTAAAAATTCCAAAAATGCTGAAAGTGTTTTCTTTTCATTAGAAACAAGTTTAGTCTTTATATCAAATTTTACAAAGTGGTCCATTTTATATACTGAATAAACCACTCCAGGGCGTGGATTATGGTATTGGAACTGCACTTCCCCAAAGGTTTAAAGGCTCAAAGCACATAACTCATACCTTGCTGTGGCTTATTCCATATCTGCACTAGGGATAATGGGGAATGTCTTACTGGTGATGTCAATGTTACATTCTGGATGCAGTGCACAGACAGCATCAGTAATCCTGTGGACAGACGATGCCAGCTGTAGACCACAAGCTGACCAAGTTATTCCATTTTATTGACAGTTCTGGCCAAAGGCAACATGCAGTATAATCTATAAATTATTCACTAGCTCCCTCTCACCCTGTGGGTTGGACTCATCTATTCTGTTGACCTGAGGCTGCACTAGATTAGACACTCCAACACAAACTGCTGCATGCAGCAGGGAACAGATTTGTACAGTACAGTTTATTTATTTATTAAATTTTGGTGACCGGCTAGGCCCACTGAGCCCCGAAGGTCCCTTTTTCAGGGGCGACCTGGGATAACAATACAAGGTATAATACAGTGGAGAACAACTTTTGATCACAAAGGTTATACAAGCATATGGTGGTTACAGGCATGGTTATAGAGAATAACGCACAGGCCACTGTGTGTTATGAAGTTTTTTTTTTCACACCCAAGGTGTGTGATAACTCATAAACCTCAAGATCAAAGCTTGAGAGGTTTATGTGGTCATCACACACTGAGGGTATGTAAAAAAAAAAAAAAAAGGCCATCAGCACACAGTCACGGATGTTTTTTTTTTTTTAAATAATTACTTTTGCCGGGAGGTCATGTTTATATCAACCGCAACTGACAGAGAATCCGAGGTTGAGCTGACAGCGACACAGGGCGACTGAGAATGAAAGCGAGCACTAAGGGTGAGTCACAGTTTCTGTTCTGTGAGAGTGGCATGAGAACGGTCTTTCTCACTCATGGTGTTAAAGTCTGTGCCGAATTAACAGAACCACAATTGCTGGAAAACATCATACTTGGTTATTACGACGTTTCATCTGAGCCCAAAGGTCCTTCCACTACCGCACCCCCACATGGTTCAACTCCCTCCCGCTCTCTGTCACTAAGTCTACCAAAACTGGTAAAAAATTGGTAAAAAGTCGCTCTCCATAACCACCTCTTTGGTGCCCGAAGCTGTAGTTGCCCCGTATCAACCTAATGCTGGGGTCCCTCCCCGTTTCTTGCCCATAGCCTTGACAATGTCCATTGGACTGCTCCGCCCCCCTTTTTTTTCTCTTTTCCTCACCCCTGTCCCCCCCCTTCCACTTAGGTATTTCCCTGGTATGGCCAGGGTTGTGACTTCTACTATTGTTATACTTTATATGATTGCTATTTACAGCGTGTAACGTTATCCGATAAACCACTGTTATATCGTGTTCTTTTTGTTATCTGCATTGCCCCTGTATGTTACCACTGTTGTATCTCACACTGTAACCATGTCTACCCTCCCTGCGTCGAGGTACCTTTGTAAATGAGTCCCTGACTTATAGGTTGTAAATTCGGCTTTCAAAAATAAATAATAAAAAAAAAAATTTCACCTTCTACATAACTGGGACTGAGTAAGAACCAGAATCAATTTGGAAACTGGACTGCGCCAGAAACCAGAATGGATCAGTTCTGGTTTTCCATTTGTTAGCAGCAGACCTGGCAGCTAGATTATAGAGCAGAAGACTGATCTCGACCAATCGGAGTGCACCTTTCACTTTCGTGATAGACATTTGTTTTCTGTAAACAGTGTCTCGTGCTTAAGTGCCCTGAAAATGGGCTCGTTTGGGGAAGGATTTTTGAATTTTTTATATATCGTTGATCGCCCTCAACCAGTAATGTAGTAATATGTCTAGGAGACTACACTGAAAGAATGCTGTCACTTACTGTACATTCCTTAGGGTGTCAGAACTGCTCACCTATGGTTTGCACTTCTCATAATCTAAGAATGTGTGTGAGATGACTCTTACAGAAGTAAGAGTGGTCTCCAAAGATGTATTCACATATGGAATCACAGAACCGGAGTGGATCTGGAATGGGGGGTTTCAGACTCAGAACACAACAGGAATGGGGGTTCCATAGCCAGAATGCATCTGGAACCAAGGCACCGGAATAGGAATGTCCATTCAGATTCTCAGAACCCCTTCCACATCTGTTCTGTTTCCATTGTTCTGCAGGCACTGGGTCTGCTGCTGACAAAAGGACAACCAGAACCAATCTATTTCTGTTTCAGGCTCACTCCAGTTCCAAATCGATTCCAGTTTTCATCCATACCTTACATACAGTAACTGTTTTAAAATTCCAAGAAAACAGGTTCACTGGTTGTCAGATTTCAAGTTTAAAGGAAGGGTCCTGTTTTCAAAATGAGACAGGATTTTGAGCGGTGCTGCTCGGGAACTGTGCAGGGGCTAACAAGGAGTGACATCCACTGTGATCGAATTTTCCACCATAAACCCTGAGCAAGACTCCCGCGGCTCGTTCTAGAGTGCCATTTTCAGCCCCGTAGTTGCATTCTGCTGTTCCCATGGATCCCATCACCTGCTTTCTAAACAGGGAGGGGGTCAGCTTATTTCCCAGATCTAATTCAAAGGCCAAAGGGTTCATGTTTTCAGACCTCTATTTAGTCCTGCAGTTTGTTTACATCAGCATAGCAATCATGTGGGAAGTAGACATTTGCAGTTCACACTACTTAATTTGTTTTGGGGGGGGTCTTTTTGGTTGTAAATTTTAGAACTGGACAGTTTGAGGCAGGGGTGGTTTATGGTTAGTTCCGTTTGTCCTATTTTTAAATGACCATATCATTTTACTGATGCCATCTGCTTTTTGTCCTTGGAATCGTCTTCCTGCCTTTAGCCTTGCCTGTCATATGATTGCAGTACTGATCCACCATATCTCTGTATTGCTCTCCAGAGTTTACTCAATGCCTCCCTTTTCAGAGTTTCCCAGTTGGCAGCAACCTGTCTTAATACTGATGCCATGATTTCTTGGGGGCATCCCACTGTTCTGTGGCTGTAAGTGCAACAGCGGACTGAGTAAAAGCCCCTGCTGCTAGTTTACATGTTTCTTGGTAGCACTTTTCCCCACAAAATCTTTACAGATGTACTAGCTCGCTCCTTCCTTCCTTCCTTCTCTCGCTCTTTTATTCATTGAAACCCTTTGAGTGCTGAGTATGTCTGAACGTATACAGATTCTGAACATATATATATGTCTGCAGTTTCCCAATTAGTTCTCTCTCTCTCTCTCTCTCTCTCTCTCTCCCCCTCTCTCTCTCTCTCTCTTGCTCTCTCTCGCTCTCTCTGTATTTATCCGAGGGATAGCCCAGCTGGGCTGCAGCATCTCACTTCCAGTAGTCAGGTTTTTTTGTTTGTTATGAAACCTGGAGGACTGTACAACACAGGGAGGTGAAGTGGCTTGCTCAAGGTCACAGGTTTGGGACAGTGGTGATATTTTGACCCTGTAATCTCTTATTTCACTCTTCAGTCAGAGATGGAAACCAAGAGTGCTCAGGAGCTGGGAGGTAGTCCACCGATGTTGAGGTGGGAGTTCAGTAGAGGACCAAAGGTGTGGCAGGACACTGGGGGAAGGATAAATATAAAAAGCACAAAGTACTCTAACAAAACCTGTCAAACATTACCCTACAGTTGAATGCACCCTGTGTGTGCATTTGCACATGGCATACCCACAGCCTTTTTGTTTTTTTTGGGGGGGCAGAAAAAGGTTGAAAATAGCCCTGATACCTGAAGATGCTGGACACTGATATAATCAGGTCCTGTGTCTCTGCCGCAACACCACCTGAATAGGACATTGTCAGGAGTACATTCCCTCCCCCACCACCACCACCACCCTGACCCCACGTGGGGGTGGGGTAATTCAGGGCAGGAAGGGCCAGGTGAGTGTGGGGTGGAGAGGTGCAGGGAGGTCGAGGTGTGCCATGGGATTCCTGCGATAAGAACAAATTCTTTTTATAGAAAGCATATAACTACAACACAATAGATACTCCATCACTAATTACAAGAAATCTCTGTTAATGTTCCTGCTTTATGAAATAGTAGGTTATAGGACATCAGCAGTGGTTGGAAGTACAGTCCCTTAACCATGCAACAAGAGATCAGCATTCTGAATCCCACCACAGCTGCTGACCCCATCTAACCTTAAACAAGTGACGTGAGCTCCCTTTGCTTTGCTGCCTCCCAGCTGTTAGAATGGATAGAAGCTGGACTCCTTCTGAAAACAAAATGTTGCATCTCAGTGGGTCTGTCCTGGCAAAACACACTGTAAGATATATATATATACATATATTTTTAACTTTCTATTTATCCCCACCTACATCCTCGCATCTCCTACCCTTCAGGGTGGCCTAGGAGTCATCCCTCTGTCAGCCAGCCTACCTTGGTATGTCCTTGATCCTCATGAAGCCATGGATTTTACCCCCCCCGGGCGGGCACGAGGTAGGGCCAAGACACCCCGTACTTCTTGTGCTGGTCAAGGCGGCCAGGTGGGTAGTGACACATAGAGGGCATGCTCCAGTGATCCACCTTCCTGGAGATGTGAGGCATTTTCCTCTCTTCCTGCCCTATGTGTGGTGTGTACCCTGACATCTAGGAGCTGCGTGCTGACATCCACCACGCATCTTTGGCCTGCCCTTTCCCGCATGCAGGACTTCCTGTACCCAAGCCTCCGCTCGGGGTCAGGCAAACTGCGGGCCTTGGCCCCTCCCCCCCAAGAAGGCGAGCAGTCATGGGACGCTTAAGCCTTCTCCCCCTGGCTGGCCCTCCAGGGACTCGAGTCTGCTCCTGAACCCAGGTTGCCGGCATCGCAAGTGGAAATCCAACCACTGTGCCGATGGGCCTGCTGTAAGATATTTTTATACACACATCACATTAGATGTAAAAAACCTATGTGTCTTGTTTTCTTGACAGACACTGCTGGGCCAATAGGTCAATGAGCTGTTTACTTCCTTGCTGTTTACAGCATAGAGAAGCCACATCTGCTGGAATGCATTTATACTCCTCCATGGGTGAGTGACGCTTGTTGCTGAAATTGGAACCATCGAACCAGAAATGCCAGGCATCCTACATTCTTGACAGAGGACACAAACACCATGCAACCCTTCCCCAGATGAATGTTGTTGGGGGGGGAGGTAGGAGCGGAACAAAGTGTCTACTAACTAATGGTAGTTGGGTGAGTGCTTGGGGATCAAGAAGGCTTAGCCACGTACTGCAAATTCCAATATTTACAACGAAAGGTACAGAGAATTGCAGTATTTTTCATTAGCCACGCTGTATTTTCATTAGCCACATTGTATTTTCATTAGTCACACTGTATTTTTATTAGCCACATTGTATTTTCACTAGCCACGTTGTATTTTTATTAACATACTAAAGCAGATTAGGTCTTACGGTCTACTGAGTCTGCTCGAACCTCAGATCCCTAGTTGGGTGCTGAGGCTCCCCCCCCCCCGTGTTCCAGAAACCCCTATCGTCCATCCCCACCCCCCTGGGCCAGGCCATCATCTGATACATCCGCTTTCTGTGTCTGTCCCACCCTCTCTTGAAGCCCTCCACTGTGGATCTCTGAACCAGCTCACCAGGCAGTGCATTCCAAGGGTCCACCACCCTCTCAGTGAAAACCTCCTCCTCTTTTCCCCCTCACCCTTCCACCTTCCAACTTCAAACCGTGCCCTCTGGTGATACCTCCCTGCTTTAGTCTAAAGATCCCCTCCATGTTTACCCTATTTATTCCCTTGAGGTACTTGAAGACCTCAATCATGTCCCCCCTGTCTCTCCTCTCCTCCAATGAAAACAGGCGGAGCTCCTCAAGTCTGTCCTCATACGTCAAATCCCTTAGTCCTCGTATCATCTTAGTTGTCCTCCTCTGTACCCTCTCCAGGAACTGTATGTACCTCTTCAAGTGTGGTCTCCAGTACTGTACACAGTACTCAAGGTGTGGTCTAACCAATCCATTGTACAGCGGCAGAATCACTTCCCTGCTCCTAGAGGTGATCCCCCTTACGATGCATCCCAACATCCTGTTTGCCTTGCTAGCCACTCTCCTGCACTGCTCAGAGTTATTCATACATGAATCCACCATGATCCCTAGGTCTTTTTCCCCTGTTGAGGCCTCCAGCACCTCCCCTCCCAGGGTGTGCCTGTGTTTAGGGCTTCCCCACCCAAGATGTAACTCCTTGCACTTGGTGATATTGCAATTTAATTTCCATGTGTGAGCCCAGCTTTCCAGGATGTCCAGGTCCCCTTGCAGGGCCAACCTCCCCTATAGCCACATTTATTTTCTTTTTTATAAATACTGAACCATTTCTATATGTGACCCATGGAAGGGAACAAGGGGAGAGTGAAAAACAAAATACATAAGTGCAAGTATACATGGCAACAGAATACATACAGTAGTCAGTATTAATATTTACATTAGCCAGTGGCTTCTGTGGCTATATTAGCACTTCCTCAGAGTTGGTGCTCCAGGGTAATACCACTGCAATGCTCTTACCTAGGGCTATCTGGAGGCTCTGTGCGATGCCTGCAGCTGATCCAGAATGCTGCAGCCCGACTGATAGTGGGCTCCTCATGGAGTGATCGTATTACGCCAGTCTTACGTGCGCTGCACTGACTGCCTTTGCGGTGGCACAGCACCCTCATGATCTGCTTGTTAATGTTTGGGGCCCTACATAGTTTGGGACCAGACTACTTGAAAAAGCTCCAACCCTACCACCCAGTTCACCCTCTCTGCTCCACCGCTGCAGGCTTGCTTTCTGTCCCTCCTTCTTGGTTGAGACTTTCAGAGGACAGAGCATTTAGAGTGGCTATACTATACCTTAATATATTCACACGGTCACCTCCGTGGGGGCCTTGAAAGCCTCTCTGAAAACCTATTTGTTTGAACAAACATTTCCTAGTTAACAATCTGTGTCTTGCATTATTAAGTTTTATTTATTTGTATTTAAAGGGTTGTTTTGATTTGTTTTTGTTTCAGATTTTATATGTAAAACATGTACATCACTCAGAGCCTGTGGGATTGGGCACTTTACAAATAAAGATTGCCTTGCCTTGCCTCTTTGAGAGCTATGTGTCATAAGCATTCTGGTAATTTCTTTAAACTTTTTTTTTTGATTTGTTGTACCCAGGGCAGCTCAACTTTGCAGCATGAAGTTGTTTTTTGTTTGGGGGATTGGGTCCTGTCTCTACCAGTTTTACAGCTGCTCCTCCACGAGGGTGGAGCAAACCCAGATTGTGCTACAGCACACAAGGCTAACAGTAGGCTGTGTCTGCACTACAGGGAAGTGGAGGTTACAATGAGTGTGGGGGTGAAATAAAAGCATTGCCAAATGTGCACTGGGCCACCAGAATAATGCCACCATCTCTTTCAGGTCCTGCCCCATGTAGATTACCATCCGCCTAACGGGGCGATTGTACTGGTAGATTGCCAGGAGAATTCCTGAATGGAAGGCACAGGCAACAGACCAGGAGGCCGAGTAGCCTGATAAAAGAAAAAATGAACTTAGCCCCTGGGTCCACTCACTTTCAACTTGCCCTTCCATGGGGTCCACCACGTTTGCAGCCTTCCTCTGACTGGCTGGCTCCACCTTACTGCTGAAACGACTGCCTCTCCTTGGCCAGCTAACAGTGGGATATGCATGGGGGGGGGGAATGACCCACATGCTGCCTCCCCAGCCACCAATCACTTTATCTCCGTGACCCACATGCCCCCCTTCAGTTAATCTGAGAGTTGCGTTCCATGGTTCACTCTCTAACTTCGGTCTCCCAAATGACAGCACAGTGGGCAAACTTGATGGCAGCGGCAGTGCATCACACTGTCATGCAGATGACCGGAGTTTGGGAGCAGACATCAGTCGTTGCCTCAGGGGGCAGGCCAGGCTAGAGGGCAGTGCACCTCAACAGCAGGAGGGTTGGCAGCAGGCTCCAGTGTGTAGCTACCCCTGCGTGTGAGCCAGGCAGCGTCCTCCTTCCGCAGGGGTACGCTGTGTCACAGACTCTGAAGTGCACGTCCCACTCCAAGGAGAGGAGGAAGGATGAGGGACAGAGCCATATCATGGAAAAAGCCCCATGCCATTTGTGTGACAGCAATCGCCTGAACAGCGTATATCCCAGGGGGACATCAGGGAGGAGGCAAAAAATGTATAGGGCAAAGTGACAGCACAACGCGCTAATCCCACACCACTGGTTTACCTCACAGCCTTGTTGAGCTATCGTTTTGATGACAGCATGCTGTTGTGTCATCGTGCTGACATCTGGTTGATAGTACAATGGCATCCTGATGTCAGTTGTGGTTGTGCATACATTTAAAGAGCCACCAACGCCTCAAGAAGAACTTTGAAAAACATAATATTTGAACACAAAGCAGCTTATATTTCTCATTAGCTCTGTATTTTTTTTTATCTCCATTATTTATTTATTTTATACATTTATTTATTGAAATGTTTCACCAAGAAGGCACACTGAGCGACAAGTCGCTTGTCTCCCGGTGTGACCTGGGGGGAAGGGGTACAACAGGAATGAGACATTAACCATTCAAGTTACAAGATCACCATTAACACACAGTTGTAAGGCAGGTGTTATAAACAGTGTTACAACAGTGTTGCGCATAATATGTAGAAAGAGTGGACAATAATAAGTGCCGGATTAATACGTAAACAAGTACTTATGTGAAAAAAAGGGGGAAAGTGGAGGGAGGGGCGAGGTGGGGGAGGGGGAAGAGTCATGTCCCTGGAGATCCCCTCAGGATGCGAGGAACCCTGCAAGGGGACTGGGGGGACCAGAGAGAAGGGGGTAAGGCAGTGTCCCAGAGAGACCCCTTTAGGATGGTGACGGAAGGGAGTAAATGAGAGATACAAGCCCCTTGGGGGGGTAAGAGAGGGACTCATGAGGAGCATTTGGGGTCCTTTACATTCTCTGACAGGATCAAGGGAGGCCAGTAAGGAGGAGCAATTTGGGGGAAGGGGAGGAGAGCGAGAAATTTTGAGGGTGGGTGTGCACAGAGTAAAATGAAGGTGATGGTAGAGGGGTAGGATTTGTCCAGGGTTTAGAGGAGGGAATTGAGGAGAGACATGACAGGAGCAGCTAGGTGCAAGGTAATTATTGAGGGCAGAGCTGATGAAGTAGGCACAGGATGAGTGCCGGATTTGGTGGGGGGGGATTCCAAATTTTTGGGAGGCGGTGAGAGTAACCGGATTGGCCGATTTTGGGTGGATCTGCAGGGGACAACCAGGGCACGGGAGTCAGTTGATCTAAGGGAATGGGAGGGTGAGGTAGGAAGGGAGCTGACCCAACCAGTGCTTGGAGGTGAATTTAGCACAGTGGTAGAGTTGCCTGTTTTTAAGAGAGGGGGGAGGATAGGGCATTATAAAGATCACAGTGATGGGTGCAAGGGGGGGCATCCAGGGCAAAGTGGCAGAAGAAATTGAAGAGGGTGTCCATGCTGGCCAGGGAGGAGTTGGGGCAGCACCACAGACTACATCACAGTAGTCAAAAATGGGCAGTATCATCTTCTGAACAAATTCACGTCTAGCCGTAGGAGGGATGGAACTACGGTTCCTGAACAGGGCACTAAGCTTGGGGCACAGTTTTTTCTGGATGGCATCAATATGTCCAGAGAAGTTTAGGTGTTGGTCCAACCAAACACCTAAGTATAGGTGTTGGTCCAGCCAAACACCTGAAGGAGGATGTGTCCTCAAGTAAAGTCCCATCAAGGCTGAGGAAAGTGGATAGGGAGGGAAGCCTAGAGAGTCTCTGCCTTGTGCCAAAGGTCAAGGAGACAGTCTTCTTGGCATTGAGGAAAAGTTGATGGTTAGCAAACCAGTGCTGAACCTTGTCAAAGTCTTGCTGTAAGCTGGCTGTAACCTCATCAGGACAGGAGCCAGATGCATACAGGACTGTATCATCGGCATACATATGTATAGTGGAGCATGGGAAGCAAACAGAGGGACGGTCGTTTAAGAAGATGGAGAATAGGAGGGGCCCTAATACAGAGCCCTGGGGGACCCCAGTGCTAATCGGGAGGGGAGAAGAAGTGGCGTCCAAGATCTTAACGGATTGGGTTCTGCCAATAAGGTAGGCCTTGAACCAGTTTGTGGTGGAGGGAGATAGGACAGCTGCCGGGAGTGAGTCGAGTTGAAGGGAGTGAGAGACGGTGTCGAAGGCCTTGGCCAGGTCAACAGAAATGGCAGAGGTAATTTGGTCATTGTCCATCCTGGTTAGGATGGAGTCTGTGAGCCATAGGAGAGAGGTGGTGGTTGAGTGTTTTTTTCCTGAAACCAGACTGGTAAGGGGTGAAAAAAGAGGTGTCAGATAGAAAAGAGGTGAGTTGGGAGAGGACAATGTGTTCTTGAAGTGTGGCAAGGGTAGGGAGGAGAGAAATGGGTCGATAATTGCCAGGGGATGAGGGGTCACCCCCTTTGGGTAGAGGGAGGTCCACAGCATGTTTCCATGAAGAGAGGACAGAGGTAGTAGAGAATGAGAGATTTAGGATTATAGAGAGGGGCAGGCAATGGCCAAAGTGGAGAGGGAGAGGAGATTTGGATCAAGGCCATCAGGAGTGGCACCTTTAGAGGGGTTGATGGTGAGGAGGGCACTCAGGGCATCATTTGGGGTTACAGTAGTGAAAGAGAAGGGAGGTGGGAGGGTGGTGGAGGCACAGCGAGAGGAGGGGGGGGGATGGGGAGGGGAGGGATTTCAGTAGCTCAGTGGTGCAGGAGGTATAGTAGGAGTTGAATGCCGCAGCTACAGCTAGTGGGTCGGACACTAGTGAGCTATTTACTTTAAGTACCAGGAGGGATGGGTGAGATTGGGGGTGGGGTAAATAGGGCATGGACCACGTTCCAGAACTCTGAAGGGGAATTTATGTTGGTGATGAAGGCAGATTTGAAATATTCAGACTTGGCTAACCTTGTATCCCTGGTGCAAGCGTTTCAGAGCATGCGGTAGTTCACGAGGTCACTAGGATGCTGGGGGGTAGCTTTATGATGCTTCCAGACTCAGTCTCTAGCCCTGAGGCAGGCCAGACGTTCAGGGGTTATACAATGTAAGTGATTACCTCTGTCTCTGGTTTGTTTAAGAGGGGCAAAAGCATTCCAGTTTACAAGAAAGATTTCTTTGAAGTAGGCAAGGGCCTTATCAACTGAGGGGAAGGAGGTTAGGGGGGACCAGTCAGAAGTGGCAAGGTTACTCAGGAGAGGTTCTAGGTCAAGAGACTTGAAAGAGCGTAGTTGTATGGTTTTGTGTGGTGACTTAGTTCTGTGGACTTTCCTAACTATGAATATTGGGTTATGGTCACTGAGAGCATCGGGGAGGATCCCAAAGGTGATGACACGGTGGGGGTGGGAGGTAAGGGCCCAGTCGAGTAGGGAGTGTTGTGTTTTGTATTACTGAGGTCAGATGCATGAAAACAGAAGAGTTGTTCCCTGAGGGTTCATCAGCTCCTGCTGCTTCTTCCTAACCTCATGTCATAACTGTGCTTGTGACATCAGTTATTCCCATGGCAACAGACTGTGATGTCACAACAGAGCTGTATGATGTCAAGTAGGGAGTGAGTTATAGAGGCAGATGAGCTCTAAGGGATACATATCCAGGCCCAGATATTCAAAAGGGTTGCGCATGGTGCAACAGTGTTGCGCCATGCACAACCCACTGATGCGCCCCGACGCGATATTCAAAAGGGAAAAGTGTGCCGTACAAATCCCGATGACGCGGAGCGCATCAGTACGTATGCAGGCACAGGTGAGGGCGGCCCATGCATAACCTGCACAGCCCGATATTCAGCCCAAGATGCAAAGTCACGCGCAACCTCTACCTGCACCTGCACAAAAGTTAAGCCCCCAAAAGGAACAATTATGGCACCCACAGGTGAGCTGCCGCATTGCAGGGTGCAACACGGCAGCTGCCACCTGTGGGTGGCCATCCGAGTTTCTGCCGCACCTGGCGGCACCTCCCCATGCCCCATCGTGGTATCCATGTAAAGACACCCTCCAATATCCCTGGTGGTCCAGTGGACTCCTATGTGCCTGATCGTGGCATTGGTATAAACCCCTCCAATATCCCTGGTGGTCCAGTGGACCGATCGCGGGCATCTTTTGAAATCACCCCCCCGCCAATATCCCTGGTGGTCCAGTGGACCACACTCTGCCTGATCGCAGGCATCTGTAAAACACAGAACAGTCCTATTACCCTGGTGGTCTAGTGTACCCTCCTCCCCACCTGCCCACTGAGCCCCACCGCCCCGCTCCCCCCCCGTCAGCCGGTGGGCGGCAGCACCCCACCCATCAGCCACCCAGCCGCCTGCCGACTGACAGCTCGGTAGGGCTGCACGCCCATTGGTTCACAGCGTCAGCCAATGGGCATGCAGCCCATACCGTACTACTCAGTCCAGATACGTGAAATAAAAGCTGAATTGTGTCCGACTATTACGTTTTCCAATGTTTTTTTAAAGGCGTCAGCTGCTCTTTAAGCTGTCACTTTCACTGACTGCAGTGAGCACAACGTGAAACAAGCAGTTTTTTCCCTCAAAAATGACCAGCCGTACACAATGAAAAATATCGAATGGACAGCGATGATCAATAAGGCTGGTTAACATCTTGGGGATCCCGGTGACATGACAGACCACTCCAGCTTCTCACTCATGGTTTATGATGTCACAAGGATTCCCTTGATAGAAACCCAGCCTTGCACATAATTACCTATCTATTATTAAATGTCTCCAGCATTGATCTTGCATATGTGTGTGTTTTTAAATTCTTCATGTTGTTCTAACTGTATTTTGGCAATACCTGCATTTTTTTTCAGTAAATGTGATACCTGTGCAAAGGAAAATTCTGCCAGGTGTGCTCCGTAATTCCATCTTCTCCTGTACACAGAGATCACACTGCGGTGGAAATGTTCTCTCAAAGGCAGCCATGGAAATAGGGCGTATCATTGACATCTTCAACAACGCCTCTGCTGAAGCCCATTTCCAGGAGGCACAAAGCCACAGTAGCACCGAGTGGCCTTTTGTTAGTTTTTCTGCGGGGAAACGACAGATGGAGGGCCAAAGATGCTGCCTTTTTCGTCCCCGGGTTACCATGTCGTGCCTGACCCGTTTATTGATTTTTAAAAAGGCAAGAAAGAATGAATGAATGGATTGGGCAGGCTTCTCTTTTCTCTTCCCCCTTCTGGTCTCAAGAGATGCAGCCTGTGCCACACAGTTAGACCCGGTGCTTTGGTCTGAAAGGAGAAATAGGGAAATGGGACCGTGGGAGGGGGAGGGGGAGGCGGCAAATCTATTTGTACAACACAGAGCTGAATAACCCTGCTGGACCTTTGAGGGTTGATTATTCAAGCACTCCTCTCATCTGCTGCCAACAGCACGCTGACTACAGAATTGGAGAAACACACCCATCAGCCCCCCAACTTCAAGTAGCAAATACAAGCCTCAGTCACCGAATGTTTGCATTGCATTACAATGTGTAGATGCATTTCTGCGTTTCATAATCTGGGGCCAGGCAGAAGAGTATCAGTCCACAGGACTGTAAGAGTCAGCCAAATTCAGCATGTCTCCCCTTCCCAATACAGTACTGTAAATAAAACATAGAAGATGATGGCAGGAAAAGACAGATGGTCCATCTAGTCTGCATATAGTACTCTGTCATACCCTGGGACCTATTGTCTCTGTGGGGTCTACTCATACTGTGTTTTCCCTTTTGTTCTCCATATTTCTGTGTCCCTTGTCCTGCTGAGTAACTACTATACCCTTGGCTCTGTCCCAGCCGTGTTTGAAGCCGTTTCTGGTTCAGGCACCCACCACCTCTGCCTGCACACCATTACATGGCTCTACCACTCTTTCTGTAAAGAATACTTCCTCACACCCTTTTAAACCTTCCCCATTAACCTCCACTCGTGACCCGGTGTCCTAGCTTCTCTGTTCCTGGTAAATGGCTCTTCACAGTTCATCTTGTTTATTCCTTTCCGGAACTTGAAGGTCTAAATCACATCCCCTCACCCCAGTCTGAGTTTAAAGAAAAACCATGGAAAATTGCCAGCTTTCACCTGCTGGTGCCAAAACGGACAGTTAGCACTTTTGTACAGTATGGGAATTTTTTGCAGTACCTGTACATGTTTATTTATTCACCGAAACGGCGCCGGTTTCCATTGCTGGAAGCACCATCGCCTGAGCAATACATGCTTCCCTAAGCGCTGTAACTTCAATATGCCTGCTGATCAATGGCTGAAGTTGGCGGGCATATTAGCATAAGTTAAGCGAGGGAAGCGTACTGCTGCTTGTGAGATGGTGGATTCCAGCAATGGAAATCAGAAGTTGCGGCGCCCTGTTTCACTGATTAAAAAAACATGAACGGCTACTTTAAAAATGCCTGTCTAAAAGTGCTACTTGAGCATTTTGGGGTGTGGTATGTGTGATAGCTTTATGTTTGCGGAGCCCACAGTGTGGGTAAGTCCTAATGAGCCATCTATTTATTCACCCTATCTGCATCTGATTGGTCAGTATGTACCCTGCCCAGGAACCACCTGGCATTATGAAGGCATTTTGTTAATTTCTACCCAGCCCAGGCCTGTCTTAACAGGGCACAGTGAGTGAATTAAAAAAGTGTACCATAATTTTTCCTTACTTTAGAATACCATGTGCACCATTTTTTCCTACTTCAGAAACACCGTGTATACCATATGTGCTAGTTCTGAAACACTGTGTACCATTTTTCCTACTTCTAAAAAACAATGTATACCGTTTTTCTTTCTTTGGAAATAGCACGAGTGTTATTTTCCCTTCTTCAGAAGCCACATGTGTATCATTTCTTCTTCGACAGCAGCACTTGTAGCATTTTCCTGCTTCAGAATCCCGTTTACAATTTTTCTTGTTTCAGAATCCCATTTTGTGTATAATGCTCCCTCCTTTATTCCCCCCCCCCATGTCCGCCACCCTAGCTTACTGCCATTGTGGGCTCCTGTCCTGTTTTCTAGAAATGTTATCCTCCCGCTTTAACCGCCACCTTCGACTAGCCACCACCCTCTTTTATCCACCAACATTTAGGATAAGGAAGTTGGCACATAAAAGAGAGAGCACTGTAACGTTTTTCCTAAGAAACACGTGTACCATTTTTGCTACTTCATAAGCACATCATGAGTACCATTTTTCCTAGTTCTGGACACCATGTGTACCATTTTCCTACTATGGGAACTCAATCTGTACCATTTTTCCTCTTTTTCTGAAAGACCACATGTACCATCTATTCTACCTCCACGTGTATGATTTTTCCTCCTTTGGAAGGAACATATGTGCCATTTTTCCTGCTGTGGAAGCCCCATACTTCTCATTTTTCCTCCTTCAGAAACACAGTGTTTACCAGTTCTTCCACTTTACGAAGCACCGTGTGTACCGGTTTTGCCTTCAGAAGCACAATGTATGCCATTTTTCCTACCCAGGGGTGTAGCCAGAAATTTCCATTTTGTACACAGTCTCCAACAGTTACACCCCCCATTAAAAAATGTACACATCCTTTCCAAATGGCACCCCTTCCAAACAAGTCAGATTGTTGTCAGATGATTCCTCTACTCTCTAAAAAGGTTATACGTGTATCAGACACTCCTCAGTGGCCTACATTAACCCAAATACTACAGATTAGAATGATAATATTAACAGAGTGGCTTATGGTTTGTGACAGGCACTCAATAAAACTGTACATAAATGTGTACAGTGAGTATGCCTGTCTACACCCTTGTTCCTACCCTCAAGCTACTACTTGAACCATTTTTCCTTCTTTGGGAGCACCATGTGTACCAGATTTCCTACTTTCATATGAACATACAAACATACAAAGAAGCCAGCAGAAGAAGGCCATTTGGTCTATCAAGTCTGCTTGTACTGCAGGGTCCACAGCTTGAGCTACTGTCCCTGTGCTCCCTCCCCACTCCTCCCATCCTCCCTACCCATGATCCTTACCTTCCCCCTCTGCCTATTCCCACCCTCTCTTAAAGCTGACCACTGTCTTCAACGGGATCACCTCTTCCGGCAGTGCATTCCAAGTGCCCACCACCCTTTCTGTGAAGAAGTGCTTCCTGACTGCCCTCCTAAACCTCCCACCCTCCAGCTTAAGACTGTGCCCCCTCGTGTTATGGTTGCCTCTCAGCTTAAAGAGACTCTCCTTATCAAACTTATTTATCCCTTTCAAGTACTTGAAGGTCCCACTCATGTCCCCTCGCTCTCCTGGAGCTTCATGTGACAACATATTTTTTCTACAGTATTTCAGTTCAGAAGCACCTTGTATATGATTTTATCCTACTTTTGAAGCCCTGTGTGTACTAATCTTCATTAAGAACCTGCTATCCTTTTTACAGTGTTCCTTATGTGTATTCTGAAGGACCTAATTGCTGAACCTCATGTGTCTCACGTTGGTACACATTCAAGTGGGATTAACACATCACACCCTTGATGTGGCTCAGTAGGAGGGTAACTTTTCAGGGAAGCATGCTAGTCTTCCAGTTAAATCCAGAGCCAGCATAGCATTGCAGCACAGGACACCGCGGGCTCAGCTTTCAGAGGATTTCAATATGCATGTTGAAGGTCTATAAAGGTGAGATGCTGGCAGGCACAAAGTACAGTCACATGAGGAGACGGACACAGTGTCCATAGAGTGCAGTTCTGGACAGCTTACCACTTCTTCAGGTGAAAAGGTTCATGGTTGTCTCCCTTTGTCGAAGGAACAGAATATCAGGAGACTGGATATGCCTGAAAGAAACAGGTTTGTTGTTCAAATATACAGATATTTAAAATTATTTCTTATTCTGGAGCTGGCCCAAAGTGCAGTGACAGCTTCACTGCTTGCAACGCCAGCTACCTGGGTTTCTTATCTGAACCTGGAGTATCGAGGGTGGATAAGAGGATCAAGAATTTCAGAGGATGCTATCCACCTGTGTTTTCAGTGGGGGGGGGGGGGGAGTGAGAGAGGAGGGAGCCTCCGTGGTGCACTGACACATTGTGGCCCAGGGACGCAGTGCAATCTACCATAGCCAGAAAACAGGAGTGGAAGTCAGCAGGGAGGGGAGAAGGAGCATCAGTACAGATACTCTCCTGCCAGGGAGGGTACTGCACAGCACCACTCAGAGAGCAACACCTCGAGAGTACAGAGCCGTGGCTGGCATGGGTGGCTACACATCGGCAGCTGTACCCCCCCCAGGTATTGCTATGGTGCACCCTGTTAGGGTGGAGGGAGCAGTCCAGAAAAGCAGAAGTGTGTGCCCCACTCAAAACATCAAATGATGGTTGCCCTGTCCTCCTATGTCACCTGACCCCCTGGTTCACCAACGCCACTCTCCCCAGCTGATGTTCCTTGGTCGATCTAAGACACCTCCTCCCTTCCCCTGACTTGCTTACAGGATAAGTCAGACCCCCCCCAAGGATATTGGGGTTCTTTGAGTGTCTGGAGGTGGTGTTCCCCAGCAGAGGGGGAAATTTGGTGGTCAGCAGGGGGTAGATGAGTGACCCCGAATGTGTGGGGCTCTGAGTGGTGCAGAGAAGGAGCAAAAACATGGATTTTTGTCTTTTTAGTTAACTTCTTTGGGGGTTCACAAACCTCTTCAGTACTTATTGTAATGCCTTTTATTGTCATAGCACTAGTTGATCACGTGTCCTAGCAAGCTGGTAAAAACAGGGAAGTAATGTCTATTTCTGAGCTAAATAAAGACCAAACGCAGTTCAGATCTTACTCAGATCACTCTGTTTTGCCCTTGTTTTTACTAGCATTGGTGTGTGATGGGGAATCATTTTCAAAGTTTGTTAACAATTCGGGGTTATCTTAAAAGAACATGAAGGATCCGCAATTTCTCTCTCTTGGCCAAGACAACTCGTAAATCAGCATCAAATCCGTTATGTTTTGACAGGCGGAAGTTCTTCTTAGAATAATTATGCCAGTCACTTGACTAAGGCCGGATCAACACGTGCTCTGGCCCGGTGCCCTTGACTATCATAGGATCCGTTACAGCCCTGTTCCCTTTTTGCACGAGGGGTGGGTAGACCCCATGTTAATTTGTGATTAATGTGAATTTGTGATAAAGCCTTCAATG
Organism: Neoceratodus forsteri; assembly: GCA_016271365.2. Classification (NCBI taxonomy): domain Eukaryota; kingdom Metazoa; phylum Chordata; order Ceratodontiformes; family Ceratodontidae; genus Neoceratodus; species Neoceratodus forsteri. The sequence continues at coordinate 28,402,280 of JADMNL010000036.1, read as the reverse complement.
TTAGGTGCAACATTAGAGTGGGGAAAAAGAATTGTTACAATTTTCACTTGACTGTGTCTGCTTTGAGATACTGTGGCAGCCATTGTTTTTTTATTTTTTATTTAAAAGTTTTACCAGGAAGGCATACTGAGCAGAGTACTGCTCGATTCCAGATGCGTCCTGGGGGAAGGGGCGATAGGATAAATACATAGTTACAGATAGTACATAATACAGCAAAGTTTACGAGAAAGGTATAGAGCACATACAAAACCTATGTTATAAAAAGAACAACGCTGTAATTACTAGGGTGAGGAAGCTCTACTGTGGAAGGTAGTAGTTATGGGAGAGAAAATGGACCTCTGGCCTCAGTGAGCTTACCCGGTAAAATCTAAATAGAGCATACACATAAAATTGGGTTATGAGGTTCCCATCAAGTGCAGATTTGTTCCCCATACTTGGTTATTAAAACATATTTTTAGTTTGTAAAATGAAGTAATTTAATCGTTCTCTTTCATTGTAGCTTTTTCTCCCCTCCTGCCCTTAGGCCTTTCTTATTCTTGTGGAGGCAGTATAGCGTAGTGGTTAAGGGCACTGAGTTACAATCCTGGAGACCTGGGTTTGAATCCCATCAACCCCCACTTGCATATTGTGTGACCCTGAGCAAGTCACTTAACTTCCTTATGCTCCCAGGTCGCACCTGGAAACAAACTCCAGCTTAGTGTGCCTTTTCTGGTTAAACAATTTCCCTTCCTTTCCCCTTATTCAGCCGGCAACCTCCCACCCCCCATCTATGGCTAACCTGACAGTCATTGTCCCTTCAGGGTCAACCTTGTGTTGGGGCCCTGGAATGCTGAGAGGTGTCTTTAAGATCGTTGGTAGGTTGTACCCTGCATTTTTCCTCATGAGATCTCCCACCTCCCATGACACCTTGCTACAGCTTGTGCTGGTGCACCAGTCTCCCTTGAGACTGGAGAGTGAACATCCAGGGCACAGACACAGGGGTCACTGGTGCCAGAGAAGCAGCCTCCCTTATGGATTGAGAATGTTCTGCCACCATCAGTACTCCTTGAACCAACGCTGTTGCCATGCATGCATCTTGGGCATGCTTCTGACTCCAGGTCGCAGGTACTGAAGTGTGACGCACTATGCCTGGACCATCGAGTGTCCTTCATTTTGCCAAATTAAAATAGTGAGCAGCAGGGTTGAATGATGGCCCAATGGGTAGTGAGTCATGCTTCTGGAATGGCTGCAAGGGTTTGGAAGGAGCCTTGGGAGTTGGGTCAGGTGGCCAAAAGGGGTTGATAGTGGCAGCATTTCCAGCTTGGGAGGAGTGGCGCTATTGTTCCATCATCCCAGTGACCCAGGGGCAGGGAGATGGCCTCCAAGGGAGTTTGAGCATGTGTGTGAGGCCCAATGGGGCATCACCCAGTGTCCAGGAGGTGGGAGGGTCCCGGGAATGGGAGAAAAGGCAGAAAAACTCTACATCTCGTGGGACACCTGTTTGATGTTTGCTGGTACTCTCCGGCCCCAACACCATGTGGATTGCAACTGGTTCAGACAGTGGAGGGAGTGGCATAGGGGGCTGGGAGGTTGCCAGCACAATGGCCAGAAATAAAGTGGAGGCCACCTTATGAGAGCAAAAAGCTCTATAGCAAAATAAAAACAAGTAGTGGGCAGTGTGGTGATCCTGTTGGTCTCACTGCCACCTGGACACCCTGATCTCCCATGCTGGGGCCAGCTGAGGGCTGAGTATATTCTGAAGAAGAAGCATTCAGTTCCTAGGGAGGAAGGAAGGGGGGTGAGCTGACTGGTATTTGTACGACCCAACATGCCAGACCACCGAGGGGTGACATTGGCATCGGTTGTGAAGGCAGCAGCTCCCCACCCTCCCAGGTCGCAGGAAAGGTCCAGCCACAGAAACTAAGATTGTTGTGGTGGGGGACGAGAGGGATTATTTCTTTTCAGAAAAGTGCAGGAAAAAAGCATACGATGTACTATAGATCATGGAAGCGTCATGTGTCCCTTCCAACCAGTCATGGTGCATCCTTCAGTTGCTTGTGAGGCTGCGATTTATGTAAGCATGTCTCACGTGCTATACTGCATTACTGGGCTTCTCACGGGCTGCTCGCATCATTCATTTTTTTTTATTTACTGAAATGTTTCACCAGGAAAGGCACACTGAGCAACAAGATGCTCGTCTCTCACATCAGCAACATTTCAAAGCAAAAGTAATTCTTTAAAAAGAATTACCACTATCTGTATTAGAAGTCTAATTAATTTTTCTTGAGGCAAACGCATGCTCTGATGGACTGCTGTACCGGGGGTTAATCCTTCAGAATGCCCAGTACAGCTCAGACCAGTGAGTGCATTTGTAACCTTTAAAAAAAAAATAAATCCCCCCCTTACTAATGCGATTAGCCTTGTTATTTCCTGCAGATTAATGAACGGCTAAAGTGAGTTGGCCCTTGGCTATACCTCAGGCCACCCTCCCCCCCAGCCAATCATTAATCCCAGGAAATGATTGCCTGTTTCATTACTGGAGGATCTCTTATGGACATGAGTATCCCCTCTTGCATCCTTAGGTGGTCAGAACTGTTCACCCTTGTTTGCAGTTCTCTCATTCTAAAAACCTGCAACATGACACTCATGTCCGTAAGTGGTCTTCCAACCAGACACATAAACTTATAAAAAAAAAAGTGAGCAGTACACTATTACTAGGTTTACATATGTTATGTGATCGATTACCTTGCCTTTGATTTCAGGTAATTGATCACATATCCACTCGCGTTTACATGGAGGACAGCAATGTATGCAACGTAAAGAGAACAAGTTTACATGCAGGGTAATATTCGATTACAGCATAACTAATTACTGTCTATTTGATTTACCTACATGTAAACAGGATACTTGACAGCTAAGTATGCGAGTGGGATCAGTTCCAGCTCCAGTCGCGGCTACGTGCTTTTTAAGAATTGACGACAGTGTAATCGATGCATATGTTCGATGCACTTGGATCGATCCCGAGGTTGATCCCAGTATTATCAAATGCACCATTTACATGCAGGGTTAGAATCAGTTAAAAAGTAACTGATTACTCTGTAATCGACTCTAACCCTGCATGTAAATGTGGTATATGTCAACTCTACCAAGACCATGTGGTACCATGATATTGGTTGCAACTGAGTCACGGTGCCCGTGATCAGTTTTCTACCAGTTCAAAACCAGAGTCAGTGTACTGGGAGAGAATGCTCTATTTTAAGAGCTAGTCTTTCTAGCCCTTAACCCCTTTAGTGCTGATTTAGTATTCCAACTCTACACTGCCATGGATCACTAGTTTGGTAAAATGTGAGGGTAAAGTAACATTTTAAAAAGTCCTTTGGTAGGGCAGCTCAGTTGTGCAGAGGGTTAGGCACTGGCTGCCACATCCCCCCCCCACCTGGGTTCGAAACTGAGCCTAGGTCATTAGGGGTTGATCCAGGAGAGGAGGATTGAGCATACGAGAGGAAGGTCGCCTCCTCCTCATCCAGGGAGGGAGGGAGGGCAGTCATCATCCAACACAGTACTGCCAGCTGGGTGACCTCGTAAAGACTTGCTGGACAGGGGACACTGGTGGTGGCACATTCCACACTTGCATGTGAGTTTGCATACCACCGGAGTCCAGCATCCGAGGAATGAAAACCAGAAGGAAAAATCCTGGAGAGAGCAACAATGAGAAATCTGACCCCTTGCTGGTCCCGCGCAGGTGACAGGACACTACCTTCACAAACCAGATCAATTCTCTGGCTGGAAAGAGGGGGTCTGCCAACCTCTCCATGGGGGGAAGCTGTAGGGGGGAGAATGGAGGTCCAGCTAAGTCTCTGGGATGCTGGGTGATGGGCCTGGGGGGCGGAGGCTGGACCAGGATAAGGGGGCTTGCACTAGAGAAGCATAAGCCGGTTAACAAAAAAAATGTCCCTTGATGGGAATTCAAACCCAGATCCCTTGGTGTACAGTCCTATGAGCTAACAATTAGTGTTTATGCTCTGATGTCTGGTTGAACCGGGCTGGTAGTTGGATGGGAGATCTCTGGTAAACGCTAGGTGCTGCGAGAAGTGGTGTTGGTAACTGGGGGAGGTGCTTATGGCCGTGGCACAGCCGATGGTAATTTACCCCAGCGAGGGTGTTAAGTTCATGGAAATGCCCAGTTGTAAAGGCATTAGTGGGATTATATGTCTAATTGTAGCAGTAAAGCGGAAAAGAAACAGCATTTAAAAAAATATATTGCTTAAATAAGGCCCAGGACTGCCCACGTGACTACAGTTCACTGCGCTTTGGAAAGACTGGCAGGGGTTCAGTTAATTGCATTTCTACATGTATTTGAGTTCCAGAAATAAGGGAGAGGAAGTGTATGAATCCATAAAGGGAGCAAAGTGTAAATTATGTGACATCTAATTTTGTTGGCTTAAAAGTCAAAGATAATTGATTTATCTGAAAGAAATGGCGTTCAGCCAAATTAACCAGTAATATTTATATAAACTTCCAAAACGTCTGTCTTTAGAATGTTGACTGAAAAATAGAAAATAAAAAAAATCAGGACCTGGCAATTGTTTTGACTTCTGACAAACTGGAATAACTTCCAAATTTGGACCTATGGAAATAGGAAATATTTCTCTGCCACAAAAAAAAAAAAAAAAAGAAATAACGGAACCCCCTTCTGACGGGAGCGGCCCTCTCAAAAACAGATTATTATTTGAATAGTTTGTTTTGCAAGAGCTGGCTGCATACCCCAACGGTTCTCACAAGACTCTGAAAACAGAAACAGCTGGCTCTCCTTTCCAAATCAATGTTTCTCTCAGGAGCTGCAGCCACAGAAAGGGGCACCTAAGGTAAGGATTTTGTTGTTGTTTGTATCCTCTTACAACTTGCAACTGTTATAATTTAGGGGGTAAAATAAGCTGTTCCCCTAAAATCTCTGCTAGGTAGCCAATGTATAGCAAACTCCCTTTTTGTTCAGCACAGAAACGTCTTGTTTAAACAGCTAACAATCTGCAGAGAAATATGCAAGTTAGCGTACATATTTGGAGTAGTTACATTCCGGGTTTCAGTAGTTTTAAAATGAGATATTCGTGCAAAATAAGAACATGTACAGGTGCACCCAAAAAGAACAAATGAATTATATTAGTTTCTGGATATTTTCAGCTTGTTATATCTGCCTCCTTCTTTCTGTTGGCTGTGAACCGACAGATAAACAGGGAGTGCTAGACGTTATATCTTATAAACTTTAGGAGCAATGGGAGCCCTTTCCTTGGGGATGGGGACAAGGATCTTTCCTTTAAATTAAGCTCCCTCACACCTTATTAAAGAGCTAGCAGTGCTAAAAATAGCAGATGGAAATTGTTACTAATTGTTAAAAGCAGTTAGTTGTTACTTTTTATTTCTCAAGTATTTTTTTCTATTTCTGTTGGCTCAGTAGAAGGTTTTCTACCCAGTAGTATTAGGTGGGATGTGAAGAGCCGTACTTTACCTGGAGACTGACATCTCTAGTTCTTTTCCTCTTCAGACTTCATCAGCATTGTGATCTCATGCGCTGTGACATCATAAGTGACTAATCTGATAGCAGGTGATTGGCTTTTCTTACCCAGTTGTGATGTAATGGACAGTGATGTCATAGGACTGATAATGTACGAGGAGGAATGCAACTTGACATGTCAGCCTCCAAGTAGAGTACTGTTCTACACATCACACTAAAACTGTCAGGTAGTATGCCAGTCCAGTGGTGCTGAGGGCTGAGGCACTGGACGCCTTACCTCATGCTACGCCGGCGACCCATGTTCGGGAATGAGCACGGGCTGCCAGGGGTAGGCAGGGTTGGAGAAGGATTGAGCATCTGAAGGATTGCTTTCCTTCTCTGGGGAGGGGGGGACAACAGTAGTCGGCGCTTGACTGGCCCCCAGTGGAGACTGGGGGTAGTGCGCCGATGCTGCAGAAGAGGGGTGGAGCTGAGGCAGACGCCTGGAGGAGCACGTGCATATGTGTGCACGCTCCCTCCGCTGGCATCATTGCACGCCCCTTCCCGCAGGGTAGAAAAATGGGAAAATGCCTCGGCAGCACGAAGGCTGCCCTGACGGCACTGCCATGGACACGCCCAAGTTAGCACCTCTTGGGCCCTGCCCTTCAGGTCTCCGCAGTGGTGGGGTAAGCACCCACTGTGATGCAGCCTGGAGGGGCTCTAACGGGGAGGTCTGAGGTCTGGCTGCAACCGGGGCGGCAGCTGTGAAGGCATGCTGGAAGGGGGAACCAAAGTCACAACCCCCCCAGCCGAGGACATAAATAAAATTAAAAATAAATAAATTGTCAGAGCATCATTTTTATTTTTACTTATTGTTTATGCCCCCTGTTCTCTTCAACCTCCTCTGCTTTTCAGGACCTCCAGGCACCTCCTGATCCCCTCCTACCCCCTCAGCCATGGCCACCTATCTCTACCTCCATGTAGCCTTGGATGTGCCCCCCAGGTGGGGTCAGGGTGGGGGAGTACCCCCAGACATCTGGTTGTGTTAGGCGGAACCCATGCTGGAGACACAGGGGGACCCAGATGTACTGGGCTGCCTTCATTGCAGAGGTTGTAGGGTCGCTCTTTTTCCCTGTGTTCTTCACCCTCCTGGGATGTCATGTGCAGTGAAGCTAAGGCATATCCATGCACGCCGTCTGCGACATCCCCGCTCCCAACACCATCTCCAGCTGCAGTGCCATCTGTGGTGACCCGGGTGGCAGTATTGCAGCGGAGAATGAAGCCCTTCCTCCCTCCTGGGAGGAGGAGAGCATTCTCTGTGACACTTGATCCTCCTCCTCCTCCTCCTCCCCCTGGTCGACTGCAGCGACCCGCAGCTCACTCCTGAACTCAGGTCGCTGGTGTCGCAAGCTGCAGTGCTACCGCTGTGCCGAAGGGCCGACAAGGTAGAACATTTTCTAATTAACGAAAGGGAAAAGAAAAAATTCTTCAGATATACGAACCAAAAGTTCACTAGTTTTTAAGCAATAATGACTGAGAATCCGGTTATTTCTGAGGGATTAATGACTGGTTGGTGGGATGGGTGGCCCAAGGAGCAGCCAAAGGCTACCTCCTTCCAGCCAGTCGTTAATCCAAGGAAATGACCAGCTTTGAGTTTGCTATTGTGATTATGTCTAATCGCAATAACAACTTTTATTTTTGCTGGTTTTGTTTAGTTTTAGCTGTGTGGTGTGAGCCTTGCGTGCCACACAGCGTCAGTTTGCAGCTGGATTGGTCACTTCCAAGATGTTAATGACCGATCCAGTAGCCAATCCGGAGCCTCACTACACTCATGAATAATTAATTAGACTTATAATGATCATTAATATTAACCTCCGGCAACAAACTAGCTTTACAAGTAAATGTTTGGAGCTAATGCAGTCTGGAGAACTGGGAAGTTAAATGACTTGCTCGAGGTAACACAGTGAGTATTTTGGCTCTAGTGGGATTTGAACCAGTGATCTGTTTCCTCTGCCTCTGCTTAGCGCATGGGGTACGGAACCAGGGGCCTTATACACAGTTGAATTCTGGGGTGGCGGGCTTCAGGGGCACACAGAAACTCCCCGTGCCCCTTCAAAAACAGCCATACCCAAAGAGCCTTCATAGCCACTGGGAGAGGAGTTTCCCCTGGCTCCTAAGTCGCGGTGAAAATGGCGGCTGCCAGATGTTTGTGGTCACAAATGCAGTTACTAACCGCAAACGCTGGACTTGCGGCACCCACAGTCATGTGGGCATGATACTGCACTAGTTGGATAGCGCAGTGCTGTGCTCAAGTGTCTGTAGTATGACGCTATTGCCTCAAATGTTCCTCAACCCCGTACCTTATGGCCCACTTGCGGGCTGAGGTGATACCCATGTTTTCTGTCCCTTGCAGGTCTTCCATGGTGGATCTACGATGCCACATCGACAACATCTTTGGGGTGCGACCCTACAACGAGTGATTTATGTGGACCGCAAATTGTGGTTGACATAAATCCGTCAGAGAAACTCTTTGTTTGCCATACTGGTAGAGCTGCCACTTGCGATGCCTGTGATCCGGGATCAGAAATGAGCCTGTATCATCGAGGCTGGCCAGGGAGGGAGGGAGGGAGGGAGGAGTCCGAGCACCCACAGGATCCTTTCCTTTTCGGGGTGGGGTGGGGAAGGGTGTCGTGTCCTGTCGCAGCACTGCCACCTACAGGTGTGTGGGTGGTGGAGCATGCGAGACACGGCAGGGAAGGGATGTGGTGCGCTGCGTATCATGTGAGCATGCCACCACATGTTCATGTCGGGGACACAGTTCCAAAATGCTGGCGATGCTATGGGGAAGAATTGAGTGGCAGATCATGGGGGAATGAAGACCGGAAAACCCTCTGACTGGCAGGCTGATCACCAGTCTCTGCAAGCCCCAAAGCTGGTGGCTCAGGCTTCTCCCAACTTCGGATGTGGACCTTGGTGGGTTGAGGGACTCCCCGTCACCCTGCCACAGAGGGCAAGCAGTGGGGGAGAAGGGAGAGGTAAGTCCTTTGAGAAGCTGGGGTCACAGGGCTGGGAGGTTCAGCAGGAAGGAGGGCCAGCCAGGGAAGGCAGGAGGGAAGAACTGTTCATCAGAACAAAAGTAATAAAAATGTGGTTATGTAAAATGCCTGTTTTAATACTTTTGATAACTCTTCTCTGACTTCCATTGTTTAAGTGTCAGTGGCTCAGTAGGTAGCACACTCACCTCTGAGTCCGGGAGATCAGAGGGCTGTGGGTTCAGTTCCCACATCTGGCACTTGGGTTAATATCCCAGTACTGACACTGTAGTGCAGCATGAGAGGGGTGCTGCACTTCTGAGGTGCCGTCTTTTGGATGAGATGTTAAAACAGAGGTCCCATCTGCCTGGATTGGTGGTAGTTCAGGTGGATGTTAAAGATCCCATGGCACTTATCGAAAAGAGTAGGAGAATGTCCCCAGTGTCCTGGCCAAATTTCTCTCATTCACTAAAAATACCACCAACAGCTTAATCTGGTTCAAGGTCAGTTGGCATTCATCTGTATCCCCCTCCCCCGGGTCGTGCCTGAAAATAGGCAGGAATTGTCTAGTGCACTTACCCGGTCAACAAAAGCTAAATGAATAAATAATAAATAAATAAGTGCTTCCTGGCACCATCTTGTGGACAGCAGCACCTTCCCGCTGCTTGTCCTACGCCAATGAGCACTGTCAGCATTCCACTTATTTATTTAAAATTTGGTTACCGGGATAGGCACACCGAGCGAGGCTTGTTTCCAGGAGTGCAGCGCTCATTAGCATAGAGGGAGCGGCAAAAGAGCGCCGCTGTCCGCACGACAGTGGGAAGCACTTAGAAAGAGTTATAAGAATTGAAACAGATGTTTTAGGTAACCCAAAAAATGTATTTCTTACTGTAGATGCCAAATCGGTAGTAAAACGTTGGTCAGGTGGGGGAATGGGAGGAGCATCATTTGCCATGTCCTTTTAAAGGGGAATGTGCAATATATAATGCTGAAAGTTCTTTACTGCTCTGTGCTCTAAGCAGCTTTGTTGATATATCCAGTTTTTAGTACCAGCAATTCGGCATTCGGAGTGGGGATGGGGATGGTGGCCTGGGGCTCCTCAGCCCAAGCCAGTGAACTGAATTAATTCTTTTACATTACTTTTTCAATTATTGTCTGCCAAAACAGCAATAAAAAGCATTACTGACCTTCGTTGTGGCTTGTATATTTATTTATTTTTCTATTTTTTTAACTTTCTTTACTCTTTCCTACGTGGGTGGGGATGTACCCCATATCTGTCCTTTTTGAGTCCCAATTGCCTGACCCCCCCCCCAAACTGGGACGAGTGTAGTGACCCATACGGTAGACCTCCCCCTCCTGGGGGAGACGAGGGAAGAGGGAGTAAGGAGTATGCTAATCCAGCAGTCCCCTGGGTGAGAGAGAGTGTAGCCAAGACTGAGCATCCAGAAGCTTGGCTGGGGGGGGGTCACTTGCAATGACATCCGTGGTATGTAGTGTACACTCCTGCACACTACATGCCAACATCTGCCCCAGCGCCAATCCCATCTCTTGAGGCACATAGTGACGCACTGACTCCTGGCCACCACCAGGAGTCAGAATGTTGCCGAGTGCCTATGCCAACCCCCCCCCCTCAGAGGAGGAGGAGGAGGAGAGCTTTCCAACAGATGCTTATCCTCCTCCTCCCCCAGCCACCCTCTAATGCTCTGGGTTCACCCTGAACCCACGAAGTTGACAATGCAAGTAAGCACACATGACAGAGTGTGCAGTTACACTGTAATAACCACACACCCCGGGTGGGTTTTGAGGCACAAGACGCAGCTGAGTGTCTTCAACCACCCAGGAAGTTCACTTATTACAGCATAACCGCACACCCTGGAGTGTGTTATTGTGCTTATAAAATGGTGAAAAATGCCCCAAAAACTGAAAAGAAAAGGTATTTTAATTGACCTGTGCAGTTATGCTGAATACATGGTCATGTGACTGGATTCCACCAATCATAGTACTGGATTTCTCTTACGCATTTTATAAGTGGTAGTGTTACTGCTGTGCTGGTGGGCCAGCCCGCTTGTTTGTTTATTTACTGGAACACTTTATTTTATTTATTTAGTTTTTGCTACCAGGGTAAATTGCTACAGATTGCTGTCTATTGTGAGGCACCACCTGGGTACATTGCAGTACGAGAGCAATGAACAGAGAGTGCAGGTGAAATGGACAGATATTACGCTTATTAAATGCCTTTCACTAGTATCAGGGTGTCATACATACAAACAAACAAACAAACAAAAAAACAGAATAAAATCAGCTATGCAGGAGCCAAAAATGTCTTAGAGCCAGTTCTGTGGCTCTGACTGTTGGGGGATTGCTCTGGTACGCTGGCTACCTGGGTTTGCACCCTAGACATGGGACAGCAGGAGTGGAGGTCAGCAAGGGAGGGTGCAGAGTGTCTGTGCAGATATTCTCCTTCTGGCCAGGAGGGAAGATGTGACACTGCTCTTGTAATTACTCCCCCCCCATGTCTGCCATTAGCACGTGCCCATCACATGGGTTGGAGGGGAGAAAAGTGGCAGGAAACGCCTCATCCGGAATGCCTTGACTGACATCCCCCATGCACTCACTCCCTCATGCCACCAGGCCCTCATCAGCAGCAGGCACACTACCCAACCTCTGGTCCCAATCCAAAGATACAGGCGAGACTCCCTCTCCCTTCGTGGCCATGGAGGGGAGGGGGCCCCCAGCGGGGGCTAGAACTGAGCTTGAAACAGCAGGATGCCACTGGAAGGCAGGCAGAGTGTGGCAGCACCAAGAGTGAGTCTGAAAGGCGGAGGTGCAGAACATCGATAGAAGTACCTGGAAGAGCTGGGCAACTGGGAACACTGAGCAGGAGGTAAAAGACATTAAAAAAAACATCTTTTGAGTTATCGTTTAAAGGGAAGGTAATCTCAGCCTTTTATTCTGTTTACCTATGTAATTTATAGGTGTGAACAATGAGCCTCTATTGCATCTTTCTAATTTCCTCAGGATTTAAATGTAAATGAAGATACTTAAGTCTGGTGTGAAAACCTGCGTGACTCCATTGCAAAGGTCATGACCCGACTCATATAAGGCATCCTTGGAATGTTATGTTATTTTGGTGCTAAAGTCTGCAGTAGTTATACTGTGTTAGCCAGTGCTGTTGCTATTCTCTGCAGTGTCCCTATGTTCTTGTCTTATGCTAGCCATGAAACTTTTCAAGGTGTAATAAGTGCCCTGCTGTTTTCTGTGGTTTGAAGTATATCTGAGTTAGAAAAAAATATTTTTAGAGAATTCAGGGCCATGCAGCAGAACTGAATGAGAGTATAATTTCTGCTGGCTTGTGCATGTACGCATCATCAACTCCCATGATAACTTGCATGAGTGCGGTCATGACCTGCAATGGAGACAAACAGGTTTTCACACCAGGGCACAGCAGAGTGAAGCAACCTCACGTCTATTTAAATTAAGATGGAATTAGGAGGATGCAAGAGAGGGAATCGTTGTTCATACCTACAAACTACACAGGTACACATAAAGTAGAATGAGGTGACTTTCCCTTTGAAAATGGCTAGAGATTCTTCTGATCATATTTCCATGGGTACGTTATTACATTTAACTAGGACTAGGCATATAAATGCTCACTGTTTAACTCAGAGTTGTCCTGAACTTGGTGCCACTAAAAAGTATCCTTTTGGGACCATCCCATCATGATGCCAAGCAGACCACCCAGTGGACTCGGTCACCTGCATTGGGAACAGGCCAGGGCTGGGGCAGCTGTCGAGAGAAGTGAGCTTCCACCTGGGAAGGATTGGTGCCAGATTTCTTTTTCTTTTCTTTTTTTTTTTTTTACTTAGTATTTATGCCCCTTTCCATTGCCACAGTCGCCCCTTCCATCAGGGTCCCCAAATGCACCACACAGGCTGCACTGGGAGGACCCAAGAATGCCTGCCCCCATCAAGTGCTCTGCTCCTGGAACATAGCCCTGAATAACCCCTCCTAGGGTGGGGCAGAGGGAATTCCCCCAATCCCTCTGGACCTCAGGAGGGGCGGACACTCAGAGCTGCTCCCCAGGCTCCCTTCAGTCACCAGAGCAGGGGCCCATCTCCTGGCGCGACCATGGAGTGTTTTCTGGTACCTGCCCCTGCAGACACTAGTGCTGAAGGAGGGCCAATGAGATGAAGGCACGCTGAGACGTGCCTTTGCTCAAGCCCTCGGCTGACATCTGCCCATCCCGACACTAATGCGTCCTAGGCTCCACCTCCACCTGTGGTCACCCAGGTGGTGATATAGCAGCGAGTACAGCAGCCCACCCTCCCTGGAGAAGGAGAGTGGCCTTGTGGGCACTCAATCCTTCTCCCACCGGCCGGCCCTCCAGCAACCCAGGCTTGCTACCGAACCCAGGTCGCAGGTGTCACAAGCGGTAGCTCTACCGTTGCACCAGTGGGCCAGCGTGCCAGATTTCTGATACTATAGCAAGCCCTGTGGAGGGCCAGAGAGCTAGCGCCCCCCACAGGGACATGCTGTGCATGGCTGTGTCCACACCATGCAGGCAGTGGGAGAGCTTGGGGATAAAACTGAGGCATAAACCACAATGCCACTGGGATGATAGTCAGAAATGCTCTCAGGCCCTGCCCCTTGGACACCTACCAGTGAAAGCAAGGATTGGGATGCTACCGTGGTTGTAAGTCCCCATGCCTGAGGACTGGATGGGTGGCATCATGATGAAAATGTTATGTGGAAAAACAAAAGTGTCCTACTCAACGCAATGATCATAATGGAATATTTGGTAAAACAAGAACTTGAAAATAAAGCAGTGCTGCATGTCAAGATGCAGTAAATGTAAAATGTGGCATAAAAATGGCATGAAATTACTTGCCAAGGTAGGGACCAGGGTACAGCCAATCAGAGGCCGATGGACAGAAATGGATGGGAGTAGGTGTAGGGGTCCCAAGGAGCTAGCAACTGTAACTTAGATGCCGCTTAGGCAGACACTCGTGCTTCAGCAGACAAAAGTCAGTACTGAGAGCTAGGACAGAAATCAGGAAGTGGACATGGAAGAAGAATGTGCTACTGTTTTTTTCACTTTGTAAGTTATAAATGTTGGGTCTTCCCATAATTTGGAGTGCCGGCATTTCCTCTGTTGGGTGGTGGGGGCTGGAAGGATTACATTTTAATTTTAGAAAAAGTGATTAATCACCCTAGTCAGCACATCCTGGGTCACTTTCTCTTCCCACTTAGGCCCGAGATGAAGTGGGGGCTACATAGAATGAATACTCCTTAGCTGAATGACCAGAGGATCTGGGGGACTGAGTGATCCTGCGCTGCAGGCAAGCAGCTGGGCCAGAAGGAATGGGGTGCACGGGAGGCTTCAGGAAGGAGCGAAAAAAAGAAAGTTGCATGTCAGGTCGTATACCCAGGTATTTAAAATGCTGGACATTGTCCAAAAGGGGGGTGGTTCTGTAACTATGAAGTGGCAACATTTGTAATGTGTTAGGTGTGAGGGGTTTACATGAGAAGCACATGCCGTTGACTTTGCAACTGCTGAGAAGGAGTCTTCTGCATACTCGGGCGCACTGAACCCCCTCACAAGCCAACATCTTCCAGGGGATCAGGGAGAAAATGGAAAGCCACCTCTGTGGCTTTCCGGGGTCGGCCCCCACCTCCTTGCTGGGCATTTTGATGCTGTGCACCCTCAGGAGTATACCCCTTCCATCTCATCCTGGAGGGTAAGCTGAGGCTCTGTGGAGGAAGGTGAGCAAAGGAAGGTGGGGTTGGCGGGACTGTGCCAGAGAGTTCTTGGGTGCTGCTGCTGCACTGGAGACAGATGGGGCATAATGTATTAACTACAAAACAAGAAAAACATGCAGCCTTAACACTGCCTCTGCAGCTCTTTTAGAAATATAGACAGTGCCAGCAGAAAAGACCCCCGGTCCATCCAGTCTGCCCAGTTTTATTCTTTTCTACCATTGGACCTGTTGTCAAGATGGAGACTTTGGCCTTGCCACCCCCCACTTCCTGAGGTACTGCTACCCCCATCTAATAAGCCCTTATCTCTGTCCCAGTCTTGCTTGAATCCTACAATGTTTTTTGCACTCATCACCTCAGCTGGTAGGCTGTTCCATGACTCAACCACTCTGTAAAGTAAAACTTCATTACATCCTTCCTGACCCCCTCCAACTTCCGATCATACCCTCTTGGTCTTGACTCTCCAGTTCTGCTGAATAATTCCTCGCAGTTTACCTTGTTTTCCTTTAAAGGGAAACTACATGCAAAAATTATAAAAACACATGTTGTGTATTAGGGTTCTGTTTCTCTGATTATTTTTAGAATTCTGTTGCCTGTGTCTGTGGCGGGATTTTTGTTACTTTTCCCTTCCAGTTTTGGGGCTCTTGAAGGTAGCCATGCAGGCTTCTTTTATTGCCTTTGATCTGTTGGAATTTTCCTGGAATGCCTCTGGGAATGATGTCAGTAATACCTAAGACCTTCAGTGGTGTACTGGCTTTATCACCCAGTGACAGCACTTTACAAAGAAAAATGTCACACATCCAGAGTAACAGCAGTCACCGCTTAGAGAAATCTGACATTGGCTGGGGAGGGAGGGCAAACATTTTTTCCAAGTCGTTAACTTTCCCTAGCAGTTGCAGTGGGATGTTATGACTAGATTATAACTAGGATCCTGAGGCCTGATTCCAGAATGGGTTGCAATTGCCGCGGAAGACTTGTGGTAGGGTGTTTGATGCAAGTGCCAACTTACATCAAACATGCTATTCCAGAAGCTGATGCCGCAAGTCCCCAGTGCTGCAAAGTTAGACCATCTTCCCGCTGGTCTACCTTTGCATCCATGGGGGTACCCTTATTACGGGGCTTGCGCCAAACCTTTGGCGCAAGCTGCCGTAACAGCAAGAGGTCACAAATGCGCCAGCCCTTCTGGAATAGCGCAGAGTTGCGTCAGAGGGCTTTGGCGCAGTTGCGGCAAACTGCAGCAGATGCAGAACTTGGTGCAAGCCCTGCATCCACCTTCTGGAATCAGGCCCCTGGGCTCTTAGTTCTAGTGCTAGGACTAATTGATTTCATTCCCAGAGGCATTCTGGGGCAATTCCAACAGATCAAAGGCAATAGAAGTCGTCTGCATGGCTACCTCCAGGGTCCATAAAACTGGCAGGGAAAACAAAACAACAACAAAATCTTGCCCCAGACACAGGGAACAGAATACTAGAGTCAGTCAGAGAAACAAAAACCAATTGTACAACTTGTGTTTTTATAAGTTTTGCATGCAGTTTTCCTTTAAGGAACTTGAAGGTCTCTATCCTGTTGCTCCTCTCCCTTCTGGCCTCCAGCGAGTACATATTCAGTACCCTAAGCTGATCCACATAGGATCCGCTCTGTTGGCCCTGAATAATTTTGGTTACCCTACTCTACACCGTCTCCTAGCTTGTTTTTGTATTTCCTTAGGTGGACTCCAGAAAAGAGCAGTATTCTAGATGGGGTCTCACTAATAATCTGTAGAGCAGTAATACCTCTTTACTTCTGTTGTCGGCACCCCTTAACGCTCTCCCCAGCATTCTGGTTGCCTTGCTGTAGGCCTTGTCGCATTGGCTAGTGTGTTTTAGGGAGTTTCTTATGACTCCCAGGTTTCTTTCCTCAGATACAGTGCCTGGCATAACCCCTCCCATCCAGTACTCTGTCCTGGGATTCTTGTCCCGTATGTGTGTTTTCTTGCATTTTTGGTGTTGAATTTCAATTTGTGATTCACCTTCCACACTACCTTGCTCTGTCCTACAAGTTGAGGACCACAATCGGATTGCACAGGCCAGCTTCAGCCTGTGAGCCTTTCACGAACACGGCAGCAGCACAAAATGGGGAAAGGATTTTATTAAAAGTCAGCAAGCCAGGTTCTGTCTGTCTGTAACTTTTTATTGGGTAGGGTAAAGATAATTTATTTTGCTTGCTTGAAGACTGCTATTTTTATACTTACAGTACAAGTAAAAAAGATTTTTCTCATCCGTTAGTAGTATTAAATATCCATCTTATTTAATTAATATTATTTATTATAATACATTTATGCTGTGATTTTTTTATGTTTTGACAAATATTTTTAATATCCATTGACTGCTTTGTGTTTTACCATGTGATCTCTTTCCAAAAAAACACACACGATACTTACTACTTTGTATCATTCATCTTCATATGCAAAAACACCCCACAGAAATTAAAGGGGAACAGTCAGCACTAAGAGATCCACACACAAGTGAGGGTATGGGCCCAATCTGCAGTATGTGTGTGACAATATTTTGGTACTTACTGTTTACTTCATTATAGTAGATTGTATCAAGCTGATTCTGCTGATAGCCAAGCTGACATTTGTTGTAACTACAAATCCCAGAATCCCCTGCTGCTGACATCAGAGCAGGGCTGCAGCAATGGGACATTTTTTTATTTATTTATTGAAATCTCGGATTACAGCCTTTGAGCTGTGAGCTCGTTTACAAAGGTTCCATGTCATGATAAAATAGCCAGCAAATTTAATGGCCAGCAGTACGTGTTAGAGTTTTTACATGCTCTGATCCTTTGTTTGTTGGTTCCACTGTCCTCCCTGAGCTACATACAGTCACAGAGGACAGTACTGAGCCCCTGAGAAAAGAGCAGGACTGGAAAACAACTGATCTGATAAAAGCTCCAACATATACACAGCATTGGGATCCCCACTGGCTCTGACAGTGTGGAGAGGGGCAGACGGGACTGGGGGGCCACCGACACCAGTCAGAAATAAGGTGAAGGTAGAAATTTGGGAGCAAAAACCTCTATAGGAAAAAAAAAGAGAAAGTTTGTAGGGTGACGAGATAGTGTAACACCTTTATTGAACCAACATATATCTTATACAAAAATGGAATAGTAAGCTTTCGGGGCCGCATAGGTCCGTCTCTCAGGTACAATCAGGAGCCTAGGGCTGGATTCCAGCCCATCTGGGATTAAGTCCCATGCCGCAGCCACCGCTGTGGGATGAAATCTGCTCACCTGTGGAGAATTGTATTTTTAGTGGATGCAGCTGCAGGGGATGATACGCCTGGTCCCACCAGATGTAACATTTCAGGCAGCTGTGGTGAAAAAACAGCTGCCGTAAATCATGGAGCTGGTCGTAAGCTGGGTCCGCCTTTGAAAATACGGCAGCTGCTGGAAAAACTGCGGCTGTGCAAGTGGTGACCCACTTGCGCCTGTTTTTTTCCGCAGCTGCGTGACTTTCAGGGGCGCTGAAAATATAGCTTCTATTCTTTTTTTTTTTTTTCCTGTTTTTTTTCCGGCCGGGCCCCATGGGATCTCTGCCCTTGTCACGGTGCCCCAGAGACCTCGCCCACTGCCAATGGCTGCCGGGACCCCCAGTCACCCCCGGCTTGCCCCGGAGGTGGGGCGTGGCCACCTTCTCTGGCAGCCACGGAACTATGGCTGGTCGAGGATCCGCAGTAGGCGGTTGTATCTCAGGTCCTCTGGGAGGGCGTCATATCACGATGCCCTCACTGTTTTTTTCTCCTTCTTTGGGGACATGCAATGGCCAGTGTCTGTGTCCCGCCTTCCAGACCTGGCTCTGTCGGTCGCCTGAGGTCCCCAGCCTCCGCTAGGAGTCCTCAACATGCAGGCTGTCCCTGCCCTCCCCAGAGGAGAACAGTCCTTGGGACGCTCTATCCTTCTCCCCCCGGCCGGCCCTCTGACGATCCGGGTCCGTTCCCAAACCCGGGTCACCGGCGTTGCAAGCGGAAATCCCACCGCTGTGCCAACGGGCCAGCCATTAGCTTCTATTCTTGAAAGTCAGAACACCATCTACACTCATCATTGCCTTTGGAAACTGGTCCCACAACCTATTGCTTTCAGAGCGCCGGGGGGGGGAATGTTTCTTTAGCACCTCCTGTCCCTCACACCCAACCAGCTTGCACTCCTGCCCCTTGTTTCTGCTATCCTGGATTCTGCAAAAGGAATTTCCCATCTATTTCAGTATAATCTCTTCCGTGTTGAAAGATTTCAGTTATATAGTATTTCCCCTTGCTGTTCTTCCTCCCAAGGGAGAACAACCGTTAGTGTCTTTAACCCCAGACACTCCTCGTATTCCAGGTTCTCTAGTCCCTTTAAACCGCAAACAAGCAAAAAAATCTGATAAAATAATAAACGAAGAAACTGGCAGATAGCAAAAACAAGAAAGGGGATATGGCATAGTTCCGTATGGCACAAGGCTGCAGCGTTCGGCAGTTCGGGACGCTGCTGCTCAGCATCTGCCCGTGGGGGAAAGTTGTTGCTCAGCCCTTAGGAATGCATAGTCAATGTGACAGCAATAGGAAATAACCTCAGAGATTATGGAGGGGGCCAGTCAGGGGCAAATGGATTCAAATCACAGACTGAATGTAAACAACTTAAAGCTGCATCACACTCCTTAGCAGGGGCTGGGCGGCTAGTGAAAAGCAGGACTAAAATGTTTTGGTTTTTTTCATTTTCCTTGAGTTTTATACAAATAAAATGGCAAAACTTATTTGGTGTTTTGCAATTAAAATTATATAGATGCACATATTTTTTATAACTAATTGAATTTATGACTAGGAGTCAAAATGATGAATAAAGTGGGTGATTTGATACCTTTTATTGGACCAACAAGGTGTTTACAAAATTTAAGTATTCAGGCTACACAGAGTCCTTCATCAGACACAAAGTCAAAATGAAATCAAAGGGTTAGGTGATGTAGTCATAGGAAGGAGGTGGGGTGCTGTTTTTTGAAAATCTTTCCCCATTCTGTGTGTACAGTGAAAGTCTTTTGGAAAATAACACTTGACTGATCATCAGGGATCGTGACTTTTTTCCTCTATGTACTTTATTCTCCAGCCAGCTGTTCCTCTTGCAGGGATATGCCTTGCTCACAGTGATATAACCTGTTCGAGGCCGGCGATCCGGTCCCCACCTCCCCCTTGGTGTGGGCAGTGCCTATGTAGGCCTGTCACGCACAGTGTCCCTACGCCGACAGGAGCAAGCCGTCTGGCCCAGCCACAGGTATCATTGTGGGGGTGGAATCTGTGGCCAGTCCTCCCAGAGAGAGACACATTGCCAAACACCAGCTGCCTTGGCAGGCCTGACCACCCACGCGATGCACCAAGTTCATTCCTGAACTCGGGTTGTCCACAACATGCCGCCATCTAGGCCATCAGGTAGCCCTGGGTACCTTGATTTTTAAGGTTCCTAAAGTAGCAAGGAAGACAAAAAAAACAGACCTTTTCATACCTTACACCAGACAAATGGAGCAAACTACTCAATTCCCCTCAAACAATTCCCCAAAAACACATCTTTCTTCTTTTCTGTGTCATGTAACTGTAATTGATAGCAACTTTGTGTCCTTTTTTTTTTACTATGTATGCCTGCTTCATCACTGACTTGCTCCCATCAGAGCCCCATGGCAGTCACCCCATCACCCCTACATGTGGCGAGTCCTTCTACGAACTGTATGATGTCCATTTTTTGATCTACAGGAGGCAACAGGCAGGTCATGCCATGTACCAGCATTTCTTCATATGGCACAGTCAGCATATTTCACAGTGATTTTTCTTTCCCCTGTGCCCCAGGAATATTGCCGACTAGGACAACAGAGGGCAGACAAGCATGCAAGGTGTGCCGCTGCAAGGAACGGCTGGGGGCATTCCCCTTGCCCTTTTTGGTGTCTCCTGCTGCACCAGCAGACCTGGAAACACAGGTGGATGTGTTACAGTGAAGTGCTCAATACTCAATGTCACCCCTTCCCCGGTCAACCCCTGACATCCAGGCTCATTCCCAAACCCGAGTCACCAGCATTATAAACTGTAACCCTACCGCTGCCCAGATAGGCTAGGCCAATCTCTTTGTAATTGTGTCTGCTTATTGAATGTGTTTTGTACTTTGTATTTGTGTCTGCTTATTGATCGTGTTTTGTAATTTGTCTTTTTGTCCGTTTATTGAATGTATGTACTTTGAACTTTGTATTTTTGTTTGCTTATTGCATGTAGTTTGCACTTTGTATTGTTGTCTGCTTACTGAATTATTTTGTACTTTGTAGTTTTTGTCTGTTTATTGAATGTTTTGTACTTTGTATTTTTGTCTGCTTATTGAATGTGTTTTGTACTTTGTATTTTTGTCTGCTTATTCATCGTGTTTTGTAGTTTATATTTGTCTATTTATTGAATTATTTTGTACTGTGTGTTATTGTCTGCTTATTGAATTATTTTGTACTTTGTATTTTTGTCTGCTTATTGCATGCATTTTGTACTTTGTATTTTTCATCTGCCTATTAAATGTGTTTTGTACTTTGTATTATTGTCTGCTTATTGAATTATTTTGTACTTTGTGTTGTCTGCTTATTGAATTATTTTGTACTTTGTATTTTTGTCTGCTCATTGAATGCACTTTGTTCTATGTATTTTATCTGCTTATTGAATGTGTTTTGTACTTTGCATTTTTGTCTGTTTATTGAATGTATATACTTTGTACTTTGTATTTTTGTCTGTTTTATTGAATGTGTTTTGTACTCTATTTGTTTCTGCTTACTGAATATGTTTTGTACTTTGTATTTGTGTCTGCTTATTGAATGTACTTTGTATTTTTTGTGCTTATTGCATGTATTAAAAAATGTACTTTGTAGTATTTTCTGCTTACTGAATTATTTTGTACTTTGCATTTTGTCTGCTTATTGCATGTACTTTGTATTTTCATCTGCTTATTGAATGTGTTGTGTACTATGTATTATTGTTTGCTTATTGCATGTGTTTGTACTTTGTATTATTGTCTTCTTATTAAATTATTGTGTACTTTGTATTTTTGTCTTCTTATTGAATTATTTTGTACTTTGTATTGTTTGCTTATTGAATGCACTGTGTACTATGTACTGTATTTTATTAACTGCTTATTGAATGCACCTTGTACTATGTATTATTGTCTGCTTATTGAATGTGTTTTGTACCTTTTATTTTTGTCTGTTTTATTGAAGCTATTTTGTGCTTTGTATTTTTGTCTAGTTATTGAATTATATTGTATGTGTGTCTGCTTATTGAATGTGTTTTGTACTTTGTATTTTCAGATGCTTATTGAAGGTATGTTGTACTTTGTATTTTTATCTGCTTATTGAATGCATTTTGTACTTTATATGTTTGCTTATTGAATTATTTTGTACTTTGTATTTTTGTCTGCTTATTACATGTATTTTGTACTTTGTATTATTGTCTGTTTATTGTAGGTACTTTGTATTTTGTCTTTTTATTGAATTATTTTGTACTTTGTATTTTTGTCTGCTTATTGAATTATTTTGTACTTTGTATTTTTATCTGCTTATTAAATGTGTTTCGTACTCTGTATTTTCATCTGCTTATTGCATGCATTTTGTACTTTGTATTATTGTCTGCTTATTAAAGGTACTTTGTATTTTTGTCTGCTTTTTGCATATATTTTGTACTTTGTATTATTGTCTGCTTATTGAATTATTTTGTACTTTGTATTTTTTCTGCTTATTGAATGTATTTTGTACTTTGTATTTTTGTCTTTATTGAAGATACTTTGTACTTCATATTTTTGTCTGCTTTTTGCATGTATTTTATACTTTTTATTTTTGTCTGCATATTAAATGTCTTGTTTACTTTATATTTTTGTCTGCTTATTGAATATGTTTTGTACTTTGTATTTTTATCTGCTCAGTGAATTTACTTTGTACATTGTATTTGTGTCTGCTTATTGCAGTATTTTGTATTTTGTACTTTGTATTTTTGTCTGCTTATTGAATTATTTTGTACTTTGTGTTTTTATCTGCTTAGTGAATTTACTTTGTACTTTGTATTTTTGTCTGCTTATTGCATGTAGTTTGTACTTTGTATAATTATTTGCTTATTGAATTATATTGTACCTTGCATTTTTGTCTGCTTATTCAGTGTGTTTGTACTTTGCATTTTTGTCAGCTTTTTGAATGCACTTTGTATTTTTGTTTGCTTATTGCATGTATTTTGTACTTTGTATTTTTTGTCTGCTTATTGAATGTGATTTGTTCATTGTGTTTTTGTCTGCTTATTGAATGTATTTTGTACTTTGTATTTTTCCTGCTTGTCAGATTTGTTGGGTATCTGATTGCTGTACCCCCCAAGGAATCCTCATGAAAAACAGATGTTGCATCTGCATGGGGTCTAGCACAGTGAACAAAATGTAAATAAATGCATTAATATAGCTGTGTTCTGCCTTTGTCTGCCAGGCATGGTGCAAGGTTTGTTCAAAGGGACACTGTCAGTCTTCTTCAGTCACACAATACATTTTTAGTTGAAACATGGATTCAGTCATTCAGTGCAGAGTATATTTATGTCTTCAGTTTGTAAGAAAACAATATACTTTTTATACACAGGGGCACAGAGTAGAAAACTAGCTAGCCACCATTTTTGTGTTACCATAGCAGCCATCTGTCCTGTTATAGAGGCAATGATTAGACAGTCTTTTTTTTATAAAATACCTTAATTAAAAAAGTACTTTTCTAGAAAGAAACATAGAAACATAGAATTTGTCAGCAGAAAATGACCGCTTGGCCCAACCAGTCTGCACAGATGTTCCCTGCCTATTCTGTCTCCACAGACCTTAACTGGTTTCCGGCAACCCCCCTTCCTTCTTGCCTATTTACTTATATTCTCCTGTATCTGCCCTACATCTGTTGGAAGTCCCCCACTGTTTTCGCTTCCACCACCTCCAGTGGCAGTCCATTCCAGGCGTCTACAACCATGTCAAGTGAAGTAATACTTACTCATATTCCTCTGGAATTTCCCCCTCCAGCTTCAGCACATGCCCCCAGGTCCTGGTGCTCGTTCTCATTTGAAAACATTTTTCATTTCTCCATGTTGGGTAGGTAACATCACAAATATTCCCACAACAGGTTCCTCAGAATAGAATCATGAATCATAAAACTTGACAGCAGAAAAAGACCCCATGGTCCATCCAGTCTGCCATCCCCACCAGCCTACCTCCTCCTCCTTCCCTGGGATCCCACCCCTCCCTCCATAGTCCTTTATGCCTGTCCCAAGCCCTCTTGAATCCCAGTCCTGTCTCCACCCCCACAATCTCCTCCAGAAGCCTGTTCCAGGCATCCACCACCCTTGCGGTAAAGACTCTCCCCCTCACATTCCCCCCTAGAAGCCTGCTATCATCCTAGCCAAGGATAGTCAGAGGAGGGCTCAAATCTGCCTTAAGCTATGAGTACAGGCTGGAGTGGGGCTTCTGTAGGGCCAGTGATTTTCTGTTTTCAACAGAAAACACTGGTAAAAAAAATGGTAAAAGAACAAGCAAATGAACATTTTTTGTTGAGTGAGCATTCGAATCTCTAGTCTAGTTAACAGGTGGCTTCTGTAGGGTGTAAGAGGGTCACCGTCCCTATCACTCCTAGCCTCTAATACTGCTTGTTATGTAAGTCCAAACATTGTGTTGCTCAGCCTTAAAATACATGCTGGCCCCATCAGAGGAAATGAGTTAAACAAACATATATAAATAAGAAATTATTCTCTCCTCCATTTGCCTGGCACGGAATTCAAGTTTTCCCCAGCAACAAACCTTTTGTCAGATTCTAAAATGTTATCTGTTTATATGTGCAGTTATGCTCTGTCTCGTTTGGTTAGGAGTGCTTTCTCGAGTTGTTTGGCTCTGAGAACTGCGAAGCGGAGCATTTCTGGCACACAAAGGAATTGAGAAGGAACTCTTACAACCATACGAAACACAGAAACTGCACGTAATGACGTATTATAAATCATGGTAAAGACCACTTTAAAAAATGAAATCTGAATTTAAAATAGCTTTTTTTTTTTTTTGCAAAAAATTAGATAAAACCCTGTGGGCAGAAATGGAATATGTCACCTGAACTTGGAAATTCAGAATGTTGGCACTGTTGGCATAAGTCAAGAAATTTACAGGAACAGATGACCACTCACCAAAGATTCAAGTTTTAAAAATATTTTCTTTTTATTGTGTGCACCACAGAAAGCACCCTATCCAGCCAGCGTTTTGAGGTTTCCATGTACCCTTTCCTCAGGGTAGAGAGTGTTTCTATTTTCAATAATATGTACCGTTTAAATGTTCATAAAGCTTATTTTCAGACATAAAATACACGGACATAAATTGTGCTCTTAATCGGGGGCTACTTTTGACAGAAAGCATACCTAATGTTCGAACTCCATATAGGCAAGGCAAGGCAAATTTTATTTATATATATATATATATATATATATATATATATATATATATATATATATATATATATAGTGCCCTATCAAGGGTCTCAGAGCACTGTACAGACATAATAAAATAACCAAATTCTGATAAAACATCCCCACAAATAAAATCACATTATCAAAGAAAATGAAAAGCCTCCTTGAACAGGAATGTTTTTAAGAAGGCTTATACACACCTGTGTATAATTCAAACACAATTACGCATGCTTAGAAGCTATAATGGTGGCATTTTTTTTTTTCACTTTTTGATTCATACACAGGTGTGTATATATGGAGTTTGACCAATAAAGGTACAGCAGTTACAGGGCACAGATGATATTATATTATACAGCACTGCAGCCCTGGGGAAATTCAGAATATGTACCGAGGATAGAGGAGGCCAAAATAAGGTGTGACTCAGAATGCAAGGACAGTTGAGTACAAACGTCGGTGGCCAAGGGCATGGGGGGGGGGAGAGTGGAAGGAACAGGGGGAGACTAGGGGGAAAATGCTAACAACATGATCCAGGATTTTGTGTAATAACTGACTACCGTATTCCAAGTTGGAATGAGCACTTGTTTTGAAATTAATATCCTTACTTTTGTTGTTTTTTGGCTCTATACAGAAAGCCTACATTCTGGTTAGCTTTTGTAGATATGGAATTTACATGAGGTTCCACAGTGAGGGATGAATCTCAAGTTACACCTAAGTATTTGAAAGCAGAAATGGTTTCAAGTGGAACATAATGTTTACCAGTGACTGAAAGTAGTCCAGACTGTTTAGAGTTTCTGTAGGGTGCCAAAGGGGCAGATGGGATGGACTGTTGATCTTTTCCTGCCGTCACTGTCTAGGTTTCTGTGCTTCTAAATAACAGTTGTTTTTCTTGTTAAGAAGTCGTTTATTACTACCAACTAGTTTTGTAAGCCTGTAAAACTTTTTTCTGATGTTTGTTGAACATCTGCAAGATCGGGACAGAAGGTCAAGCACATGGCAGAATTCTTGTACCCACTTATGTGCCTGTCCATTGCCCATCCCTGTCTGCCCCCCAAGTAACACCCTTGTCTCCTGTGAACTCTTCCTCAAGTGCCAGATCTACTCTAGTTTGCTCGCAGTTTTATATGGATTTTATGTTAATTACATGTTAATTACATTTGCATTTTTAATCCTCGAGAATTGCTTATTATGAGGAAGCTCTTGTGGTTCTAAATTTTAGAACCAGGCAGGTTCTAGGGGGTTCTTTATTTTTTTACCGCATCTGCATATCCCATGTCTAGTTAACAAATGGAAGTGTTCTGATCTGAGGAGCTCACAGCCTGTGTTTTACATTCATAAATTATCATCCAGACCCGCTGCGTGCTGCTGTCACTCTCCATGCTGTCTGCTGAGAGATTGGGCTCCATGGGTGCATTTGGGTTTCCATGCTAGGACTAGCAGGGGGTTGGGTGCATTGGAGCCCTTGGCTTCCATGGAGAGTAGCGTGCAGTTCACCTGATAGTCATATTATAGATCCATCCAATCACAGCCCTTCTTTTGGTCACATTTCAGATTCTTTTGTTTCCATAAGAGTGTCTCTCACGCTAGTCAAAACTAACAGGCTTCTCGCTAGTACCGCTCACACCACACAGTCTGGGACTGGTGTATAGTTAAGGTAATTATCTTAAAACAATAATTAGTGCCTGAGCTATAAAAAATGTTATAGGGACCCTAAGGGGACCTGTTATGGATATATAAGCGTTCCTTCTTGCATCCTTAGGGATCCTTTCTGACGTGGAACCTTTTGTAAAAGAGCCTTGGCTCAAAGGTACTTGTAATCCTAGAATAAATAAATAAAATAAATTAGGGCACCTAAACAGCTCACCCTCGGTTTGCAGTCCTCTTACACTCAGCATGTGCGAGGCAACACTTATGTTCATAAAAGGCCCTCCTAGTGTCCTTATACATGTATATTAGAGATGTTCAAACCATATACTGTATAAACTGCGTTGTATTGCCAACAGTAGGTAACTTTATTATCTGGATCTGGACAGTTCAGCCCTGATAACAGATATATTTTGCCTAGCTAACTTGACCAGATAATGACACAGACACTGTGGACATAAAAAAGGCCACTACTGGAGGTGTCTGATGGTTCCCGTGGACAATCTGAGCCTTTCGTTTTTTGTTTTATTGAAGTATTTATGATACTTGTCTTATCTGCCCTCACCTTCCCCAGCCAGTCCCACACAGGACAGAGCAAGGCTGCTTATTTACTGGTAGACAGCCCTGTTTATGTCTATTCTCATTTTGCTTTTCCTAAATAGATGGGTAACCAAAAACAGAACTAGTGAAAGAGAACTTTGTTTTAAAATATGCTGTGTGCTCCGTGACCACCGAAAACAGTGTCATAAAATCATTTCCTCCGGCACTCTTTGTTAATATATTTAATCTGGTGCCTGGGATCGGCACACGGAGCT
This sequence comes from Neoceratodus forsteri, assembly GCA_016271365.2. Classification (NCBI taxonomy): domain Eukaryota; kingdom Metazoa; phylum Chordata; order Ceratodontiformes; family Ceratodontidae; genus Neoceratodus; species Neoceratodus forsteri. The sequence goes on along the minus strand of JADMNL010000036.1, from coordinate 28,375,096 downwards.
CATTTCCAGGTACGACCGAGGGAAAGGATACAGCAGAGAGAGATACAGTAATAACAAATATTGTTACAGACATGGGTGCATGTCCAGGGACAGTAAAAGCAAGGTGCACTACAAGTAATAAATTCCAGAAACAGAAAAAACAACGGAGATAGTGTACAAAGTACATCAGTTATGGGGCTAAGACGAGAGCTAAGGGAGCATACCGCCAGTGTATAGCAAGATATTTGTAACAGTGTCGAAGGCCTTGCTAAGGTCCAGATAGGCCACTTCCACTGCCTTTCTTTGATCTACTTCGCTGGTCATCCTGTGAAAGAAGTCCATCAAATTTGTTTGGCATGACCCCTTCTCCCCATCCCGTGAATCCATGCTGCCTGTGATCTTGCAGCCCACTGGATTCAAGATATTCTTCCAGCCTTTCTTTTAGCAGGATTTCCATTAATTTCCAAACCTTTGAAGTAAGACTGACCAGCCAATAGCTGCTAACCTCCTCCCTGCTGCCGCTGTTAAATAGAGGGGACCATATCAGCTCTTCTCCAGTCCTCCGGAACCACACCTGTTTCCAGTGAGCTGTTGAACAAGGCTGTCAGTGAGGCAGCTAATGCCTCCTTGTGTTCCTTTAGAACCCTTGGTTGGATCCTGTCAGGTCCCATAGCTTTGTCCACCTTCAGAGCTGCAAATCCCTTCCAGACTCTTTCTTCTGAAAATGGACTTGTTTTGACCCCCTGACCCCCCCTCCTGCTATTCTCTGGTGGTCCATCCCCCTCTCCCTTCACTGTGAAGATTGAGCAGTAATACCTGTTCAGGATGTCTGCCTCTTCTTGATGCGTCTTCTGTGCAGTCTCCCATCCGCCCTGACTAATCCTCACTACCCTCCCTTTGCTTTCCTCTACTCACTTATGTATCTGCAAAAGTCCCCCCCCCCGTGACCCTTTGGTGATTCTTTCCTCACTGTGTGCCTTTGCTCCTCTCACTGCCTTGTGTGCGTCCCTCTGCCATAGACAAGCAGGCTACGGTAGAGTGCTGCCATCATCTGCTTCTCTGTTGCTGTGGTTTTGGGCAAGCACCTGTTCCTATCTGAGAGCGCATCATTTTTACAGCTGCAGAGGCAGAGTTCCGCAGATATTAGGCCATCAATCAGCAGGTCAGATTAGCACTGTGGAAGCACGTGAACGGACCACTGTCCAGTGTGCTTCAACAGTGCTGTGGCAGAGTTGCAGTGCTTGTGTTTATCGCATTCCCTCCGCGACTGTGGCACCCACTTGAGTGGTGCGCTTCTTTTTCTTCCGCAGTTGTGGAAGTGACAGGTGCCATGCACAAGATGGCTGCTGACTCAGACTGTGCATGCACAAGTTTCGCACATGCACAGTTCTGTCATCACCACCATCTTGTGTATGGCACACTCTGGCTCTGGTGGTGGCACTCACAAATGCTCTGTTTCTTCTGTACGGCACACTCCGAGTCCAGCAGCAGCTGTCCTTTTCAAAAACAACTCCTGGTGAGTACCACTATCCTCCTAATAGCTCTGCGCAGCCGAGTCAGCTCTGACCAGAACTTGTATGTGTTCCCTCTGCTATACTAGGCATACCTACTGTCCTCCTCCCTCTGTGTTCACTAATACCTCCTGAATGCCACCTTTTTTCCTTCACCACATTTGCCATTTTTTTAGACAACCATAACTGTCCATTTTTTCTTTTGCTTTTAGTCACTTCCTTCACAGAGGTTAGTTGCTTTAGTTATACCCTCCCTTATGCTTGCCCACTGTGCCTCCACCCCTCCCTGGCAATCCCCCCCCAGGCAGTTTCTGAGGCAGTTCCCCATTTCTCTAAAATCCACCCTCCTTAAAGGGACACTGTCAACCCCTTAGGTCTCAAAGTGTCCATAGCTTAAAAAACACATTTTATGATTGCTAACATTCTGTAAAGATTGTTGATGTAGCTGGTAGTTTGATTCTGGCTCTTTTTTTCTTTAAAAAAGTTAAAACCAGACTGTCAGCTATACTGGTGTTACCACACAAACACAGGTTTGTTTACATTCCTTGATCAACTCCCACTGCATCTGTCCTGGACTTGGGAACACCCACAACACAGTGTAGCCCCTCATGGTGCAGTGGTAGTTTAGGGGGCTACTGCCTCATGAGTGACTGCACTGTCTGGGTGAGTTTCTGATGTTCAGGAAGTATGCAGTAAGAACAGATCCAGGATTGTAAACAAAACAAGGTTGTTTATAAACATTCATTAGCATGCATTTCAGTTTTACTAAACAAGGAGACAGACAAAACAAATAGCAACATCAATGAATTTTACAGAAGGTAGGCAATCATAAAATGTAGGTTTTTAACTAGAAATAGTATAATGAAAAACAGGTTAACAGTGTCCCTTTAAGTCCAGGACCCTCATCCTTGTGTGGCTAGTCTCTTTTCCCATCTTAATATTAAACCACACTGTTCAGGTTTAACTGGTACTCAGGGGACTGCCCACTGTTACGTATGCAATGCCGTCCCTGTTTGTACGCACTAGGTTCAGCACTTTCTCATCCTTAGTGGTGCTGTGACTAGTTGCCTGAGAAAAGGCCCTTGTAGGGAGTCCAGAATGGTCCTGTTCCTTGTGGAAGTTGCCATTGTAATTTGTATCAAGGCACTCTGGGTTTTGGTTACTTTCATTAATCTTACCCTAGGGACCCAAGGCACTCAGCTTTGTCTCATTCCTTAGGATACTTATAGGGTTAGACCCAAAAAGGCATTCCTGGGTTTTGGTTACTTTTATTCATTTTTCCCTTAAGGACCGAAGGCACTGAGCTTTTCCTTCTTCATCGGGATCCCCTAAGGGTCAGACCCAAAAACCCGTGGTTGTGCTTTCATGCTTAATTAAAGTGGGAAAGTCACTAAAACCTGATACACCTCAGACAGCAAACCTCCTGTACCTGTGCTCCGCTGGTTTATTTCTGTTTGGAGTCCCTAATGCAGCCTTATTTTGAACTTCAGGCACTCACAGACCAATGAAGTATGGCACATCAGGAGCATATGATCGTCCCACCCACATTCCTCTGGAGGAACATGGGCACGGATCCAAGGCCATGTCAGTGGGGCTTGTCTGATGAATGGCTGGGCTGGGCAGTACCTCAGGAAGCCTGGAGGAAGGGGAAGCAAGCAAAATGCTCGACACTAAGTTTAGCTTCTGTATCATATCAACAAGGCATCCGTTCAAATTGCTTCGTCCTCATAACATGGGATGGCGCCATGCTGCACACTGAAACTGCTGCTCTTCGGAACATTATGTGAAAGTTGGGGGTGGGGCAGAGTCAGACTGTGGTACAGGGGCCCTTCTGGAAAGCTGATACTGGGGGCCCACCTGGAAAGATCATTCTGGGGGCCCACTTGGAAAATCAATAGGGCAGGGGCCCAGGGGTGACACACTCATATCAGCATACCACTTAAATTTCCTACGGTGCCTCTGTGTTGGCATTTTCTATTTACTAGCAGTGATCAGAAAACCCTATTTAATTAGAAAACAGATGCTGTGTGCATGGATTTTCAGAGTTTGAAAGGTGGGGAGGAGCCCACCAGAAGGGAGCTACCTGGAAATTTCCAAGTATCCAGGTGGTCCAGTTTGACTCTGAAGTGGGGAAGGGGAGGGATCTGGCTACTTATTCACATCAGCGACCAGTCTAGGTGGGTAGCACATGGGAACACCAAAGCATCACATGATTAAGAGTACTGTAAAGGTAACTTTTGCCTTACAGACCGTGGTGTCAGGAAAAAAAAAATTGGCCAGGTGGCCAGTGAAAATTTGGGGTTGGCAGGCTGGCATGATAGTGCAGCAGCTGGGGTACCTATCACTGCCTCCTGTGGGAGTACAGGCAGTAATGCAACAGACGGGGTGAAGGGGGGGACGTTGCGAAGTGCAAGTCGGGGTGGATGCATGTGCATGCTTCCACTGGGACAGCTGTCTTGGCACCAATGTTGGCAAGGGATGTCAGGGCCGCAGTAATGGGGGGAAGTGGGGAAGTTGTCTGGGGCCCCGCGCTCAGGAGGGCCCTACCTGAGGAGCTGGCATTACCCCTGGCATTAGCTGGTTTGGGAAACTGGGGCCCATTTCAAGTGACTTGTCCGGGGGCCCCAAAATGCATAGCTGCAGCCCTGAGGGATGTGGATTATTAGTGGGAGGCCAACTAAGAGGTAAATCTCTGTCTGGCTCCATGATGGCCAATATGAGCAGAAGGCGGTACATCTAGCCCACTGGGTGAAGAAACAAGAAATGAGTGACAAAAAAGGTATTGACGGGGAAGGCATACAGAGCTGTGAAAACCCTCATTCTCTGATGCAACCTGGGAGAATGGGTTCAAGAACACAACAAAACATGGCAGTAACAGAAGTGCTTAAAATGGGAAGGAACACAGTAAGCAGTGTACAAAATGAGCGCATACTGTATACAGTCAAGCCCACTTAAGTGGATATCAGATAAGTCAATATCCCATTTAAGTGAATAAAAATGAGGAATCCCAATTCCATTCCCATGCCTCATGTGTTAGCAAGACCACATAAACGAATAAAGAATCCCGTTTAAGTGTATATTTTGTTTAACTTCTGGTGCTGTGCTGAGTGAGGTTTCACTGTGTTTTCATAGATGCATTAACTGCTGCCTATCGTACCCATTGCTAGTGTTTCTTTCGACTGATTGCAGCTGCTCAGAGGTGTGAACGGTGTAATTAGCTCTTCATTTAAGTCACATTCCAGATCATAACACCTAATCCTCCTGCACATAGAACAATGGCAGCAGCAATGGGGAGCCAGGCTAGTCCTGACAGACAAAACAAAGTGCTAACTCTCAGGGAAAAAGCTGAATCCCTGAAAATGCTTTCTGAGCTGGGTATGACCCAGTCATCTATCACTCGCTACTGGGGTGTCTCCCAGCCCCAAATCTGCTGACTGCAAAAGAACCGGGAACAAATCCTCTCCGAGTTTTAGGGAATGCAAATCCAGTGAGAAAGAGAAAAAAGGAAAATAAAGATTCCACGGCAGAAGATGTACTTCTGCTGTGGATTGAACACTCCAGAGCATCTGACATCCCAGTGTCCGGACTGCTGCTTCTACATAAGACGAAGAAGCTGGCTGACTCTTTAAACAAACCAGAGTTTGAGCTTATAAATGGCTGGCTGTGCCATTTCAAAACCAGGCATAACATAATTTTTAAAAGGGCACATGCAGAAAAAAAAGATGCAGACACTCCATCGGCTGATGACTGGGTGAGAACAGTGCTTCCTACCATTCTTGAACAGTTCAGCCCTGAGTTAGTTTACAACGCCAACGAGACCACTTAGTTTACAGAGCCACGCCAGATGGAACATTGTCCTCCAAAAGAGAAGCTATCTCGGGAGGGAAAAGAGCCAAGGACAGGCTTACCTGTACTCACTTGTGCTAACATGACTGGAAGTGACAAACAGAAACTGGTCGTGATAGGGGAAAATAAAAATCGGTGTTACTTCAGATCTATGAATGCTGCTTGCCTCCCTGTCCATTACCGCGCTAATCAAAATGCGTGGCTGACCGCAGAGTTATTCACTGAATGGGCCAAAGAGCTGGATCGCACAATGAGGAGGAAAAGAAAAAGAATCTGTCTTCTTTTAGACAATTGCTGTGCCCACCCTACACTAAATCTGTCAAACATTAAGATTGTCTTTCTACCACCCAATACGACGGCCCTGATCCAACCCAACCCATGGATCAGGGCGTCATAAAGAATTTCAAAGGTCTGTACCGACGAAGAATGTTGGATCGTATCCTGGCATGTTATGATGCGCGGGAGATCACTAACCTGAACAAACTTGCTCGCTGTCTCACAGTTTTAGATGCCATTCATTTGATGCAGCAGGCATGGTCTGATGTCAAGCCTGAGTCCATTCAGAACTGTTATCGAAAGGCTGGCTTTGTAATGCCCGACACCTCGGAACGATCAAACAGCCAAGTCCTCCCAGAGTTGCCCGATGTCCCCCCACCCACCGACATGGATCGAGCTGCTGTTCGAGCAGTTTGTTAGCTCTGATGACGTTCTACCCTGTTACGGAGAGCTGTCTGAAACAGACATAGCTTCACAAATGCTCACATCCCTGTCGGCAACGGAGGAAGAAGAACTGCGAGGAAGAGGATGAGGGAGAGCCACCACCAACAACTGCACTTGAAGAGCAGAACTGCCTTCGGTGGCTTCGGAGGTTTCTGGAGACAAATGCCACTTCCGAGGAGGACTTTAGACCTTATTACCAACTTGAGGGCCATCTGCTCGAAAAAAAGGCAGCTAACTGTCACTTAAATGTTTACTTTATGAAGTTACAGTACTGTGCAATACGAAACATGTTTTTTAATACATGTTTGTATATTAAAGTGTTTGCTGTGCATTTACAAAGTGTTCCCAGCGTATCTTTGAGTGGTAACAGTGGTAGCGGTGGAACGGAAATCGCAACTCTGCTTTAGTGAATAGCCTGGTTAAGTGAATATTTTAGTCTGGAAAATAGGGTATTCACTTAAGCGGGCTATATACATATATATATGTATATATTTATAACATGGGTTTGAAAAAAGAAGCTAATCAATTGGTGAAAGACCATCATGTGACCGTGCGTATATCAGAGTGTGACCGCACACCTGCACTTTTACTCCCCTCCAATTTTGACATTTTATAAGATAGATAAACCACTCTGAGGTGTGGTCATGCTCTGATATATGCACACCTTGGGCGGTTGGCGCACACCAAGCGGTGCATATCAATGCAACCACCCACCTCAAGTGGTTATCTAATATATATATATATATATATACACACACACACACAAACATACATATACAGTACATATATATGTATGTATGTATATATAAAATTCATGACTGTGAAAGGCAAAGTTTGTTTCCAGGTGTGACCCAATGGTGGACGTTACAGAGGAGAAAAGATAAGAAAAAAAGAGATACAATTAACCAATAACACAAAACCCAACAAAGATAAAAAATTCCAGAGAGAGTGCAGAAAATAAAGTATAAAATGCTGTTAAATAAGCAACATTTATCTTACAGAATAAGGCACAAAAAGCAGCACAAAAAGTATGCAATCGCAACACATGATAGTCGAGTTAAGGTGCTGCAGTATCGCTAAAGGAAAAACAGTCTGTGAAAACCATTAGGAATTAAGGAGGGAGACATATTGTATTTTATTAGTTATTAGTAATTGTTTCTTGTGACCTGGAAAAGCACTCTGAGCTGTGATAGCTTGTTTCCTTGTGCATCCGGGGGGTTACATGTGTGACGCTTGACCAGCTGGTTATGTTTATTGTATGATATTTGTAATATAAAAATATAGTATGTGATTGTCTCACATAAGACAGCCTGTGCGCCATGGGTGCCCCCCCCACACACACACACAAGGTTTCAGTGAAGCTACAGGATATGTAAACTGACCAAGAACCATTTAATTAACTGACTTCCTTCAGAATGGCATTTTATTACCTTTTTATGACATGCCTAGGCTTTTTGAAGTGCAAACCAAATGTAACTTTATGACTTCAGAAACAGGACATCATTGGGCTGATTCCTGTTAGCTTTTTAACACATTGATGTCAGTGTGGGATTGCTAAGTTCAAAGGAAACATTTGTAATTAAGGAGTTATATATAGGAAATGTCTTTTTTCTTCTGATGGCACCTTATTTAAAATACCTCCTAATAGGAAATCATTTTTTGTAATTTTATATTCTGAAAGGAGGAGCTAGATGACTCACAGAAGGGGTGTGGAGACACAGAGTTTAAAACTGATACGTGTGTCTGAAATGTAGGTTATATCATCATGGAACTCTAGAGAGACACAGCTCTCTGATCTAACTTTTAAACACACTTCCAGAGGTAGTACCTTAGATAGCAAACATCTAAATGTATTGTGGTAGGAGTTTTGCTTTGTAATTTTCCCTTGCTTATTTATGTGATTGTGAGCTCTTTGATATAGTGATCCATTACATTTTTCATATTTTTATCATCTTTTAGTAAAGTACATTTTCTTAAGATACTGCCTGGGTGTGTCTTCCAAGTTCTTTTTGCATGTGATGTATACGTGGTTAAATCTGACAGCTGTTTGAAGGGCTTGATGGTGTTACTAAACTGGGAAAAGGTAAGAATATACCTAAGGTCTCCTATAGAGTTTTAAGGGTTAATTTTGGATACCTGGTTAGGTGCCCTTAGGTGAAAGATATATTGCATCCCGCGAAGAGAATATTATCTGAACCTGTACATTTGGGTATGCTAGCATAAGGTTCACAGTTTCAATCCCCTCTGAACTTGAGACTAAAGGTGATTCAGACCCAAAAGCAGATAGGAGGGTTACCCTGTCTGTTACCTGTTCACACTATTGCGCTCGGAGGTTGGCGCTGTGGGGGCAGAGGTCCTGACCTGCGGAGTGCATTTGTGACAACATGGACCCTTTTTCCCGCTATACTTTCTTTCTTTTTTTTTTGTTAGTCCTTTTTCTCCTTCACGGACTCTGCCAGTGTATATTTCTGACATCACCCCACGCCAGCCCCCGGAGTATGAGACCACCTTCCCTCCTTATGCCCCTATGACTTACCCTTCATGGCAGGGGGTGAGAAATGCCTCAACCCACCAGACCGGATCCAGCTTTGAGGAGGTGTCTTCCTGAGGCAGCGCTGCAGGGGACAGTCATTATACTTTCTTGTGGCAGAGGACCCTTGTATCCATTTTCTACCCTCGGGGATGGAGCATGCAGTGGTGCCAGCAGCGGCAGCGCACACACACTCCTGAGCGTGTGCCTCCAAATATCTGCTCCATCCCCGCCCACATCTGCAGTGTCAGTGTGCTGCCCCCCAGCCTCTGCTAGGGGCTAGGTGTTCACCGACTGCTGATACCCCCCTCCCCAGAGAAGGAGAGCAGTCCTTGGGATGCTCGATCCTTCTCCGCCCCTGCCGACCCCTGGCAACCCAGGCTCATTCCTGAACATGGGTCGCCAGCGTGGCGCGAAGTGTGGCATCCAGCACCTCAACCCTCAGTGCCACTGGGCTGGCCTTCCGCTATACTTTTTATGCCCCCTTGCCATCAGTGCTGCCGCTTTCAGCCCTGGCTTCCATCCCTATCCCATCTCTGGTACTTACCTCACCTGCACACTGCCACAGGGTAGCCATACGACCGCTCCTGGGGAGTGGGTCTCCACTCAGTAGACCCCACTCGTCCTTCTAGTGGTGGGAGTTGAGCAGTCAGGAGGGCAGTTCCAAAAGTACCAGGCATCTTCCTGCATCTCGCCAGCACAAGAAGAGTATTAAATGAGTTTTAATCCATTACATAAATAATTAAAGCAGCAGTGCAATGAAAAATATTTTTCCAAAAATGCTAGTTTCAGCTACAGTTAATAAAAATATTAGCATATGTGTAAATCTACTTGTCTAGGTACTGCCTATGCTGTGTACCATGAGTCTTTTTTGTTTTTGTTTTACTCGATACTCACCCTAGGTCTGTAGTGCTATTTCTATACAAAATGTGGTGGCCATCTTTTTTTCCTTTAGCAAAAGTAAATTAAAACACTTATAAAATACTCAAATGTTGGTGGAATTAGAAAATTGTACCACCAAATAAAACTGGAAGGTGCCTGGAATCTTTTTATACTGAAAAAAGGTAGGGTCAAATTGTTTACCCAATGTTGTTGCACTGGCTCTTTAAAGCATTAGCCATGGTAAGAACAGTATCGAGTAAGTATAAAATGATGTAAAATGGTACAGAGAGTACTGGGTCCTGATGACTAAAGGGGGCGTGGTGAACGTCGGCATTTGCCTTCACGTTTGTGGTACACCCCGCCCCTAGGGGAGAAAAAGGGAAAAAGAGCTCCATGGCCAACCGGATGACGGTCACCGGCTCCCACTGCCACGGAGCCCTGGGCAGTTCCATGACCACCTCAGCAGCACCTGGGCCAAATACAGAGTGTGGTGGCCTGTCCCCACCGGTGCCTTCTCCAACGGAGGAGGGGAACCCATCCGGCAAAAGGTCACGCCAGGTTACCTGGGGGGCCGTGATGTGAGGTGGCAGTGGCTGCAACTGGGGTAGGGTGGCAGCGAGGGGCATAGGCGGCCTGAAGGAGAGGCTGGCCAGGAGCTGGGGGGAGCAAAAAAAACAAAAATGGAACAGAGTAAATCAGAGAAAACCTAAAAAGGAGAAGCATCAAATACCGTCAAAGCTCAAATGTGGCAGGAGCGATCCAATCAGAGAAAGAAAAATTAAGCAATTGGAGCTACAGGAATATAGCGGCAACAACTGTATGGCTTAATATATAGTTAGCAGAATAACCACTAAATAGGGAACTGCCTCTAAAGCGAATAAGGTGTTTGGAAGCGTTATCGAAAAAAATGCAGCAGTCATTAGGCAGGGAATACACAAAATATGCTTCAAGTCAAAAGAAAAATAAGATCATATAGCGTGTAATGCACAAGTCATTCAGTCTGAGAGTCTTAATACCAAAAGAGAAAATCAATGAATGAATGAAATCATTAAAGAGAAAGAAAAAAGAAAATAGCATCATTTAGACTCAAATATTATTGTTTAAGCATGACGTCCATTTTAGAGAATATGGAGACGTTCGAAAGGTTATCCATATACATTTTATCTCCTGATCTCCCCTGACAGCCCCTTTCTAACCACAAACACAAATGTGCTGCGATCGGCAGACAGAACGTAGGAAGGTGCTTCTTTAGACTTACAACCCATGATTTAACAGATCCAAAGAAAAGCATTTGCTGATAGCAACACGTAGGTTCAGATGAGCAATGTTGAAAATTTACTTTATCGTAATGAATGTATTTTCAGAACACAGATTAACCCATGCTTTGACTCTAAACAAGAGTCTTCATGAAGACTCTTGTTTGAGTCGAAGCGCTGGGTTTGGTGTTCTGTGTGTTTGGTAGCCTGAAGGTCTTTTTGCATTTTGCATTAAATTACATTTTTCAGCATTTAACTTTCGTCTGGACCTGCATTATTTGCCTTTATCAGGCTGGAGTGCTTTTTTCTTTTGGATCCCTTTCTAACCACCCCCTCACCAGCTCCATCACTGGCTCCTCCAGGACTTACCTTCACCAGTGTCCTCTGTCACAGGACTGTGGTTGTGCCCAGCAACTGGTGCGGGGCCTGCGGCGGGTCAGTCGTCATCCTGCTGTCTGGGGTGTTTCTCCTCCGATTGCTCCCTGGGCCCATGGACTTGCAATGGATGCAATGTCCAAGTTCTGCTTCCGCAGAGATGACCCTGACATCTTGAACATGAGATCCCTTCCCTATGTGGTGGCATGCATGTGCTGGCACCCAGCCACCACTGAGTGTCAGGCAAGTAGCGTGCCACATTAACCCTCCTCTCTGAGAAAGGTGAGCTGTCTGTGGCTGCTCGCTCCTTCCTCTCCCTGCCAGCCCCTGAGCAACCCATGGCCATTTCCGACCCCGGGTCGCCAGTGTAACAGGAGATAAGGCGCCCAGCGCCTCATCCCTCCACACCACCAGGCTGGCCGATTATCTTAATTATTATTCCCACTGTCTGCATTGGGTGTTGATATCTGATACATTTTCCCATTAGATTTTACAGTCATGGGTGTATCAACAGGGGCAGCAGTCGGATGTCTTGTCACTATCCATTTTATCACCGCTGGAAATATCCATATCATTATCTGAATCAGGGGAATCATAGACCACAGCTTTTTCTGAGTGAAGTTGCCAAATAAACATTTTGATCTGCTCCTCACCGAAAATAATTTGAACCTCATATTTCTGTTTTTATCCTGTGTTTATGGCCCCGTGGCAGCTGTCATCCAGCCCTCAGCCTGCATCTGTCGTGCTCCCAGCTTTGACACCACAGCCCCCACAGCTAGCCCTCCCCCATGGTGGAGTAGTTGAGATAGGGCATACAACCACCCCCAAGTTCTCGCTGTCCAGTGTGGAAAGAGCCCATGGAGTGAGGCTCAAAAGTTCCAGAAATTGTTTTTTTAAATTAATTTTTTTTTATTGAAATTTGACATAAGAAGTAACAGCACAATAAACATTACAGTCAAATGTCAGGTGTCACCATTCCAGTATACAGTTTTGAGTCTTAATGCACATATATATTATTAAAAGTAGTATTTGTAATATAAGACAAATAGAAAAATAAATAAATAACGATTTTAAACTTACAACACAGTCCATTAACTGTATGCAAAAAAATTCATATATCCACTTCTGAACATAGACAGTACCATTCGTAACCAGTCAACTACTTAATAATGCCTAATTTTAAAAAGGGACCCACATTTGCTCAAAGAGACAGCTTGCTCAGAATCAAGTGACAGACTCTTTCATTGTTGGCCTTTGACCCCGTATTTGTACCATTGTTCCATAGAAGGCACATCTGATTCCCAGTGTGACAGAATTAATAGTTTTGCACATAAGAAAGCAGCCAATATTCAGATCGTTTTGCCTTTACTTAAGGTAACAGTGTCTGGTATAATGCCAAGAAGGAGCACAGTGGGTGACAATGGCAGAGGCATTCTAACTACCTCTGAGCAATAGTATGAATTGACATCCAGAAGCGTTTAAGTTTGGGATACCTCCAAAGCATATGCGTCAGATCTGAGTGTTGCTGTGCGCACCTCCAGTATCCTCCATTTGGAAGATACCCCCGTATTTTCTAGTTTAGATGGAGAGTAGTAATAGTAGTGCAGAAAGGTTCCAGAGATTGTCATGCTTACCATGTTTGGAGGACTTTCTCTATATATAGTCTCATTGTGTATGGTCGGTGTTCTCATGTGTGTGTTGTCCCGCTGCCATCCCGTCTCCCTCTGGCACTGTGTGCAGTCACAGTGTGTGCTTTGTACACACTCAGTGTATCCTCTTGTGAGGGAGCAGACTTCCCAGTCCACCACAAGGGGTCACTGCAGGGGTAGGGGGCAGTACCCCCCCCCCGCTCTGAGCTGGAACACTTTGCTGGCATAAGCGCTCTCCCAAGCCTAGGTTGCCCGCCTGGTAACGTGATACGCTACTGCTGAACCACTCAATGGCTCAACGTACATTCTTAAGGATGAGCAAAGGAATGCCAGTTGTCAGTTTCAGAGCTGGACATAAACTAAAAAACAAAAATAAATCCCAGTAACCAGGAAATCAGTGACCACCTCAAAATTTATCAGTTGCCATCAAAATAGTATTGTGCCCCAATGGCCACTGTTTTTCAGGTGGATTTCATATACATCCACTATTTGTTATGGCCATGACCATGTCTGTTTTGGCCACCAAATATTTTTAGTTTGGTGGCAACGTGAGCATCAAGTGCAAAGTGAATGACTACTGAAGGCCTCTAGAATTGCCCAAGGGAAGTGTAAAAAAATCTTCTTTAAGTTTGGTAGCCAACAGGCCACTAAATCAAAATGTTTAGTGGTCAACTCTCCTAAAATGGGGGCCATTTTATGCAACTGTATAGAGAGGACCCCCCCAAAACCAAACATTATGTTTAGTAGCCACAGAGGATTTTAAAGCGGGCCACTGGAATGCGGTGTTTACATCTTCTATAAAAGTTGTGACATTTTTTTACATCTTGTTAATGAGTGCGGTCTGGATCATGAGAATCCCCATCTTGGGGGGGGGGGGAGAGATCTGCAGTAAACAAATAGAGGAAATGAAAAAAAGATGAACTATCCCATGTTTTGATTTACTAATGTGACATGTAAACATGGATTTGAGAAACCTTATCCGACGCTACGGCTTCCCTATTTAGGAGATGAACTCGAGCTTAGAGCTATATTAACTCGTGACCCTTGGGGTATGTCGTCACATGACCCGCCCAGTATAGGTTATCATACATTCCAAAAGTTTTACCCAATGGGAAGACAGGAATCTGATCTGCGTCCTGCCACCTTTCCTATTTATGTTTGTTTGCCCTTATCTTCAAATAACAGATGGGACTGTAATTTCCATGTGACATGCTATTGTACAATAAATGGCAGAGGGTTGGCTTCCCCACTGCTCCAAGTGCCTGTGTGCTCTTTTGTTGCTGTCAGTTTATTGTCAGCGTACAGTACACCCACTCAAAGTACATGACTAATTCAGCTGAATCTGGAGGCAAGGCTGTGAGTTCTCCGGCTGCTAACAAACTCAGATGAAGCTGAACGGCCATGAAGCCAGTCTTGGTGTTTTTTTAGGCCTATTTAGGGCAGATTTGTAATAGACCTTGGCTCACTCAGATATGAATGTGGCCCCTTAAAGTGATACTAGCACCCAAAAATAGCAGGCTAAAGGCAAAAAATGTTAATAATTTTTAAGAGTAGCCTCTTAGTTATTTCTGAAGTGGATTATAGATCGTGGGAGTGTCATGTGATGCTCCCTATTCAGTCACAGTGCTTCCTTCAGGTGTCTGTGAGATACTCTTATTGCCACAGGAGTACCTCACACGCTCATACTAACGGGCTTCTTGAAAATCCGTCGCAGAAACGTACCGCAAACAAAGGTTTTTTTTTTAAATTGTGCCATGATCTATAATAATTTTATAGGGGCGGTAGGAAGACCTCCTATGGCTATAAGAGTGTCGCCTCTTGTGTCCTTAGAGCACCAGAACTGCTCACCCTCGGTTCGCAATTCTCTTGCCCTAAGAATGTGCAAGGCGACACTCTTATCCATAAGAGGCTCTTCTAGCGCCCCTGTAAACTTATAATAAAGTTGGATATAGAGAACAATTTTAGTGAAAGAAAATAAAAAGGCAGAGGGCACAGTCTGCGCCTTCACACGCCAGTTATAGCAGAACAACTTGAAAAAGCTTGACTCCCACATCACAGTTAAATAAAAAAGCGATGTATTTAATAAATTCTTAAACAATGAATCCTGGTCACAAACTTTTCAGGATGTAGGCTCCTTCTTCAGGGTGGACTCGAGGATTAACTATAAAACATGTACAAACGTTGATCTCAAGACAAAGGAATTTAGACAAAAATGCCCTATTCAAATAAATTTTCTCACATGGGGGAGGTCTAGCTCTAGTGAGAAATGCCAAGACAGATTGCTGTTTAGAACAGGTTCCTGCCCAAGATGGTTAACAGTTCTCATACTTGGTTGATTAAGTGACGCCAGAAGACAAAAGTCCATAAAACGCTGTAACGGTTACACAGAAACTGAGACATAATTACAGATTACAGTACATATTGCACAAAAATACAGGTACACAAATATTTTATGTCTCTAGGTTTAAACATAGATGTTCTCTGTTTCAAAGTGTTTAGCGACCTTTGATTAGAAAGTAGCAAGGCTAGGAGGAGCTGTTCTTTTTTTCTATGGAACTTTTGCTTCCAGACCCAGGTCATCTCCCTGGGATACACCCTGATCACAGGGATTTACTCCCATCAGGCTGTTAGCCCCATGTCCTCCTCAGGACTTTCGGCTCAGCCTGACATCTCTCATGGGTCTGCCTCACTCCTCAGGGTAGGCCTCGGGGGAGGGGCCGTCCTCTCCTCTGAGGCAGTCCACTATGTTCACTAAGATCCAATACCGGCTAATACTAGGACCCAGAGGAGTCCCACAGTGCTCAGACCATCGTACATGCAGCCATGGGATTGTTACTCATTTTTCTCCTTGACTCCAACCCTTTCCCAGGTCTGAGCTTGCCTCTTTTGGCCTCGGCTGCACACAGCGACTTCCTGCGGAGGGAGCAAGCTCACCTTGCCCACCACAGGGGTTGCTGCAGCACCAGTACTTGACACCTTCCCACCCCAATAGCAATGCACTGCTGAGTAGCAGCTTCTGTGACCCGGCCTAGCTGCTGGCACAGCAACTCAAGCTTGCTCTCGAAATTGGGTCTCTACACAGCAGTGCAGCGTGCTGCTGCTGAACCATTAAGCAGCCTGAGACCTGTTGTAATATCAGTTGGAAGTGACTTAGAGTACGGGTCCTGCATATGGTGAGTTATAGAGTACAGAGAGAGTACAGGTCCTGCATACAGTGAGTTATTGAGTACAGGTCCTGCATACAGTGAGTTAGAGAGTACAGGTCCTGCATACAGTGAGTTACAGAGTGCAGGTCCTGTATACAGTGAGCTATAGAGCACAGACCTGCATACAGTGAGTTATAGAGCACAGTCCTGCATACAGTGAGTTAGAGAGTATAGGTCCTGCATACAGTGAGTTATATAGTGCAGGTCCTGTATACAGTGAGTTATAGAGTACAGGTACTGCATACAGTGAGTTATAGAGGGCAGGTCCTGTATACAGTGAGTTATAGAGTACAGGTCCTGCATACAGTGAGCTATAGAGTATAGACTTGCACACAGTGAGTTATAGAGCACAGTCCTGCATACAGTGGGTTATACAGAGTGCGGGTCCTACATACAGTGAGTTACAGAGTACAGGTTCTGCATACAGTGAGTTATAGAGTACAGACCTGCACACAGTGAGTTAGAGTACAGGTCCTGCATGCAGTGAGTTATAGAGTACAGATCCTGCATACAGTGAATTATAGGGTACAGGCCTGCATACAGTGAGTTATAGAGTATAGGCTTGTATACAGTGAATTATAGAGTACAGGTCCTACATACAGTGAGTTATAGAGTACAGGTCCTGCAAACAGTGACTTATAGAGTACAGGTCCTGCATATGGTGAGTTATAGAGCACAGTCCTGCATACAGTGAGTTATAGAACACAGGTCCTGCATACAGTGAGTTATAGAACACAGGTCCTGCATATGGTGAGTTATAGAGCACAGTCCTGCATACAGTGAGTTATAGAGTACAGGCCATGCATACACAGTGAGTTACAGAGTACAAGCTTGCATACAGTGAGTTATAGAGTACAGGTCCTGCATACATAGTGAGTTTTAGAGTACAGGCCTGCATACAGTGACTTACAGAGTACAGGTCCTGCATACAGTAAGTTATAGAGTACAAGTCCTACATACAGTGAGTTATAGAGTATAGGTCATACATATGGTGAGTTATAGAACACAGTCCTGCATACAATGAGTTATACAGAGTGCAGGTCCTGCTTACAGTGAGTTACAGAGTACATGTCCTGCATACAGTGAGTTATGGATAACAGGTCCTGCAAACAGTGAGTTGTAGAGTACAGGTCCTGCATATGGAAATGATGCTTTGCCATAAAAGCTGTCTTTGTTGATGTATAAGATTGCAGTTTATTGTGCTTCTACTTTCTCCAGAGTTACTTTGCAGCCATTTTTCTCCATCCTGAGAGCAGCTAATATGTCTAAAAACAATGCATTATAAGTGAGGGTTAAATTATTCGTCCAGTGATTTAGCATAACCATATGAGCAGCACTGGAAAACAGAAAATCAGTGGCACTGATCTTAAGTGGAGGAGTCATTTTCTCTCATATGGTATAAGGTTGTCATGTCTCATCCTCTTCCAAACTGTATGAGTTCACAGTCTTTCTCTCGGAGCACATATACACTTGTAGCAACAGACTATGTTCTCAGGGGTAGTATGTTCTAACGGGGCGCAACTGTTACCTGACAGGAAATAAAATCTCGTATTGCTACTGCTGAGATAGCGGGGGGAGGGAATCAACCTGGATGGATCAAATAGTCTTCAGTTTCCTTGGTTTCTTATGTTTTCTAATGAGGGAACCCCAAAAGAGCTGATCAGCTGCTTCGTTTGGGAGGGGGAGTCATTGAAACCCTGCTGTTCCTCCACTTTTCTTGCTATGCATGCAACCTGCCTTTTAATTTCAGCCACCATCTCAGTCACCTGAGTCATAACGCAGGAGCTATTAGAAATTCTTTAGCATGCACCACCATGGGACAGTTGCTTAGCAACAGTAGCTGCAGGCCGAGCACTGACCTGTCAACTGGCAGATGGAGAAACAAGCGATAGCGGAGAGGGCAGAATAAACTTTGTCAGACCTTGCATAACATGAGCAACCCCGGAGCATTGCCCTAGCTTGATCC
Organism: Neoceratodus forsteri; assembly: GCA_016271365.2. Lineage (NCBI taxonomy): Eukaryota > Metazoa > Chordata > Ceratodontiformes > Ceratodontidae > Neoceratodus > Neoceratodus forsteri. The sequence continues at coordinate 28,357,176 of JADMNL010000036.1, read as the reverse complement.
ACTGATACATTTACAGCCAGTTTGGTAAATCATTGCATTTGAAGGACAACAAAACACACAAGAGGACTCTTTGTGTTTTACAAAACAGCACAGGGTGGAGTGATTCAAAAATGAGATGATATGGGGCTGGACTTTATGGTGATGATAATGAAGAATTATTTAAATAGCATTTTACACACACATTGTATCCCAAAGCATTTTACAAGCAATGAGAGACTGGTAGTGAAGTGACTGTAATCGTATAGTGGCAGCCATTGCACACATCAACACCCACACACAGTCTTAGTCAGTTGCATGAACCGGTTTTATGGGAAAGGGGAATGTTGGCCAGGACACCGGTGAAAATCCCTTACCTACTCTTGTAAAAAGGGCTTTGGGTTCTTTTACTTTCACCAGGACAACCAAACAGATGGGCAGAAGGGACCTTGGTTTAACATCTCATCCTTATGATGGCACATCTCAACAGTACGGCATCCCCTAGAAAGAATTTATGGTATGACCCCAGTCCCAGTGTGGGACTAGAACCCACAACCGTCTGGCCCAGAGACAGATGTACTACCAACAGGGGGAGTCAGAATTTGGGGTGGGAAAGTACGTCTTAAGACAAATGTGCCTGTTTCATACCCAGCAAACATATTTTTTGTGTGGGTGTATCTTTCTTGCAGTTGTTTAACCAGGAGTGGCACACTAAGCTGAAAGCTTGTTTACAGGTGCGACCTGGGAGCACAAGGAAGCTAAATGACTTGCTCAGGATCACACAGTATGTAAGTGGGGGCTGTGGAATTCAAACCCAAGTCTCCAGATTTGCAGCTCAGGGCCTTAAACCACTGTGCTATACTGCCTCCCTGTCTTCAGAGTCATACTTGATAGGCAAGTGGGCATCTCCAAAAGTGACAGGGAAGGAAGAAGTTACATATTTTCTTGTGCTAATAAACCTGTGAGGTATGCAGTCCTTCCGAGTCCTGACCCAGTAACATATTTCAAAACGAGTTATGCACTGTAGGGTTTGAATAAAGTCAAGTCACTTCACACTAGAGGCCATACCACTCAGCTGTCCCACACTACAAGGGACGTTCTACATTTTACTCCTCATAATTGCTCTGTCCTGCATCCAACCCACATGAATAAGGTGCTACCCATAAGTAAAAATTGAACTTGCATAAGCAAAGGCCATGTGTTTCCACAGTGTTCTGAACTTGTATCTTTATGTTTGATTATGATGGTCATTTGGCCACATCTTCAGTGTCAGTGTCCCACAAGTCAACCACAAACAGTTAAGAGGTATGCCTTTTTTTTTTTTTTTAATTTGGGCTGGATCTGCAGGGAGGGAGGAGGTAGACCCTGCAGAACACAGAGCTTAAATGTACATACGAACATACAAATGTGCCAGCAGAAACAGGCCACCTGGTCTATCTAAGTCTGCTCGAGTGTGCAGCTGGCACCCCTAGTTTGCAGCTGCCCTAACCCCCTCCCATTTGTCATCCCACTGCCACCTCCCACCTCCCCCACCCTCACTCTCCCTGTTCCCTGCCCCATGCCCTTTTAAAGCTGTTCACAGATTTACATGATACCACCCATTCTGGTAGTACCTGTGAAGAACTTGTGGCTGAATGTATAGGGGAAGGATAACCCTGTAAGCCAGAGATAGGCAGAGTTGGGGAAATAGAAACAGAGAAGTTGATGGCAGATAAGGACCTCAAGGCCCATCCAGTCTGCCCATTTCTTTTTCTACCTTATAAATGTGCCATCGGCCTTTGCTCTGTCAGTGACCTATCTATTCATAGTCATTTGTATTGCTCCCTTATGCCTATCCCATGCCTGTTTGAAGCCCTGCACTGTATTCATAGCCACCACTTCTTGTGGTAAGCCATTCCATGAATCTACCACCCTTTCTGTGAAAAGAATTTCCTCATTCCCCTTAATGACCTCCTCTAATCTCATGCTGTGTCCTCTTGTCCTGCTATTTTCTTATATTTAAACATGTTAGACTCTTTCACCTTGTTTATGCCCTTAAGGTGTTTAAATGTCTCGATCATATCACCTCTCTCCCTCCTTTGCTCAAGGGTATACATATTGAGCTCCGTTAATCTGTCCTCATATGTCTTCCGATGCAGTCCCTGCACCATTTTGGTTGCCCTTCTCTGGACTGCCTCAATTTGGTTAATGTCCTTGTGAAGGTGTGGCCTCCAATACTGCCGCAGTACTCCAGATGGGCCTAACCAATATCTTGTACAGAGGATTATTACCTCCCTCTTACGACTTGTGATACCCCTACTAAACACCCTAACACCTCCCTAGCCTTACCTACTGCTTTAGAGGTCTGCTTGGATGATTTTAGGTCATCAGTGATGATGATGCCCAAGTCTCTTTCTTCCTTTGTGACTGCTAGCAACTCCCTCCCAGCCTATAAGTGGCTTCAGGGTTTCTCTTCCCTATGTGCATGATTTTGCACTTCTTTGCATTAAATCCCAGTTGCCACTCTTCTGACCATTTTGCTAGTTTATCAGATCTCTTCTCATTCTGCCCACCCCATCTGGATCATCTACTCTGTTGCAGATCTTGGTGTCATCTGCAAACAGACAAGCCTTACCTCTAGTCCATGCGAGGTCACTAATGAAGATGTTGACTAGGACTGCCAGGACTGATCCTGAGTACCCACTTGTGACTTGCATCTCTTCTGACTGTATACCATTTACCACCACTCTCTGTTTTCTGCCAGTCAACCAGTTTGCCACCCAGTTGACCAACTTCGACCACCCGAGCCTACCTAGCTTATTTATCAATCTTCTATGTGGAACAGTGTCAAAAGCTTTGCTGAAGTCAAGGTGGCGACATCAACTGCTCCCCTTGGTCCACCACTCTGGTTACCCAGTCAAAGAAATCTATGAGATTAGTTTGACAGGACCTTCCTTTGTAAACCCATGCTGTCTTGGATCCTGTGCCCCTATGGTTCCAGGTGTTGCACTATCCTTTCCTTAGGAGTGCCTCCATAATCTTGCCCACTACTGAGGTAAGACTGACTGGTCTGTAGTTCCTCGCCTCCTCCCTGCTACCACTCTTGTGGAGCGGGATCACATGAGCCCTTCTCCAGTCTTCTGGGACCTCTCCTTTGCTCAGAGACTCACTAAACAATTCTGCTAATGGCTCTGCTAGTTCCTCCTTTAGCTCCTTAAGTACCCTGGGATGTATGCCATCAGGTCCCATTGCCTTATCCACCCTGAGCTTAGCAAGCTCTTGTAGGACCCTTTCTTTTGTGAAGGGAGTAGTGCTTGCTCACCTCCCTCCCCCCTGTGTCCATGATGCTGAGCTGTGGGCCCTGCCCTACCTTCTCTTCAGTAAATACTGAGCAAAAGTATCTATTTAGGATAGATGCCTTTACAGGGTCCTCCTCCTCACATGCTCCCTTTTCTCCATTAAGCTTAGCAATACCCCCTCTGGACTTTCTCCTTTCACTAATGTATCTATAGAAAGTCTTGTCACCTTCTTTTACTGTTCGTGCTAGTGTTTCCTCAGTTTGGGACTTTGCCTGCCTTGCCTTACCTGCTTCCCTTAGGGCAGTTTGGTATGCCTCCTATCTTCATCCGCTGTGTTCCTTATATTTCCTGAAGGCCAGCCTTTTGGCTCTGACCTTTTCTGCTACTGTATTTGAGAACCAAAGTGGTTTCCTTCTTCTTTTGCACTTCCTTTTCTGTCTAACACAATGGGATGTTGCTTCAAGTATTGTATCCTTAATGCTTGCCCACTTTGCCTGTACCTCCTCACCTGTGTTTCTTTTGCCAGGGCTAGCTTAACTCTGTTGGCCATCTTATCAAAGTCAGCTCCTCTGAAGTCCCATATTTTGCCTTGGAATAGGATGATTTAGATGTAGTAGCCAAATTGAACCATACCATGTGATGGTCACTGGCCTCAGGTGACCTTCTACCTGGAGATCTGTGATCCCTTCTTTGTTAGTCAGTACTAGATCTAGGATAGCTCTGTCTCTTGTGGGTTGCTGTACCAGTTGTCTGAGGCCCTCCCCCTGCAGGTAATCCACTATGAGTCTAGTTCTGGCAGATGTTCCTGCTGGTATTGACCAATCTGTATCTGGCATGTTGAAGTCTCCCATTATCAGAACCTCCCCTTTAGCTGTCATGTTTTGTATATCTTCTAACAGTAATGTGTCTATGTCCTCCCTCTGGTCTGGGGGCCTGTAGACAACCCCAGTTCTTATGGCTGTCCCATTTCCTGTTTCCAGGGTGACCCACAGTTCTTCTGGCTCCTTATGTGTATTCTGAATTTCTGTAGCTTTGATATTTTCATTAACATACAGGGCCACTCCTCCCCCCCTTTTTGCACCTCGGTCTCTTCTGAACAATACATAGCCAGGTACTGAAGTCTCCCAAGTGTGGTTACTGGTAAACCACGTCTCACTAATTGCTACTATGTCCAGTTTAGCCTCTGACATTATTGCCTGCAGGTCTGGGATCTTATTTCCCAGGCTGTGAGCATTTTGTAATGATTTTCCATTGGCCAGATTTTGGTGTGTTAGTTGTTGGGTGAAGTTTGGCATTACCCCTGTGCATCGTATGGGGAGACAAACCTTTTTTCTTACCTGGTGATGCAAATGAACGGCAAACACGCTGAATTCCTGTTTGACCACTAGCTGAGGGGGGGTGTTCTTCCCATTCGGCGTATGGGGTGCTGCACCTCTCCCATTTGCTAGTTTAAATATTCTGCAAAGGCGTCAAACTTCTGCCCCAATGCACTGACTCCTCTTTAGTCAGATGCAGTCCATCAAATTTAAAGAACTTTCGCTCCCAGAACTGTTGCCAGTTCCCTACAAATCTGTGTCCTTTTTCCTGGCACCAGTCCTTGAGCCACATGTTTAGCTCCCCTATCTCCCCTTCTCTGACCTTCCGTCCATCTGCTCCCTTCTCCCAGACTGGCAGGATCTCAGAAGGAGATGCGGATGAAATAGATGATAGTTTGTCACCCAGCTTAGTCAGGTGTTCCTTGGTCCCACAACTGACCGGCTGGCGAGATCATTAATCCCTATGTGTACTAGGACATCAATGTTTTCTCCTGCTTTGTGAACAATTTTGCAATCACGGTCAGTGTCTCTCCATGCTGATGTACCTGGGAGACATCTGACCATCACCCTGGCTGGAGATGGGTATCAACTCCCGAATCATGGAGTCTCCTATGATCAGAAGTTTTTGGATTTCCTTTGTGCTTGTTTAGTTTTGGTTCCTGATTTGGGTGAGTATTGTTGTGCTAGCTCCTGTGCGCAGTGTCCTGCTCTGCAGTGTCTTCTGCCTCTTTATTTGATTTCAGAGATAGAGGCAGATACCTGTTTGTAGTGTTTATATGGTTTTGGAGGTAATGTGTTGGAGAGCAGAGAGTGATGGGGCACCTGATTTGCTCCTCCTAACCACCTGCCAACCTCCTGGACCAACTACCCTCTGTGGTCGAGGTTTTCTGTTGGATGCTGGGGAAATGGGGGTGGTTCTTATAATGTATTTCCTCTTCAATATGAAATTTGAGGCGTGCAATCTCTGCCCATGCTGCCTGGAGCTGAGACCTAAGATCTCAAAGGCCCAGCATGTAGGACAGTGTCCTAAATCCTGTAAGACTGTCCTTCTGAAAATTGTTCCACAGTACCTGCAGTTAATGAAATCCATTCCAAATAAGTTGCTGGGTTTGTAACCTAGTCAGAGTAATTAGAAGGAAAAAAAAGGAAAAAATGCAAGTAATGGTTTAATTGTGCTTTGTTTAACTTGTTATAACAAGTTAAATTACTAGTGCCCCTGTAAATGAGATCACCTTGTGGAGGCCCCACTGATCCGCCCCTTCCTGCTCTGCCACAGGAAATGTCACAACTGTGGTACCCTATAAAAGGAGTGTAGCATGGGGTGGAAATCTGCCTGGAGGCCTGTTTGAAAGCAGGGCAAGCTGAACAAAGCTTTGAGAGAGAATCAGTTCAGTATAGGCGGAATTGGGGCCATAGATTTAGTGGCCAAAAACCATAAGGGAGGCCCTGAGAAAGGCAATCAATTCACTATAGCCAGAATTGGGACCCTGGAGTTAGTGGCCAGAGAGGATCAGGGAGAGGCAGTTCATTCCTGCTGTATAAAGAAGGAAAATCACTGATGAGAGATTTTATTTGAAAACTGGAAAACTGGGACTGGCAGTATAGCCTAGCAGTTAGAGTAATGACCTATGAATGAGCTTAGTTCATCCAGCAGACTTGGGTTTGATTCCCACAACCTCCACTTGCATATTGTGTGACCCTGAGTAAGTCATTTAACCTCCCGATGCTGCCAGGTTACCACTGAAAACAGGCCTTGTGCCTATCGGCCTCACCAGTTAAAAAGAAAGAATAACATAAATTTTAAAAATAATTTAATTTTGTACTGTTCAAACAAATGTTAAATAAAGAATTTAGGAGTTTGAACTTTGAAACCTGCCTGGAGTTTTGATGGTGTAACAGGTAGCATGTAACCTTGTGGTCTGTGCTGTTGGAACATTAAATGATAGATTTTGAATGTTCAGTGAGCGTAAACCACTACGGTTATGCTACCTCACCATCAAACTCCTAAATATGAACATTCACCTGTATGTTTGATCATCTGAGGACATACAACTCCCTCACATCAGAGACACTTTTTTTTCTAATAGATTTTTATCCCGTGTTGTTGCCCCCATTTTGCCCATCACCCAGCCTTGCGGCGTGCCTTGTGTGTGGGCATGCATACACCTTGAAGCACCCTCCCACTACTTTCCACCACCTCCCGCCTATGCTATCCATCGGACCTCCACCTGACGAGAGCAGAACTACGGGGGGGGGGACCCACACCTCCCCGGGAGAGGAGAGCTATCTTTTGGCTGCTCAGTCCTGCTCCCTCCCCACCGTGCCAGCTCTCTGATGACCTGAGGTCTTTCCCAAACCCAGGTCACTGGTGTGACATGAGATAAGGCGTCCAGCGCTTCAGCCCTCTGCACCACCGGGCCAGCCATCAGAGACACTTTTAACAGAGAAGAGGCATAACAGAGATGCTATTGTCATAGACAGAAGGTGGTAGGAGTGGAAGGGGGTTAATAATTCTCCTGGGGGCTCTGAAAAGAGAAAAAACACAATTAACAGAAAACTACTGCCTCATATCTTGTAAATTGTATTTGTTTCCTTGTCAACAGACAACTGTTTTCTTGTAGCTAATAGGGATATATGGGTTTGCTTTACTTTGTTATCACTGTTCTCGGTTCTCGCTACTCCCCTGTAACTATCCTGGGGGGTCTCCATGTCATGGTTGTTGAAATCTCATTGTGCATGAGAGCTGCATTAGCATAGGGGAACATGATGTCACATCACCCATTTATACCATGGATTTCTGTGCTGAAAGTACAAATATCCTGGAAAAAAAAACTTCTCCAGAAACACACAGATTGAAAGCAGTTTAAAGAAAACACTTTATTATGACTCAGACAATTTGCAAAGCTAACTGAAGGTAAATGTGGCATTTCACACCTTGCTGCAGCTTGTTTTGTTGAACTATAATTAAGTAGACAGGCATACTGTGGAGTCTAAAGCGTGCTGACGGAACATGTTCTCATATGCTAATGTAGATCTCAGGGACAATGAGATTTCAACAACCAGAAAATGGAGCCCCGCCAGCTAGTTACAGGGCTATGAACGGTGAAAATAAACTAAAGCAATCGCATATGTATCTAACAGCACCAAAAAAGAGTTGTCTGTTGACATGGAAACAAATACAATTTACAAGATATGAGGGTTTATTTTTCCTTTTACATCCCATGTTGTCTGGTACCTGGGTGATGTTGGTCTGGACCATTTGATTGCCCTAAAAAGGTACAAACCAAGGTGTGTTGTTCCAGATCTTCATCCTCCACCGGGACATGTCCAGCTGACAATGCGCACCATAGGACATTGATATGCCTGTAGGAGTTCCCACTTTCACTAACAGAAAAGTGGAATTTGACCCCTCAGGTTACTGGGACGTAAGCAGGATTCAGATATAGCAGATCACACCAGTGTACCCAAGGAAACCATGCTGACTTGTAAGCCTTTATTGTACCTGGGGCACAGGGCTCTCTGAAGAGGTCAGCAACCCCTTTCTGAAAGGTCTGAGAGTAGCCCAAGCATGGCTGAAACCATCCAAACTGCTAGGCTGAGGTCCGTTTGAAAATCATAAAGTGCCAGTTGCCCTCTGGATCCATCACGGAGTCTTGAACATTTGGGACTAGCATTGGGCGCACTATCAAGAGTTCCAGGAAGCTAGAGTACCAAAGTTGAGGCAGCCATACCAGGGTGGTGAGCAGCGTCAGTGCCAGTTGTCTCCTGATATATGCTAGAGTCCTTCAAATCATGAAGAACGGGGGAAGGGTATAGACCTGGAGGTTTCTTCAATCCTGAGCAAAAGTGTGCATTGCCGTCGCTGTAGTGTAGGGTCCGGATGTCAACTGAAGAATTGCCTCAGTTGGTTCATCAAACCTGAGGCAAACAAGTCCACATGGAGAGGACCCCATCTCTCCTAGATTCAAATGAAAAGGTTTCTGCAGAGTAGGTACACACTGGAATCTTTCAGGTACTTCGAGTTCCAATCCGTCTCCAAGTTGGAGAGACCTGGCATATGCTGGACTTGTACCTAAAGATCGTTTTTCAGGCAATAGGCCCAAAAGCTTTGGGCAGCTCTTGTAAGTTGGGATAACTTTGTTCTCACCAGATGGTTTATGTAACAGGCGGTGGCAACATAGTCCATCTTCACCAAAATATTCACATTCCTTCTGTTCTTGGTGAAGCTTCTGACTGCAAAGTCAATGTCTAGAAGGTCCAGACAGTTGATGTCAAGGTGTGCTCATCAGCTGACCACTTCTCCCCGATATTCCCATGCGCCAAGTCCCTGTCTGATCTGCTTGCATCGTACTTTATCATCAATTCTAACTGAGGGATGAAAATGTCTTTCTCATGCTACACTATCTGTCGGTCTGAGACAGCCACCATATTGGCTTCTTTTTACCCCCTGGGGCAAAGCTGCTGGAGCGTTGGAGAAAACAGATGGATGAAGGGCTTGGATCTTACTCAAGGGTTCTGTAGCGGAGGGGTCCCAGGACAATGACTTGTATGGATGGTGACATAAAGCCAACTGACCTGGTCAAGTTCTTGACTAGTATCAGTGGTTTCTTTAGACCCTTCCTGATTTCTGTTTATGCCCTTTTTTGAAGGCAGGGAGTCGAGCTATGGCTTTGACTGAGTGGATAGTGAAGGAAAGTTGAAGACTGGCTGGGAATCAGGATTGATTTATCCTGGTTCACCACAGATCTCAGGAGTTCTAGTAGCTGAAGCCCTAAGCTTGTTTCATGAGCTAGGGTTGCTGGGTCTTGCCCCATGCTTGGCGGGCACCTAGAATCACGAACATCAGGATGGTCTCCTCTAGGTGAATGATGAAGCACATACTCTCACTGTAGATCCTGGAGAATGGGCGTGACAATTTCATTCTGGAATCTTAATTGTGACTTCCTTCAGCAGCAGCACATCAGGCTTTACCACACATACCCATGTCATTGCGTTAATAAAATATTTTACTTATTTATATATCTATTTGAAGATTGGTAATCGGCAAAAGCACACTGAGCCAAGGCTCATTTCCAGGTGTGACCCAGGGGGTGGAGGAGAGGAGACAAGTAAAGGCAGCAAACATCAAAACAGTGCGACAAGCAATGTAATGGCGTGATGTAAAGACGAGCCCCAATAAAAATATGCCCAATATTTTCGTTGTGATCTGTAAACCCTGTGACATCATTCATGCCTTCACCACTCATGATGTCATGGGGTCAAGGACCACACAAATAAATATATGTAGCTATGCCCGCTTCCATGCACGTTAAATACAGTAAGTGCATATTCCTCTTTCAGCAGCAGTGCAACGAAAATGGGCTGAAATTTGACCCTACTTTCTTTTCTTCCTAATTGATGCCAGTTGTCTTCCAGTTTATTTTGGTGGTAACATTTCCAATTTTCACTGTCATTTAATAATTTTATGAAAGTTTTAATGTAATTATTTCTCAAGAAAAAAGATGGCCACCTCATTTTGCATAGAAATAATACTGAGGACCCATTAGTGTAAGAATCCAGACAAAACGCAAATGTGCAGTACACAGTGTAGAAAACATGCAGGAAACCCATGTGAACAGTTCTGCCAATATTTTTCATAACCATAGCAGAAAATTAGCATTTTGGAATAACTTTTTCATTGCACTGCTACTCGCACCTTCTCAGTTCATGTTTTTCCCTGGTACTCACCTATTAAAAAATCCTAATAAGTGCACATGGTTTAAAGCAGCCGTGCATGCCAGCAGTGAAAATTTTGACCTGTACTTTTTGTTTTATTTTTCCCTTTGACTCCTGTCTCCTGACTTGTATGATACCATTTCCCATTCTGAGTCTGCCTTAGCGCCTTTTTCACATTTATTACTTATTTTATTTCTATGTCCATTTGCTAGGGGGGTTGTACCTTTGGTTCCCCAAATACTCCAGCCTGCCTTTATGACTGCCGCCCCAATCGCAGCCAGAGCTCATACCTCTTCGCTACAGCCTCCCCAGGTCGCATCATGACAGGTACATACCCCACCACCACGGAGACCTGGAGGGAGGGCTCATGAGGGAGCTAACTTGGGCACAATCATGGTAGCACCATCGGGGCAGCCTTCATGCTGCTGAGGGATATTTCTGCTTTTCTCCCCTGCTGGGAGGGGTGTGCAATGAAGCCAGTGAAGGGAGCACACCCGTGTCCACATGTGCTCCTCCAGGCGTCTGCCCCAACTCCGCCCCACTTCTGCAGGATTGGTGCACTGTCCCCCAGTCACCACTGGGGGCCAGTCAAGCACTGACTACTACTGTCCCCCCTCCCTGGAAAGCAGTCCTCAGACACTCAGTCCTTCTCCAACCCTGCCAACCCCCGATGGCCCGTGCTTGTTCTCGAACATGGGTTGCCGGCGTGGTGTGAGGTAAGGCGTCCAGCACCTCAGCCCTCAGCACCACCAGGCCGGCACACCTTTTTCACATTTATTTATTTATTTATTGATACATAGGGGAATTTACAACCTTTGAGTCAGAGACTCCTTTACAAAAGCTCCACATCAGGAGATTACAGTGTAATTACACAAGACAATTTACACAGAGTAGAAAAGAATAAGTGTTTACAATGAATGTTTTGGAAAACAAAGACAGAGACATCAAATTCTTGGGCCACTGGGGCAACCAGCGGAGCCTAGGCGAGGCTTCTTACTAACAGTGTGTCATTTGAAAAAAATAAAGGAGTACTCCTTTTAATATGGCCCGAATCAGGTTTTCATCAGCATTCTCTACTGTTTTTGTACCCATGTTTTCCCATAAGGTCAGGGAACAGTGTCTGCTGCATGCTAGTTCATTATAGCCACAAGAAAAGTGATCTTAAACATTGAGGCCCAGATATTCAAAGGGGTTGCGCCCAATGCGCCCCGGCACGATATTCAAAGGGACAGGTTGCGCAGCGCAATTCTCGATGCATCGGTGCCCATTGGTAATGTATGCGGTGTAGATGCAGGGGGTGTGCCCATGCATATGCGGCACATCCCAATATTCAGCCTGGGATGTGCAGCGCATATGCTGGAGCAACTCCGCAGTGCACCACATAGGGGGGCTCAAAGTTGAGCCTGCATGAGTGGGAACAACTCCTGGCCACCCACAGGCGGCCACTGTATTGCAGGGCACAACACAGCAGCCGCCCTCCCAGAACACTGCCCACAAGCACACACATATCCCTGGTAGTCCAGTGAACCCCCTTGAGTCCCTGATACCTGAATAAATGTAAGGATACGCCTTCCCTGGTAGTCTAGTGGCCCCTCCCTCCCATGTCCCTGATGCAGAATAAGTCCATCATGTAATTCCTTGGTGGTCTAGTAGAAGCCCCCGCCCGTTGCCACGATCGGTGGTACAGTGCCATATCACATATCCCTGGTGATCTAGTGGCACCCTAACCCTCCACCCACACACACACCTGCCCACCCTGCTCATCCCCATCATCTGCGGTGGCTGCAGCCCACCCACATAATGCCCGACTGCCCGCTGAATGACAGGTACAGTATGGGCTGTAAGCCCATTGGTCCCCAGTGTGGACCAATGGGCTTGCAGGAGCATACTGTACTAGACAGTCCCAAATATGTGAATGACTTCATTCACATATTTGGGATTGTCTAGTACAGTATGCCCTGCAAGTCCATTAGTCCACACTGGGGACCAATGGGCTTACAGCCCATACTGTACCTGTCATTCAGCCGGCAGCCAGGCGTATGCGGGCGGCTAGTCAGCACGATGATGGGGCGGTGGGCAAGGGTGTTGTGTGGGTGGAGGCTTGGGGTGCCACTAGATCACCAGGGATATGTGAACCAGCACCCAGCCCTAATATCTTTAACGGACTACCTGGCCACCCTCCACCATAAGGCAGAACAAATCCTAGTGGGGGACCTTAACGTAAATTGGCTCAGCACCTCCTCATCCACCACCAGAGACTCATTTGCCGCCCAAGATCTGACACAACCCGTCACCCAGCCCACGAGACTTAACCCTAAGAGTGGTACCCAGCACCCTGCTGGATGTTATTATAACTAACCGACCCATAAAATCCAAAACATCCAGGTCCTCCCAGACTCCCTGAGTGACCACTCCCTATCCTATTCCACTGGGTAACCCCCAATCCCAAACCCAAAGCCCAGACCACCCTCCATGGCGCCTCCGCCCTGGTGGGCTGAAGAAACAAGGAACTCCTCACCCAGATAGACTGGTCCCCATTCAGCAGGCAACCAACATTGATACTGCCCTGCCTTTTCCTCACAACTTCAACATGGCCTGTGATCTCTTTGCACCTTAACCAAATCCGGTCCAAAAACAGAACGCACCCTGGGTTAGCCCGGCCCTCCTACAATTACTTAGAAACCGGGATAACCTCTGGCACCTTGCCACTGAAACAGGTCGTCTGTCTGATAGGCAAGCATACAATGCAGCCCGAAATAAATGCTCATGGGCCATCAGGAAAGCCAAGGCAGACCATTACCAGGCCTCCCTTACCTCCTCCTGGGGCTCAGCCCGGACCTTCTGGGATAATATTAAGCAACTCAATGGTAAAGCTTGCTCCCCCACCCCATCCCAGCTCACTAGAAATGGCTAGCGTCCACCGAGCCTGCCACCATAGCTAACTGGTTCAACACCACTTTCACTGACCTTAGCTCAGTCCTCCTAGTAATTTCTTTGACCCTCCCCAGCCAAACTCCCCTGTCCTCCAGCACCCCAGCTTCCTCCTGCGAAAGATTTCCACCCGGAAGCCAGACCCATCTAACCAAAGCTCTCAATGGCAACAATCCCGGCAGTGACTCACTGGACCCCAGCATCCTCAGGCTGGTGCTAGATGAAGTCCTTGCACCTCTCACAAGCCTAATTAACCAGTCACTCTGCCTGGGACAATTCCCCACAGCTGGAAAACAGCCATAATCACCCATTCATAAGGAGGCGACAGGTGGTCGGCCAACAACTACCGACCAATCTCCATCCTCCCCCTCTAAAGCCCTGGAGAAAGTGGTGGCCATTCAAATCACTGATTATCTGGCTAAGCATAACATCTTATGCCCAGAGCAACATATAGCTTCCGTGCTGGTCACAGTACCAGCACTGCCCTTATTGAATTCTCCAACTTCCTACACTCCTCCTTGGATACCAGCTCCCTAGCTGGTGCAGTGTTCATAGACCTCTCAAAGGCTTTCGACACTGTCTCCCATCCACTGCTGCTGAATGCACTCTGCCTCACTGGTCTCTCGGCTGGCCCCCTGGCATGGTGTGCTAGCTATCTTGACACTCGATCCCAGTGTGTCAAGATTAACACACTCTCCGATCTCGTCCCATTCTCTCTGGGGTCCCCAAGGCTCCATCCTGGGCCCCCTTCTCTTCTCACTGTATCTGAACACCCTGCCCAGTGCATGCTCTGGCAAAATTCTGCTGTATGCAGGCACGCTGTCCTGTTTGCCACCCACCATAATCCCATCTCCCTACAGGACTCCCTACAGCAGTCTTTCAACAGTGCGAGGCTTGGTTTAAGGAGCACAGACTCATCATCAATCTTAAGAAAACCAAAACTATGCTCTTTTCACACCCCCAAAACAAAGCCAGCAACCACCCCTCTATATCCTTCCAAGCACCAACCAACCACTGGAACAAGTCTGCTCCTACAAATACCTTGGGGTTACCTTGATTCAGCCCTCACATTTCCACCACGCCGACACCTAACATCCGCCACCAACACGGCTTGGCATCCTATTCCGCCATAAAGCTGCCTTCCCCAAATGCTCTCCGGCTAGCGGTTACACGTCCATTCTGTCCGCATAGACTATGGTCTACCAGTATACGATGCTGCCGACACCACTGCACCAAACAAAATTCACCTAACCCTGAATAAAGCGTGCAGATTAATTACGGTGCCCCAGACTCACACACACCTGTCAGCTATATGTCGATGCTAACCTGCTTACCCTGGATGAGCGGCTCCGGTACCAGACCTGTCTCCTCACAAAAAAACCCTACTAAGGCTCTTCCCCCCTGGGGTAACAGCATCCATCCACCAGAGCCCTCCACCATTTGCAACACGGTCTTCCACAAGACCACTCTAAAGATCCCCAGAACAAGAACCAGCGTGGCCAGAGGTCCTTCAGCTATAGAGCCCCAACCTGGTTTAACTCTCTCCTGCCACCATCACCAATGCCATCACCATCTCCACATTCAAAACCGCGCTTGAACCACATCTTCCTTTCGTAACTGCTCCTGTCTCTAACATGCCTCCACCTCTTTATTTCTCTCCTGACAATGCCCCGGGCAGCTCTCCCACCAACCATCCCTACACCACTTCCATGTCCACCATGCCTAGGTTTAACCTGGCCAGTGCCAGCTGTTTCAATGTTTATCTACCAGAATTTCTCACTTGATACCAACTTGTTTAATACCTGCTATCGATTACATGTACCCTGTACCCAATTGTATCTGTCTGACCACAATGTGACGTGGCACCTCTGGTGAATGCCTACTGATTTTGGCAAATCTTTGCTATGTAACTGAAGCATAATGTATGTCTTTATGTGACGAATGTACCTTTGTAAGCGAGCCTCTGGCTCAAGGTTGTAAACTGATTCTTAAATAAATAAATAAATAAATGTGATATGGCACTGTACGCGATGCATGCAGCAGGCGCGGGGGGTTCCACTTGACCACCAGGGCAGGTCATCTTAACATGTAATTGGAGAACCGGATGGGAGGGGGGACCACTAGACCACCAGGGATGGTCATATTTTGGGGACTGGGGGCCACTAGACTACCAGGGTTTCCTTTGAACCATATACTGCGCGATCGCGGATACAGGGCGGGGGATGCCCCGGGAGCTCCACAGCACACATCATGCTGTGCAGGGCGCCAGGTGCAAGTTGCCGGGCTGACCTGCGCAAGGCATGCAAATGGGGCCATAATGACATGCAAATGGCCCCATCTGTGCCTGCATATTATAGCCTCATTGCATGCCCCTGCTGAATATCATGGGTGATGCTTCATGCCAACTACAGTGCGCGTTCCGTGCTCCTAGCAGTGGCTTGCACCAGAACAGTGCCACTGCGCCATGCGCAATATGTGGACTGGCCCTGCCATATTCAACAGTGCTGCGCCATGGCGCATCCCCGTTGAATATCGCCGCAGCCCAGTTGCACTGCACCCAGGCTCATGCCACTGCCCAGCGCAGTTTGAATATCCGGGCCATAGAGTTCAAAAGCAACAGAGAATACTGATGAAAACCTGCTCTGAACCATAGTAATAGGAGCGCTCCTGTTATTATTTTAACTGTTAAAAAAGTGGTAAAGCAGACTCAGAATACAGGGGGAAAAGGATGTCATGCAAGTCAGGAGATAAGGGGCAAACTAAAACAAACTAAAAAAGTAGGGGTCAAAAATGTTCACTGCTGTCGTGCACATCCTACTCGAGTGCACAACCAGAGCTGATGGAAGGTGATCAGCTCCTGCTTAAGTTTTATTTTATTTATTTATTTATATAAAGTCTCGGAATTACAACCCTTTGAGTCAGGGACTCATTTACAAAAGCTCCACGTCATACATTGAATGTGGACAAATACAGAGTATGATAAGTACAGTGACTAAGTACAGAGACAAAATGGATAATACATATACAGAGCAAATACCGAAGGTGTGTAACGTGAATCATAAATCAGAATCAGAGTAAATTTGCAATGGAACTTAGCCATTGCTAGAGGGTTATCTGCAATCACAGTTAGAGCTGGACATAATGTGAGTGCGTCACTCCAGATTTAAAGGCCCCAGCCTGGGAATAGATAGGGCAGTATTGGGAGGAGTTCATCCAGAGTGGTGCCCTGCAGCAAAAGGACCTTTGGTTGGCAGTGGTCCTTGCAAAGAGATCTGAAGGCAGTGGCGACAGAGTGTCTTGTGGCCCTTGTTGGCAAAGCACATCTGGAGGAGCAAGAGACAGCCAGGGGAGCTTGCCCTAGTTGAATTTTTTTGGCCAATAAGCAGGTCTGATAGAGTAGGCGCCCCTGAAAATTTAGCCATGATGACCGTTGCACACTAACAGTGCTGAATTAGGTGGTAATTGACCCATTTAAGACAGCCTGGCTGTCATCATTTTGGTGGCCCTGCACTGCACCCTGCCGACTGCCTCAATGTCCCTTTTGTTATGAGGAGACCAAAACTGCATGTGGTACTCCAGGTGGGGCCTGACCACAGCCTTGTAAAGTGGTCACTCGCCAGCAAAGGACTGGACAAATGATAGAAACATAGAATTTGATGGCAGATAACGACCACTTGACCTACCCAGCCTGCCCATTTTTCCTTACCTACTGTAATACCATAGACCCTACTTGATCTCTGGCTTAGCCCTTCCTTCCCTAATGGCTAAGGTTCCCTTATACCTATGCCATGTATTCTTGAATCCTGCCACAGCTTTTCCCCCACCACCTCCGCTGAAAGGCTGTCCAGGCATCCGCTACTCTCTCCGTGAAGAAGTACTTCCCTTGCCGCTACTGCATGTCACCGTCCCCGATCGCCAGCAGTATAATGGGGCGTCTTCATGCCCACATGACCCCTCCTCGCACTGGAGGTTGCCCTGAAGGAGATATTTTTGAATATGTTTTAACAAGTTTATTTTAATGTTGGACCAGTCTTAATTACCTGGTTGTGTAAGTGATGCAGTTTACAAATGGCATGATGACAGCCCGTTACTCATGAAGAGATGCGGGCAATTATCTAAACGGTGAAGCATTTATACACACTTGTGGACTCGTTTGAATACAATAATGCATGCACTCCTCCCTTCCAAAATAATGAAGCTGTTGTTGCTTTCACAATACTTCAGCCTGCCAGGCCTTGCCTTGGCTTTAAGCAAGTGGAAAACAAACTATAATTTATTTACTTCACTTTGTTTGAATTCAGACAGATTGGACTGTTGGATAAGGTTGGTGTGAGTTTTTCTTGAGTAACTGATGTGTTCTAAACTTGTGGATCCATACCCAAACTCACTTTATGCAATTCTTCTTACCCCCTCCCCAAAAAATAACATGGAAACAGGTACAGCTATGTGTTTCGTTCCATCTGTGTTAATCTATGCATTCTATTTGGATCTTCTCAGGAAATGGAGCGTGTACATCTGGCCACAGGTAGCTTTTCACACAGATAGATAGATCGATAGATAAGACAGACAGATGGATACTGTATGTAGACAGATGATAGCAATAGATACTGTGTAGCTAGATAGATAGATGATAGGTAGATAATGGATGGATAGCGATAGATATATATGGTGTGTAGACAGACACTGTCTGTAGATGGATAGATACTGTCTGTAGATATATAAACACTGTCTGTAGATAGAGAGATACTGTCTGTAGATAGCTAGCTAGATACTGTCTGTAGATAGACAGATAGCTAGCTAGATATATAGATACTGTCTGTAGATAGATAGACACTGTCTGTAGATAGATACTGTCTGTAGATAGATAGCTAGATAGATACTGTCTGTAGATAGATAGATACTGTCTGTAGATAGACAGATAGCTAGATAGATAGATACTGTCTGTAGATAGATAGATACTGTCTGTAGACAGACACTGTCTGTAGATAGATACTGTCTGTAGATAGATAGATACTGTCTGTAGACAGACACTGTCTGTAGATAGATAGCTAGATAGATACTGTCTGTAGATAGATAGATAGATACTGTCTGTAGATAGATAGCTAGATAGATACATACATACATAGATACATAGATACTGGGCCAGATATTCAATAGGGTTAGCCTATGCAAGTCCGAACTTGCTCCATTCTGCGATATTCAGCAGGAGGCAATGCGCCTACAGAAAATATGCTGAGCAACAGCGCAATGCAAATGAATGCATGCTGAACTGGAGGGGGAGGAACCATGCATAAACTGCACAGCCTGATATTCAACGGGCTGTGCAGAGTTGTGCAGGCGCAACCCCAACCTGCGCCTGCACAACTGTGACCCCCAAAAAGGCTTAAGTCGAGGCCACCCACAGGTGAGCTGCTGCATTGCAGGCGCAACACAGCAGCTGCCACCTGTGGCTGGCCCTAACCCACTCTGTGCCCCTGCAGCCCAATGGCTGGCAGATGACTGTAATCCCCACCATCCCCCCACTGGCTGATCGCGGGCATAGTTTAATTCCCCCCACCAGCCCGATTGCGGGCATAGTTTAATCCCCACCACCACCAGCCCGATCGCGGGCAGCAATGTGTCTCCCGAACACATCCCTGGTGGTCAGTGGACCGAAAAGCCTGATCGCGGGCAGTAGTGGTTTAAAACAACCCCCTCCTCCCGAACACATCCCTGGTGGTCAGTGGACGAAAAAGCCCGATCGTGGGCAGTAGTGGTTTAAAACAACCCCGCCTCCTGAATACATCCATGGTGGTCCAGTGGCAAATCCTGATCGCGGGATGTAAAACTTGAACAAACCCCGAACATAGCCCTGGTGGCTGAGTGTCCCCAACCACCCACCCCACGAGCCCCACCACCCGCTCCCCGGCGGCGGCGGGTGGCAGCATCCACCGCCTGCTGCCCGCCGACTGACTGCCAGTAGGGCTGCCGCCCAGTGGTGCAGGCAGAGCCAATGGGCGTGCACTATACTATACAAGACAGTCCAGTTTTGTGAATGAATGAATGTATTCATTTACAAATCTGGACTGTCTTATCGATATGTTCTGCGCCCAGTGGCTCTTGCTCTGCACCGTGAGCATGCAACTCCAACGATCAGTATCGGCGGCGGCAGGCGGGTGGGATACTGCTGGCTGCGGGGGAGCGGGTGGTGGGGCTTCGTGGGTGGGTGGGTGGGACATAGCCACCAGGGCTATGTTTGGGGGTTGTTCAAGTTTTACATCCCTGATCGCGATTTGCCACTGGACCACCATGGATGTATTCGGAGGGAGGTTGTTTTAACCACTACTGCCCGCGATCGGTCTTTCGTCTACTGGACCACCAGGGATGTGTCTGGGGAAGACACATTGCTGCCCGCGATCGGGCTGGTGGGGGATTAAACTATGCCCGCGATCAGGCCACTGGGGTGGTGGGGATTTTACACTGTTTTGCCCACGATCAGGCTGCAGGGGGCGTCGGTCCCCAATGGCTGCTGCCTGGCAGGGTGCCAGGAGCAAGTCCTCGGGGATCGGCGCACCTGCATGCTAATGGCATGCAAATGGGGCCATAATCAGATGCAAATGGCCCCCCCTGCACCTTGCATGGATTATGGCCCCATTTGCATGTCACCTTTTGAATATCGGGATTTTGCGCATGGCGCAATGGTACTTGTGCCACCACAAGTTGAATGCTCCACTCTGGCCATTTGCGGTGGCACAAGTTCCACTGCGCCATGCACAGTGGCTGTGGCCGGGGGGTGATATTCAAAGGAGTTGCTCAAGGGCACAACTCCTTTGAATATCGCTCTGGCCACACCCCTGCGCAACTATTTTGTGCAGCGCAACTATTTTGTGCAGCGCAAGGGCTTGCGCCACAAAATAGTGCAGTTTGAATATCTGGCCCACTGTCTGTAGATAGATACTGTCCGTAGATAGATAGATACATACTGTCTGTAGATAGATAGATAGATAGATACTGTCTGTAGATAGACACTGTCTGTAGATAGATACTGTCTGTAGATAGATAGCTAGATAGATACTGTCTGTAGATAGACACTGTCTGTAGATAGATACTGTCTGTAGATAGATAGATAGATAGCTAGATAGATAACTGTCTGTAGATAGATACTGTCTGTAGATAGACACTGTCTGTAAATAGATACTGTCTGTAGATGGATAGATACTGTCTGTAGATAGATAGATACTGTCTGTAGACAGACACTGTCTGCAGATAGATACTGTCTGTAGATAGACACTGTCTGTAGATAGATAGCTAGATAGATACTGTCTGTAGATAGACAGATATATACTGTCTGTAGATAGACACTGTCTGTAGATAGATAGATAGATACTGTCTGTAGACAGACACTGTCTGCAGATAGATACTGTCTGTAGATAGACACTGTCTGTAGATAGATACTGTCTGCAGATAGATACTGTCTGTAGATAGACAGATAGATATATACTGTCTGTAGATAGACACTGTCTGTAGATAGATAGCTAGATACATACATACATACATCGATACTGTCTGTAGATGGATGGATAGATAGATACTGTCCGTAGACAGATATATACTGTATGATAGACAGCTAGATACTGTGGGATAGAAAGATACTGCACCACAGACAAAAAAAAACATATACATAAATAAACTTATATTAGATCATCCCCATGTTGTTCCACTGTTCCATTTGTTTCTGTCTGCAGGAAAAGTCATGTCTGCTCATCTTCCTTTCCACACATTTTATAGTCGGAGGGTGAGATGAGGTTAATAATAACTGCATGCAGTGACGAACATTTACAGTATTTTCAAACTGTCTGAAAATTAGATCAGGGAGGTGGACAAAATGAACAAATCATGCCTTGTTTCCCAAGCTGTCATTTTGTTTTCATTTGCAGGACAGCCCCAGGCATCTGAACTGGAGAATACTGTTCTTCTTTCTGAGTGGATCCTTTTTGTTGTGGTGGTTTTAGAATGCGTTTACCCAGGATAGCCTAGCTAAGATGCAACTGGACATTCTCAGTGGGTGTCCTGACTATCTCGATTTCATTTTATTAGACAAAAAATCCTTTAGGCAAGAACCTATTTTCAAAGGATCTCAAGTGATACATAAATTATGGAGAAATTACCTGAGAGACAAAAATTGCATAAAACGCATACAAAGCAGTGTTAAGGATATATTGTCGAAATTAATTAAAAAAAAAAACAATTACAAGTTTTCCAAGGCAGCTAGTTCCATCAGTAATGGATTTCTAAAGGAGGAGATGCAATCATAGTCCTTTTAACCAATCAGATGCGACATTCCAGGATTTTAAGCCTGTAAGTAAATAAGTTCTGACCTATTGTTGACTTTCTATGTCGCAACAATAAATTGTCACGTGCCACCATATCCCTCGAGGAATATTTTTTAAGTAATATAAATTTGAGCTGTAGCCTCAGGGTAAGCAAAGCAAACATAGCTTTTTGTCCATAACACAGAGTGAAATTGCTTACCTACATTAAAAGTAAGGTATCCCATGCTATCACAGAGAACACAGCTGTGAGGATCAACAAGGCCTATTCAGAAGACTTTTAACCCTTGACTGTATGCTGTCATTCGTTGAACAGTAGACCATAATGTTCGTAAAACCAGTGATGCTAAGAATGAAATTCTGACCCATTTTTTTAGTTTCAGGTAGGACACTTCTCTTGTTTCTGTAGAGGAAAGCAATTCGAATGGCAATGACCTTTGCCAAGTAGTCCACAAGCTCGGCAAATAATAGTGTGCTATCAAGGAACACCCCCAGGTATTTAAATCTGCTCACCTGTTCAAGAGCAGAACCAGATAACGTGTAAATGTTCAGGGCAGGTGAGGTATCCAGTTTGCTCTGAATACCCCAAAACATACATTTAGTTTTCATTTCATTCATGATTAATAGATTTTGTGAGAACTAGTTATTTTCAATATCACCAAGTGCAAGGTGTTGCATCTTGGTGGGAAACCTAAACACAGGTACACCCTGGGAGGAGGTGCTGGAAGCCTCAACAGGGAAAAAGACCTAGGGGTCATGGTGGATACATGTATGAATAACACTGAGCAGTGCAGGAGAGCAGCTAGCAAGGCAAACAGGATGTTGGGATGCATCAGAGGGGATCACCTCTAGGAGCAAGGAAGTGATTCTGCCACTGTACAATGGACTGGTTAGACCACACCTTGAGTACTGTGTACAGTACTGGAGACCACACTTGAAGAGGGACATACAGCTCCTGGAGAGGGTACAGAGGAGGGCAACAAAGATGATACGAGGGCTAGGGATTTGACTTACGAGGACAGACTTGAGGAGCTCTGCCTGTTTTCATTGGAGGAGAGGAGAGACAGGGGACATGATTGAGGTCTTCAAGTACCTCAAGGGAATAAATAGGGTAAACATGGAGGGATCTTTAGACTAAAGCAGGGAGGCATCACCAGGGCATGGTTTGAAGTTGGAAGGTGGAAGGGTGAGGGGAAAGAGGAGGTTTTCACTGAGAGGGTGGTGGACCTTGGAATGCTCTGCCTGGTGAGCTGGTTCAGAGATCCACAGTGGAGAGCTTTAAGAGAGGTGGGACAGACACAGAAAGTGGATGTATCAGATGATGGCCTATCCCGGGGGGGGTGGGGATGGATGATAGGGGTTTCTGGAGCACAAGGGATGGGAGGGTCTCGGCACCCAACTAAGGATCTAGGTTCGAGCAGACTTGATAGACCATAAGGCCTAATCTGCTGGCAAATAGTATGTTAGTATGTTAGTTTGATAACTTGGTAGAGTCCTCTGCCATCCAGTTTACCGTGCCCTTATTTTACCCTCCCGACAAGGCCCCTGGGCTGCTTCTCTTTTTCTGTCCATCCAGGACCCTGTCTACTCCTTCCTCCTGCTGCACTTAGCAACCTGGCTAACATTAACATTTGCCTATTAGCACTGATGTTGTATTGATTTTGTTAACCTTCTTACTCGGTATATATGCTACGTAATCAATTGTTGGATTCACAAATTATTGTTTGTCTTCTGTACTTCTCTGACGTGGAACCTACGTAATGAGCTTTCAGCTCAAAGGTGTTAATCCGAGACTAAATAAATAAATATACTAAATTAAAGTTGGAGATTCTGCCTTAAAACGATTTTTGTCACTCGTGCAGACAACTACACTATCTGCATATAAAATAATATTCACTGAGACTGACACCAAAGGTTACTAATTTGGAAGAAGCTAAATAAAGCGGTCTAAGAATGGACCCTGAGGGACACCTGCTAATACTTCTCAATCCGGACATAATTTCCTTGTATTTTACAGCATGAGTTCCGTGGCTCAGATAATCACTTAAACTGACTGTGTCTGGTGAAAAAAAAAACAGTGAGGACACCTTGTTACATAGTAAACCATGCTATACTATGATTTTATTTTAATTATTTTATTTATTTATAATGTTCTTTGTGACCAGGCAAGGCACACTAAGCTGTGATAGCTTGTTTCCATGTGCGTCACTGAAGGTGGGTTACGTGGACCTGTTTTATTGACAGGGGGATTATTGGCCATGCTGGGGGGGAACTCCCCTACTTTTCTTGATAAGTACCATGGGATCTTTAATTTCCACCTGGACGGGCAGACGGGACCTTGGTTTAACATCTCATCCAAACGATGGCACCTCAACAGTGTGGCACCCCGCTTGTATTGCACAACAGTGTCAGTTCTGGGTATTACCCCAGGTACCTGATGTGGGGGCTAGACCACTGAAACATGGCTCAAGCCATACCACAGTGATGCCTCCTACCAACTCTCGGGCTACTCCCTTCTGCGGCTTCATAGACCAGGCAGAAAGAGGGGTGGTGGTGTTGCACTATACATGCAGGACCATATTAATACCACCATTATTGCCCCGTCTGAGATTAGTGAGAGGCTCGTTGCTGAAATTGTTCTGGGAGCATCTAAAAAATGGTATATAGGCTACTGCTATAACCCTCCCTCAGGAGAAACACCGGGACTATCTAGTTTCCTGAAAGGCCTAGCCCCTACCCCCTCCACTAGGGACACCATTTTAGTTGGGTATTTCAACCTCCTCCACTCGACTGAATCCCCTGCCTCTGAATATGCACACCTCCTAAAGTCGCATCACCTTGAGCAAGTCATCTCCCCTCCAACCAGATACAATCCTCGCTCAACCAACCACTCCACCATAGATTGGATTGCCACCAACTGTCCGAGCCAAGTCCTCCAAGCAGGTACTATGGAAGAAGCAATCAGTGACCACACCCCCACGTATATTGCATTAACCACCAGATCAATAAGTCCACCACACAAATTACTATCTTTTAGGAAATGTAAAACCTCCAACTTGAACCTAGTGCTAAGGGATGCCTGGGACATAAATTGGTCTTCACTGTCTTGGTGGCAGTGGCAGCCTTCTCAGAGGCTCTTCGCACACCACAGGACAGATATTTCCCACTCACCACCAGGAGGATTAAAGGAGGTAACACCCACTGGCTACCACATGAATTGCTGGCCCAAATGAAAGCAAGGGACAAAGCACGGAGCGTTTTCCAGGCATTCCCTTCCCCTCCTTCATGGAATGCTTACAGGTCACTCCGTAACTCCTGTAAGCAGTCGGTAAACACACTAAAACGCAAATAATTTACCAATCTGCAAAATGAGTCTCTTTGTAACCCCCGTAATTTCTGGGCCTCCATAAACACCCCCCTGAACCCGAAGCCAAATAAACCAATAACCAAACTCACCTCCCTTGCTGGTCCCACAAACGATCTAGGTATCATTGCCGATACCTTCAACAAAATGTTCACTGACCTCACCTCCTACACTGCCAAAATCCCTCCTCAGCCCTCCTCTGACCAAAATAACAACCAAAGACATCCTAATCCACCTTGCCCTGCTTTCTACCCTAGAGCCATTGATCACAGGGTCACTGGCAAACTCCTAAGAGGGCTACCTGCTAAGGGCAGCCCAGGCAGTGATGACCTGTATCCCTCCTTTTGGAAAGTCATCTCCCCAGCCCTCATCAGGCCACTTACCCACATTTTCAATCTCACTCTCTCATCCTCCACGATGCCCGACTCATGGAAACATGCGCATGTGGTACCTGTTTTCAAAGCTGGTGACCCGACTGCACCAGAAAACTACCGTCCCATCTCCCTCCTCCCTCACCTAAGCAAACTATTAGAAAAAAATCATACACCACCAACTTTCCGAATATCTGGAAAACTACAACCTTCTGACCCCAGTCCAACATGGTTTCCTCAAACACCACAGCACCTTATCAGCCCTGGCCCTTTTTTCCAACCATGTCCTTAGAAACATGGACCTCGGCTTGGCCACAGGTGCAGTGTTTGTGGATCTTTCTAAAGCTTTCGACCTTGTGGACCACCACCTACTACATGCCACCCTACTTAACCTAGGCTGCTCCATGGATGCGGCTGCTTGGTTCCGCAGCTACCTAGCAAACAGAACGCAGTCTGTCATGCTAGGCAAGGTTATTTCTGCCACTCTGCCAGTCCCCACTGGTGTACCCCAGGACTCCATACTGGGGCCTCTGTTGTTCTCTCTTTTCATAAGTAATCTTCCTGCAGAGAGCATAAAATGCACGCCCCTACTCTATGCCGATGACCTCGTCATCTACCACAGTGCCAGATCCCGCAAAATCATATCCTCCACCCATACCAATAATTATGGAGCAGCACAAAATTGGTTCCTGTCCAAAAACTCCCAGTAAATGAGAAAAAAACAAAGGCCATGCTCTTTGGCTCAAAGCCATTCCTCATAAAGGTTGCCAATACAAATGACACACTTCTGATAGAACCCCCCGCTGGATCTCCTCTTGATGTAGCATCCTCCTTCAAATACCTAGGAGTGACTCTCGATCCTTCCCTTACTTTTAATGCCCACATCGATAATACTGTGAAAAGGGTTCTTCAGAAGTTGGGGACAGCCTTCCAGGTCAACCACCTCCTGACCCCTGAAGCTCGCCTTGCTATCGCCAAGGGAAACCTCCTGCCTTTCCTTGACTATTGCTCTCCAGTTTTCTCCACCACCTCTGCCTCATGTCTCTCCCTGCTAAGTACCACATATAACTCCATCTGTCACTTTGTCCTTGAGGTTCCTTACTCCACTCATCACTGCTCTCTTTACCAGTCACTTGACTGGCTATCCCTTCATGGCCACTATGAATATGCCTTGGGCAACCTGGTAGACACCTGTCTCAGAAACTCTCCGCAGTCGCCTTTCTCACCGATTCTCTCTACCCGTGTGGTTACTCGCTCTCTCAGAGACTCCTCCATTCCCCCCTTGTAGTCCCCTCCATGTATCCACTGTCATGGAGAGTAATGACCTCTCTATCTCTGCCCCCTCTCTCTGGAACAAACTTCCACCTCTCATCAGAAACACACCCTCTCATCAGTCCTTCAAATTGCAATTGAGAGAGTGGCTAAAGTCCCAGGCTACCTGTGCGTGCTCCCGAGGCAACCCTCTCACCAAACAGCCACTGTAGAAGCCATACAATATCTCTTGACTTCCCGCCTGGACGCTGACCACTAGTTTGCACCTCTTAGCACTGCTTGCCCCTTCTTGGGTTCACATGGATCACCGTAACGTATTTCCACCATGATTGTTGCCATATCCTGACTGATCAAGTAATGTGTGGATCTATGATGTCACCGTTCCACATGTGATCAACCATGTATCCGAGACCCAGGCATGCACTCTTGTATTTGTTATGAAGCTTGTGTGTTAGATTTGATGTGTACTGTTTCATTGCTGTTGATTTCATGTTACTCAGTGTATATTGCTCCTTCTGTAATATAACCTGTGCCTATTGCTTCAGCCTTGTATTGTCTGCCACTGTACGGCCTGGTGCAACTGAAAATGGTTTTTGGATCAGCTTTCCCACCCGGTCACCAAAACATAAATAAATAAATAAACCATGCCTTCCAATCTTCTGGCCGCAGATGTGAGCATTCTATTTACTGAGCCACTGACACTGATAAAATGGGAGGACTGAGTCACAGGAGGCCAGGTGGCTTGCTCAAGTTTTAACAGAAAGTGGCTGGAGTGAGATTTGAACCTGGGTCTCCTGGTTTCCAGTTCTGCACACAGGCTGCTTGCCTAAACTGCCCCATTTTCCACTTTACTAACCTACCCTTCTTTAGCCATGCTGCCCTATACCAGATCTAGGTTAGAAAAGTACATTGGCAAGCAACTCTTTCTTCCCCCCCATCCCTGAGAGGGACCCTATTCAAAATCTGGGTGCTCTCCACATTCGACCTGCCCGAGCTTCCAGCTTCACCACCACCACCTGTGGTCACCCAAGGGCAGGTACTGTAGCAGGAAGTGTAACCCTTCCTCCCCTCGACCAGCCCTTTGACACAACAGGCTCATTCCCAAACTGCATCCTTGGCATTGCAAGCAGCACCACTGCACTGTTACACTGGCTCACAGGAAGGTGTTTTAAAAAAACAGAAACTAAGACCAGGATTGGGCTTGTGGGATCGAGCCTGCAGGGGTAGGGAGCCCTTTAAAGAAATACCTTGGAGGTGGGGGAGGGAGGGAGCCAGCCTGGCCGCAACTCGTCACAGATCCTTTGTAGACAGACATGAAATGGCTGCAGCGTTGCACGCCACACACAGGATCTGGCATGCTGCCTCAGTGCACTGTGTGTGTACACACACCGTATGTGAACCACCTGCTCTTCAATAGCGCAGGGAGTGAGAGTAACGCTATCACTCTAAGACCTGGTGCTC
The DNA here is from genome assembly GCA_016271365.2 of Neoceratodus forsteri. Lineage (NCBI taxonomy): Eukaryota > Metazoa > Chordata > Ceratodontiformes > Ceratodontidae > Neoceratodus > Neoceratodus forsteri. The sequence goes on along the minus strand of JADMNL010000036.1, from coordinate 28,329,183 downwards.
AGCTACCAACAAGTCCAGAGGAGTGTTTTTGGTTAAGTACATCAGGATTTAATTTCATTTTTATTTTTTGTACTGGAGAGAAAGGTGGGCTACAAAGCCCTTTTTTACATGCTGCCAGTTGTACAGAAAGGCACAGGGTACAGCGCAGACAACATCACAATAAATACAGGGTACAAGAATAAGATTTTATTTATTTATTTTATGCATGTTGTGCCAGGTAAGCGCACAGAGCCTGGGTGTCATTTCCAGTTGCAACGGGGAGGGGAGAAACGGAAAGCTAGGACAACTGGATTAGGATCAGAGCGAGGTTTGTTTACAGGGAACATGAATTGTAACAACAACAAAAAGGAACCATCTTTTAAACATAGTAACAAAAAGTTCAGCCTTGAAAATGAATTCTCATAAATATGCAAAACAAATTATAGGATTCTTAAAGGCAAACTGCACTGAACCTACAAGTCCTTTTTCTTATAGATGCTGTTTTTTAATACTGGCTCCAGTTCTGGTACAGTTCAGTTCTGCTTTGACTGACCTTTCATAGCCTAAGAGTCTATTTTTAAAATGTAGTATATCTTGAGCACCTCGTGGGTGAGGACTAAGCGGGTGTCTGCATGCAAGTGTGCAGAAGTCCTAGTCAGGAGGCACTCCGCCCACCCATTGTGGCTCTGCTTGCCCTGCCACCAGAGGTCACCCAAGTGACAGTGTCGTACAGCAACACACAGACCTCCTTCCCCCGCAGGAGAGAGCATCCTCTGGGGCGCTCAGTCCTTCTGCCCCCTGCCGGTCCACGATGACTTGGGCTGGCTTCTGAACCCAGGTCACCAGAGTCGCAACCATTAACGCTACCACTGTGCCGACAGGCCAGCTCATATTCAGTGACTTTCTGATTTACTCACTGTTGGTAAAGACCGTTTCAGAACTCAGTGATGTAGTTGTGCCCTTGTTAACGGTGAACAGACACACTGCAACATTTCCACTCATATTTGACTGCCCCCAGTTCTCCTTCTGTATACATCTCTCTTTTTGTTTTCACTGTCCCTTGTCTTTTTTTATTTAAATCAAGCTTTTTCTCGTCTCCTGTCTCACCCAATGGCACCCCCAGCCTTGTCACTGTCCATCTCATGGACAAACCAGTTGTCCACCCCTTGCCCAGGATTACAGTAGTGGTGGGTGTCTTGCCATGTCTGTCATGGGTGGGCCCTGCAGGGGTCACCAGCACAACAGCAGAGCAGGGCTTTTTCCTCCAGCTCCTGTTTTTCTCCCCAAGGCTGCCGTCATGCAATGAAGTGCACTCATGCATACTTGGCATCCATTGGCTGTCCCTGTTCTCGTCTGTGTGCCCCCACTGTGCTGCTACCTGGCCTCCACCAGGCAACAGTCAAGGAGCAGGAAGCAACAACCTCCCCTTTCCAAGGGAGAAGCCTGTCCTTGGGGCACTCTATTCTCCGGCCCCCTGGCTGGCTCCCAAGGGACCCAGGTCTGTTACCAAACCCAGGTCGCCGGCGTATTGAGAGGTGGAACTACAGGGTCAGCCTCTCCCCCTGGTCTTTAAAACCAGATCTGTGTGTAGTCCCCTTTACTGTGCCATTATATATGCTCCAGCCAGTGACATCATCAGTTAGAATCAGTCCATGGCTCCTGATGCCGACACCAGTACCTGCAAATGGAGCAGTTCCTCAGTGAGCTGGGTTTGCATCAAAGTATTCCCGTGCAAATAGCGATATCGGCATATGGGCCACTGACTAATCCTTTTTTCCCCCTTCAGTCTTGCGTTTTTTTCCCCCTACCAGCTGTCCGTATCCAGGGATATACCCTGTACTCAGGAATATACCCTGTTCAGGCTCTGTGAGCTGTCAAGGAGATGGTTGGGAGTGTTTTTTTCTTGCTCGCTTTTCCTCCAACTCACCCTCCACCCCAGTGACACTGGGCAAGCCTCCATCGACCCCAATGTCACACTTCCCTACGGCAAGAGGCAAGCTCCTCAGCTCAGCTGTAGAGAACGCTATGACACCAGAATCTGCTTTCACCCCACCCTGGCAGAGGTGCACTGCTGGGCGGCAGCTACCTCAGCTGAGTCTGTCCCCTGATGCGATGACCCAACTCTGCTTCCGAACCTGAATCGCCTATGCAGCAGCCGGGCCATCGAGGTGGCCACCACTGACTGATTCTGACTGATGATGTCACCTGTTGGAGCCTTTCTAGAGACGCAGCAGAGGGGGCTACATACAGAGCTAGTTTTGAAGATAAGGAAAATGGGAAACAACAAAAAAGAGAAACGTACAGAAAGAGAGCAGGGGGTAAGCAAATATGAATTGGGAATGCTGCAGTGTTTCTGTTCCCCTTTAAGTTCTTTCATTGTTACCACAATGTAATTGTGCTCTAGTGTAGAACTCTATGGCTGCAAGGCATATAAACTATATCTTACAGTTCTAAAATGGTACCCACCACCAGTGTGTCAATCAGAAACACCCTCTTAACCTGCTGAAAGGCCAGTCAAGATGGAACAATCCCAGAACTGGAACCAGTATTTCAAAAACACCTTCTACTGGGAAAATTCCTTGCAGATTCAATGCAGTTCAATGCTACACATTCATAATCACATCCTTAAGGGGGTCCTCCCAAGGGGCCGTTACAATACCACCAGGTCTCTGTGGATGTTTCGTGGCTGCCCCTGCCTTGTAGGTTCTTCAGCAATTAAACGCGGTACATGCACAATCATATCATTTAGACAAGTAAAGCAAGGCACGGCAGTGTACTATTTAGTGATTTTTTTTTCTGGTAAACATTATGTTAGCTTTTTTGTAAAACCAAACTACAAACCAGAAGTCAAAGTAGAATTTGCTACACAGATGAAACAATGTGCTTGTGAGTACATAGCCCTTTCACATGCAGTATGTTTATTTATTTTTTGTTAACCGGGTAAGGGCACTAGACACAGAGTGACTATTTTCAGGCCCGACCCGGGAGGTTACAAGGTACAGGTAGGAGACACAAAACAATGAATAACAGATTTGATACAATACAGAATACAAGGTTACAGCATTTGATTACAACACAGAATACAGCTGGCCCAGTGGCGCTGAGGGCTGAGGCACTGGATGCCTTACCTCACGCCATGCCAGCGACCCGTGTTCAGGAATGAGTACGGGCTGCTGGGGGTCAGCAGGGGAGGAGAAAGATCGAGTGTCCATTCGACTGCTCTCCTTCTCCGGGGAGGGGGGACACCAGCACTCATTGCACTGCTGGCTCCTAGCGGAGGCTAGGGACTGGTGTGCCGAGGTTACAGCAGGAGAAGGCGAGGCAGACGCTCGGAGGAACGCGTACAGGAGCATGCCCATTCACGCCTTGTGGCGTCATTGCACATCCTCGGCTTGAGGGGAAAAACAGAGGAAAAAGAGGTCCTGTGTGCTTCATGATCTCGATCTCGCAGGCGCCACTCCCGCGAGAAAGGCAGCAACAAACTCCAGCACCGGATCCTTGTGTGAGGCGGGTTGAGGGATCCCGCCCCACCACGGGGGGCAAGCCATGGGGCAGCTGGACGATGAGCTGCGAGCGGGGAACGGGGCTGGGGGATCTGACAGGAAGTACTGCCGCCAAGGACTAGGAGGGTAAATAAACTAACTAAAAAAAAAACAATACAGAATACGAGGGTACAGCAATTCCAGAGGGTAACATGTTCACAGAGGATATAAGTGCTGAGTCCAGGTATGCTAAAATAAAGGACAAAAGACAAGATCATTCAAGTTTAAGTGCAGCGCCTGACATGAGAATCCTAATTCCATGAGAAGATAGGATAAACCAATTTAAGGAGTTAGCATGGGAGAGGTAGATAGGTAGGAAGAGAGGGGTGGGGGACGATTAGTGTGATAGGAGGAGTATAAGAGACTAGAGTTGGAGTGGGCATACATGGGTAGACTTAGGGACCAGGGAATGAGGTGGCAGAGGCGAGTGGTTTAGGGAGGATTGAAGCACAAAACTTCAAATTTCAAAATTCAACAAATAAATAAAGCAAGCACAAGGCAGTACCACTCAGAGAATGCAGTTAGCTTTAATTATAATGTAGCACCCAGGTATTCCATAGGTGAAATCTTCTTGACACACTGCCACCTCCCTACACGGGAACCTGTTATTTCCTATAGCCTCACGAGGGGTGGGAGGCACCCATATAGCCCCAAACTAATTGATTAACCCCTTGACCTGGTATTATACCATTATATATGCATACGCAGTGTCAGTGGCTCAGCAGGTTGCACACTTGCCTCTGAGGCCTGAAGATTAGAAGGTTGTGGGATCTTGTCCCACACTAGGAATGTGGGGAAAGTCCCAATACTGATACTGTAGTGCAGCATTGGGGGGGAGGGCTGCTGCAGTCCTGAGGTGCCATCTTTTGGATGAGATGTTAAACCAAGATCCTGCATCCCATGGCACTTCCCTAAAAAAGCAGGGGAATTTCCCTGCTGTCCTGGCCAAATTCCCCCCATTCACTACAATGCAACTAATAGCACAACCTGATTCAATATGCCCGTATGCATCTGTATCTCACCAGCACCCCCCCAAAGGAATTACCCAGTCCTCCTTTACCACTCAACAAAACTAAATAAATAAGTATTTTCAAACACCATAATAAATTATAAGAGGTTTTTTACTGTTGTATATCCATGTTGACTGTTGCCTGCCATAAGATCTGTATCTGAATTTACTGTTTACCATGTATTACCTGTAACTCCTGGGTCACCCCTGAAAAAGGGACCTCCAGGGCCCAGTGGGCCTACCCGGTCATCAAAATTCAATAAATAAATAAATAAATTGTGAGACCAGTATGTAATAGTCAGGGGCCGGGTCACAGCTAAGCCAATGTTGCGCAGTTGCTGTCATGGCATTAATTAAGGCAAGATGCCGTAGTACTTTACCCCGGGTGAGAGAGGTGGAGGGCTCCGCCCCAAGAGAAATTCAAGTGAGAAACCTGGGAGAGGGGAAAGAAAAAAGTGTTTCCTCAAACTGCCTTCTGCCATTTCAGGAAATGTGATGCTGAGGAACCATTTGGGCCAAATGTCTGTCTTGTCTGTCTCTTTTCCCGTTTAATGAAACAGAAAATAATATATTGTAGTGCCTTTGTGTTTTTTTTGTGCGTTTCCTTCAGGTAAAATGTACAGGTAAGTTTTTCCCTCTAAGGAGTTTCAGAAGCTGTATACTGCTGGGACTGCTGTCCTGTCACGAAAGGGCAAAGTGGAAATTCTGGTTGAGCGTCTCTCTTGGGGAGAAGGAATGTGTGCATTGGGTTGAGTGTGCCACGTCTTTCTTGGCTTCACAACTTTTACACAGTAACATAATAATTTAAAGAGACTCACCAGAATGAGCACCTGCATCATCTATACAGGTACCTTGCCACCAAAGGTTCTCGATAAGAATAATATCCCCAAGATGTGTTTTATGAATAAAAAGTTATTTTACTAAGTGAAAATTCAGAATACGGTCACAGGGACTTCCCGTTTTTTTTCTGCCACCCACGCTCTGCCCCCGTGCTCAGTGGGGGGTTGCAGGAAGTAGTGGGGGATTGCAGGAAGTATAGTGGGGGGTTGCAGGAAGTAGGCTGTTGGTTAACTAGAATCTGCAGCTTATCCAGTAGGTAGGGAAATGGGCAGACTGGGTGGGCCAAGTGGTCCTTATCTGCCGTCAAAGTCTATGTTTCTATGACATGATGACAAGATGCCAGTGACAGCATGGGGGCGCGCTCCATTATATTCAATGGGTGGCAACTTTTCAATCTTTTTTTTGCAATATAATAGCCACTTGGCAATGAAATGTGGGCACTACTCAACCAACAAGGGCTTTGTTAGTTGACCGGTACCCATGTTTCATTGCCAAGTGGCTGTTATATTACAAAGAAAAAAAAAAAAAAAAAGATTGAAAAGTCGCCACCCATTGAATATAATGGAGGGCGCCCTGTGCTCTCACAGGCATCTCGTCATCACATCTGTGAGCGCGGGGGCGGAGTGTGGGTGGCAGAAAGAAACTGAGAAGTTCTTGGGACCCGGTATTCTGAATTTTATGAGTAAAATAACTTTTTATTCATAAAATACATCTCGGGGATATTATTCTTATCGAGAACCTTTGGTGGCAAGGCACCTGTATAGATGGTGCAAGTGCTTGTATTTTTATCTTGGTGGGTCTCTTTAAGGTTCATCAACTCCCCCCTCACCCCACTTCATAAGCAGGAACCAACAAGCACGCAGTGAAAATGGAGTAATTTATAGGGCTTTCCCCACCCATCCTTCTACTCAAGGTACCTTGTGATTCCCCACCACCCTACTGCCCAAGTACCTGTGATTCCCCACTCACCAAACTTCCCAGGGTACCAATATGATTCCCACCCACCCTACTACCCGGGCACCCTGTGATTCCCCACCCACCCTACTGCCCAGGGCACTCTGTGATTTCCCACCCACCCTTACTACCCAGGCCACCCTGTGATTCCCCACCCACTCTACCACCCAGGGTACCCTGTGATTCCCTTGGTGAGGGCCCACCCTACTACCCAGGATACCATGTGATTTCCCCACTTCCCAGGGTTCTATATGATTCCCCACCACCCCTACTGCCCAGAGGCGCCTGTGATTCCCTTGGTGAGGGAGGCCCACCTCACCCAGGGTGCCTGTGATTCCCTTGGTGAAGGAGGCCCACCCTTCTACCTAGGGTACCCTGTGATTCCCTTGGTGAGGGAGGCCCACCCTACTACCCAGGGTACCCTGTGATTCCCTTGGTAAGGGAGGCCCACTGTACTACCCAGGGTACCCTGTGATTCTCCACCACCCTACTGCCCAGGGCACCCTGTGATTCCCCACCCCTACTGCTCAGGGCACCCTGTGATTCCCCACCCACTCTACCACCCAGGGCACCTGTGATTCCCTTTGTAAGCAAACATTTGTTCAGGTTTACCTTGAAAGCTTATATTGTCTCACATTGTAAGCTGCTCCATCGATTCACCCAGGAGAAGTGCCTCCTAATTTTACTGCTGAACTTCCAGGCGTGTCCCCACATCCTGCTGGAGCACACCAGATCAGACGTTACCATCTGTTCATTTCTGTCAAAACCCTTCAGTTTATGCTAAAGACTGAGATCATACCACCACCCCCCCCAGCGTCTTTTTCTCCAGGGTGAACATGCTAAGGGCTCCAGCCTTTCCTCATAGCATCTATCTTCCAAACCCCTTTCCATTTTGCTTTTCTCCTCGGAGTAAGGCAGTTGGCTTCTCAGCCCCATCCCCACTCCCCATGTCTGCCTACCACCTCCCTCGACCCTGAGCTTAATTCCCTGGCAGATATCCACCCATGGCGGGGCCAGAGGAGGGAGGGCCATCCTCCCCCACCCTGATACATAATCGAGAAGCACCCCAGGGACCAAGTGGCAGTGCAGGCCAAGGGAGAGCAGATAGGGCTTCATTTTCTGTTTTCTCCCCATCCCCTGGCCATGGCAGTACATCAGAGTGTGTGTGCGCGGAGGCGCATGTGCACTGTGAAATCACAGCCCCTCCCACTGAAGTTGCTTGAAGCCTGAACTACGGACCCCACCTGGTTGCAGTCAAGGGCTGAGGTGGCTTACCACCCCTACCTGGGAGAGGGGAGCAGTCCCTGGGATGCTCAACCCCCGGCCAACCCTCAGCAATCAGAGTTTGTTCTTGAACCCAGGTCACCAGCCTGGCAGCAGGTGATGTACCAGTGCCTGAGCCTCTGTGCCACTGGGCTGGCTTTATCGGCCATAACCCTCATTCTTTTAGTGGCCCTCCATTGCACCTTTTTGCTGCCTCAGAGTCTTTTTATCTTTTAGGTAGCCCAGAGCTGCACACAGTACTCTAGGTGGAGCCTGACCAGGGCCTTATAAAGTGGCAAGATTACTTATCTGGCTTGGTTAGTCACCCCCCGGGTCCTTTTTCTCCTCAACTGCAGCAAGAGGAGCCCTTCCCCCACAGTGTGTAGGTCCTGCCTTTGCTTTTCCTCCCCAAGTATAGCACCTTGCATTTGGCTACATTGAATCTTCTCTCAAGGAGTCTGGCCAGCAGTCAGGCTTGTTCAGATCCTCTGGGCGTTGCCCCCATCCACAAGTCCCCCACCAGTTTAGTGCCTTCAGCAGACTTAAACATCTGGCTGGAGACCCCAGCCTGTAACCCATCGATGAAAATATTGAACAGCAGTCGCACCAGCACCTATCCCAAAGGGATGCCACTTTGGTACCCTGTTCACTAGAGTAGTGCCTGTGAACCACAGCCCTCTGCTTCCTGCCCTCAAGCCAGTTAGCAATCCAGCATGTGTGTGCATGAGGTGTACTGCTCTGGTGTGCTTTGACCAGATGTTTATCGTGCCACTGTCGAGGCCTTGCTGAAGTCCACATGGACCATGTCTATGGCCCTGCACAGCTCCTAGTCACTCCTCGAAGAGTGTAATCAGGTTGGTTTGGCATAATCTGTGCCTTATAAAGCCGTGTTGATGAGAGAACCTTGGCCACAAGCAAGTGATCCATTATTCGCCTCTGCCTCAATCATGTGATCCATTATTCGCCTCTGCCTCAATCATGTGATCCATTATTAGCCTCTGCCTCAGTCATGTGATCCATTCTTTGGTCCTTGCCAATGGATTCCAGGATCTTGGCTCGCACTGATGTCTGGCTATCTGGCCTGTAGTTGCCCCTATCTGACCTTGCCCCTTCCTAAGGATAGGGACCACACTGACCACTTTCCAGTCCTCCGGCATTGCACATGTAAAGACAAACTTGTGACAGATTACCCCAAGACGCCCTGCTAATTTCTCTTTTAGCTCCACTATGATCCTGGGGTGTGTCTCATCCCCCCCTTGAGATTTACCTGGCTTAATCTTTGCCAAGTAGTCGGCTGTCAAAGTGGGCATGATGTCCGCAGGTTGTAGCATGGGTACCCTTTATGCCATGGGCCCTTCCAGTGAGCCCTTCCCTGCCCCCCATGCCCTTTGGTGAACACCAAAGCAAAGTATATATTTGGCATCTCAGCACTGGCCTTGGCTTGTGCAGCGGTTCCCATATCCTTTGTTTTCAGGGGACTAACCTATCAACATCGAAAACCTACAAGCAGAGACTGAAGTTTCTCAATATGTACATCCTGGAAGAGAGGGGACATGATGGAGACCTACTAACACCTCACAGGCCTGAACAGCATACAGGAGGGGAGTCTACTTCAAATGAGGAAGTGTACCAGGACAAAAGGGCATGCAAGGAGGCTGGAAAGGGAGACATTTAAGAGGGATATGAGGAAGTACTATTTCACTGAAAGAGTAATGAATGCTGGAACAGTCTGCCAGCAGAGGTGGTGAAAGTAGAAACAGTGTTAGGGGGGCTTCAAACTTGCATGGAATAGGCATAAAGGTATACTGGTAAATGGGTGGGGGGAGGGTCAGCAGAGGCTGGGCAGGGTCTGCGGAGACAGAATAGGTAGGGAAAAATCTGGGCAGACTGGGTGGGCCAAGTGATCCTTTCCTGCCAATAATTTCTACGTTTCTAGTCCTCTCCATCTCCTTCTTCTTTCCATTTATGTACAGAAATGCAGCTTTTGTGTTATATCTGCAGCTTCTACTGCTATCCTGGTTTCCAGACCCTCTTTGGCTTCCTTAAAGGAAAATGGATCATAAGGCTGTTATTACGCCCTGTGATGTACAAACGCCCAATTAGGAGTTCTTTAAATAAATGACATTTATTTTTACCATTACGTAGGCTATTTATTCTCTTTATATACGTAGCTGTAACTTCTACGGTCACCGGCAGCCATCTTGCGCTGGCGGCTGGCTTCCTCACGCCTCAGTATGCTAATGAGGGCTGTTGACTCTGCCATTGTCGACAGCCCTCATTAACATATTTAGTGCACAGAAAGCCTGCTGTGTGCAAGAGGAGTGCAAGCATCCCTTTATATCGGAAGATGCTGCGCTGTTAATAAAGAGTATTAAAACATACTGAACAGTAAAAAAAAAAAAAAAAAAACAGAGTCTCTAAATCGGCCGTTTGCACATCACAGGGTGTACACAACAGCCTTGTGAGCTATTGTCCTTTAAAGGGGAATGTTTGTCTGAAAAGCTCTGCATTTCTTGTGTGGGACAGCTCCTGATTAGCACTTTCAGTGTTAAAATTAATATTTTTTCAACACACATTTTTTGTCCCCGGCTAGCTGCTATCAACTCAGGGATATACCTTATATTCAGGGATATATCTTGTTCAAGCATTTTCTAAGACATTGACATGGCAGTTGGGTCTTTCTCCCTGGATTTTTTTTTTCACTTCCTGCTTCCCTGCACCCTGTGGTGTGGGCCAGGCGTTCTGTGGCCTCGGATGACACAGCGTGCCCTGGGTGTGTGCACCACCCCTTGCATGGGAGCAGACTCCCACAACCCACTGCAAAGGGCCCTGTGTAGAGCACCCCTGTCCCTACCTGATCTGGCTTGTGGTGCCTGCAGCAGCCGCACTCCACAGTCCTGGCCACCATGAAGTTCCAGCTGCCCAGTTCCACTTCTGAACCAGGGTTGCCAGCGTGCAGGGTTTCCGCTGGCCATCAGGAAGCTCTAAAATAATATAATACATAGATGCTGTCGGCAGATTGTAGGACTGCTGTTCGCCCAGTCTGCCCATTAAGCTGCCTAACAAAGCGTCCAGTGACCTATCCTGGTCATTTACTTAGCATTTTCTTCCTATCTCTATTATTCCTTTGTTTTGTCCCATGCATGTTTGAAGCCCGCCACTGTACGGGCTGTCACCACCTCCTGGGGCAGGCTATTCCACGCATCCACCACCCTTTCCGTTAAAAAAAGTATTTTTTTACTTACACATTTGTAAGTAATCTGGGTGATCCTGCCATGCTGCACACGATCACAAATAGAAACAAAACCATGGAGCGGCATTCTACAATTCTCAACGACTGCCGTCATGGCTGGGGAGCGGCCATGGGGGAGTCAGTATGCTATTAATTGCCTTGAAGCTATGAATAGTTCTGTTTTTTTCTTGAGGCTGTGCCTACTCTAGGGATAGGGCATGTACCTGGAGACCCCACCCTGAGTGATAAGCCAAGGGAGCTCCAGGAGACTTGGTAAGTTGCAAGGACGGCAGGCGATGGGGCTATAAGAGTAGGCAAGGCAAGGCCATTTTATTTATAGGGCGCCCATTCCCTGAGGCTCAGGGTGCCTAACCAACATAAATACGTAGAAACAAGTGTTGAAATACTATAAAAAGTAATATAATAAAATTCAGTATGTTAGCATAGCGCTTTAATAGTGTGCTTCCGGTTGCTGGGGAAACAAACTGGTGGTCCGGACACAGATCAGCAAGCTTCGGAGGCCTGGCTGAAAAACATCTCAATCGCGGGAGCCTCCCTAGGGCTTAAGGGGGTCTTGGTTGGCGGGAGTATAAACAAAACTGGTGTTCCTGCCAATGTGGGCCAGTCTGGGAGGGAAAAAAGCATACCAAATTAAAAAAAAAAAAAAAGACTGGTGTTTCCTCCCACACTGCTAATACTAAGGTATCCAGTAATTCCCTTGGGAAGCAGAAATTAGTCTGGACTTACCTGGAAGGCCAGGAGCAGCACTAGAGTGACTCTCTCCTCCATGTCGGAGCAGGGGATTGTCAGGGACATGGCAGTTCACCATGGACTGCTGTATGTATCCCTGCATGTAGATCCCTTAAGAAACAAAATTTAGACTGACCCGTTGGGGTGGCAGTGAAACTACCACCGTGATGCTGGCAACCTGTGTTGGTCATCGAGGGGCTGGCTGGGAAAGTGGATTGAGTATCACAGTGGACTCTCTCCTCCTCTGGGGAGGGAGGGTCGCCATTTTGCTTCAGTACTGCCGCCTGGGTGACCTCAAGGGGCAATGCAGCAAGGTGCCATGAAGGGGGTCTGGCAGGGAATCCTTGCTGTGCAGGCATTACATGTACATGCGCACCAGTCCTGCTCCACACTAGTACCCTCCAGTGGAGTTGAGAGGAATCAGGAAAAAAAGTGGCCCTAGTGCTGGCTATTTAGGACCCTTATATCCTGGACCGGTCTTGGCTTCGTAGTGCCTCTTGACGACTTGCGTGCTCCGGGTTTAATCCCCTCCACTCCATCCCAGGCTGGGGGGGGGGGCAGTCAAGGGTCTATTGAGAATGGTGCATGAGGTAGGCGGGAGCTGGTAGGATAGTGCCTGAGCGTTATGGATGAGCTTGGCACGGGAGAAAGTAAGGGGGCATAGAGGCATAAAAAACTGAAAAAACAAAATAATGGTTGAAAAATTATACATATGACTCACAGCCCTCCATGCTAGCTTGCTGGGCTGGGGACAACTGGAAACTGGGCTGATTAGCTCACAGGAATATTCTGAGGGTGCCCAGGAGGAATAACATTCTGGTCCAGCATTACTGGTACCCCCTGGGTCACATAATACTGCTGTCCACTTGTACTCTCTCAGGCATGGAAATGGTTTCTTGTGTCACTTAAATATGCGTCACCATGCACAGACATGGAAGCAGATTGGAATCAGGTCTGGTGGGGGCGGGGTGCATCTAACACTGTAGGTGTCCCGGAGTGCCCTGCATGAGCCAAGAGGCACTGCATAGCCACATTAGGTCCCTCTGCACTGAAAGGTCGGTTTTTCTTTTGTGGATCAGGACCCAAGGGCAAAAATTACATCATCACAGCATCATGGGCTTAGACTGGGAAAGGAGCAAGCTAAGAAAAAAGAATGTTGCCACGCACGTCCCCATGAGAAGTCTGAAGAACCGGTTTATTTATTTTTTTAAACTTAAATAGTCTCTAAAGGCGAGGCTGGTGGCATGGTGGCACTACTGCCTACAGTGTTGGTGACCTTAGTTGGGGAGAAATGCGAGTCCCTGGTAGAGGATGGAATATCCAGAGGACTGCTTTCCTCTGCCAGGAGACAGTGTTGCCCCTCTTGTCGCTTGACACTGGCGACGACTACTTGTCACAGCAGTTGGGAGCCCAGATGGGTTGGGGTGTCGGCATGACAGTGTCACTGCACACGCGTCTCCATGGGAGAAAAAGGGAGGAAACCATCTCGGTCAAGCAATGAAAGACTACCCCAAGCAGGCCTGGCACCACCGACTGGGCACTGCACTGGATCCTGCCTGGGGCAAGTCCCCCCCATGAGGGGCAAGTTGTAGGAGCACAGTGTAAGTCTGAGAGATGGTGGTCCAGATGGGGCAGGCAGGAGAAACCGGCAAAATACAGTTAAAAAAATATGTTTCTTACTCAGTACCTAACTACCAGTAAAATAATGAAAAAAAAAAACAAACAAACTGCATTTTAAATTTCCTGTGATCTTTTAGGTCTGAGTTTTTCATGTAAGATGTCACCTTCTCTATGGGCAGCACCCTTTCCACGTGCAATAGGAATTCGAAGAGGTAAACTGAGGAAATGACCACACCTCATAAACCGAATAATGAGGGCAGATGTGAGGTATGTGCATGTTTGCAGCAACCAGGGCTGTGCCGTGGAATGCCATTAGGTAAACACTGCATAGTAAAACAGCCCTCCGCCCTCCTTCCTCTTGCTACTCCCACTCACCGGCCCGCCAATCAGCGCAGCCGAGCGGTTTCAAGGCACCCCCGGCAGTACCCCAAAGTGGAAAAACAAAGCTATAATCGGACAAAATGGGGACGCTTCTCGGCGCCGACCGTCGCTAGTTTGGACGCCGAGCCGGAGCCAGCGCAGCCGGGTGAACAATCGGGCCGATCCGCTGCCAGGGAGAGCCAGTCGCAGGGCCGGGGTTGTTTATCTCTAGTAAGGGGGCGCCTTGAAACCGACCAGGTTCCATTTCCCCTGTTGTTTTTGCTGCTCGGCTCTTTGGATTCTCCATGTTGGACTAATTCTAAAGACCCTGGACGTAGGGGTCTGGGAGTGTTTTGATTTCTTTTTTTTTTTTATGTTTTGTCTTCTGTTTTTGATGCAACAGACAAATAAGATTTGTGAAGCTCATTTTTGCAACAAAAGAACAGCGCAACAAGGGGGGAAGAGGACCAGGAAAAAAAAAAATTCAGCGTTGCGCGGAAAAACAGAAATTAACCCCGAGATCAGCTGCTGGGGGTCGGTGTAATTGTTAGATGGAAAGCAGCTCTATCATCACCCAAGTGCATAAAGAAGAGGCGCTCGCGCATCCCAAGCCAGGTAGGTAGGAATCGAACTTGGAAACTTTGTTGCGAAACAAACAAAAATAGGCGCGGTCATCGTCAGCCACCCTCCTGCTGGTGTTTTTGCAGCGCGATCTGGTGCCTTCTTTATAAACCTTCGGGGGCGCTGATAATGGGAATTCACCTCCAAAATGGCAAAAGCAAAAATTCGCCCCCACCCGCGGAAATTGCTCTCTTGGTGTCTTTTTTGTTGTTGTTGCAATTTGATGGAGTTGAACGCTGAAGCCATTTGCTTTTCTGCTTTTCGCCAGTTTCATTTTCCCTTTCGCTGCGAATGCTGTATTAAAAAAATGGAGTTTTGAGATATTTTGTGCTTCTTGTAGATGGTCGGTCTGAGTAGTAAGTGCATATGTTTAAATGTATTTCTTTCACTCTCATCTGCGAGTTTTGCGAAGCTGGATCTTCTAATGCATGCATACAGACGTCTTGATATTTGATGTATAGTTGCTTTTGTGTTTAGGAAGTTTATATTGGTACCTTTCGGGGGGGGGGTACAGCTTTCCTCTTTTTTCTGATTACCGTTATTTTGAACATAAATTAGAAAACCGTCATTTTGCAACTTGTCCCAGTTTTTGGTCGTGCATCGAAAGAAATAATTTAACATCTTGTCTTCATAATTATTATTAATTACCGGGTCAACAAAATTCAATAAATAAATTATATAATTATTTTCATTTATTTATTTCATAGATTTACCAGAGGGGGGCACTCGTTTCCAGATGCGACCTGGGGAGTTACAAGGGTACATTCAGGACAGGTATTTACAAGATAGTTTACGTAGGTACAGAGTTACATAAAATGTTAGCTTTCATTAATAATGTTATACCGTCTTGAATTATCTATATCTGATATTCCAGCCTTTGTTTTAAATTCTGGTTTCATATTTTGCTAAATCAGAGAGGTGTGTTCTGCAGTGCCTTAACCTGTCACATTTTGAATAAACAAGCATTGTATTCAGCTTTTGTCACTTATTTATAGTGGTGTTGGGGTGGGTATGCTAGCATTTGGAGTTTATTGCAGATATATTTTTTAATGCAAATATTGCAGAGAGAATAATTCTTAAAAAGGAAAAAAGCTTTGGAGATTTATTTATTTATGTATTTTTTGCTAGGAGGATTTGGTATGCTAGGACCTGTTGGGGAAGGACAAACAGCACTGAAAACTTCTAGGAAAAAAAACAGAAACCCTATACAATAGATTTTTTTTTTTCCAATTCTGATTAAAAGTAAGATAAGAACTTGGGAGGGGGTGGGGCGTCCAATAAATGTCCCCTTTTGAAGTTGAAACCTGACATCAAAGTAAATGCAAACAATAGTGCAGCAGTTTCCATAGTACCTCCCAAGTACATTTCCCCATTCATTGGTATTTCTTCTTATTTCATTGCTGATAAGCTGTTGCTAGAACAGACAGCTACTGTTACATGGGTGGAAGAGTGAATTTGCTACTTTAACCCTTCACACTGTTTTCCTCCTTTTGAACTCCCAACATTTCCATATTGTAAATAGCCTGCCACCCCCACATCACCAGACACACAGATACCATTAATAATCAAGAAAATGAAAAACACCCAGGAAAAAGAGAGGGGTCATGCACAAGAGAAGTAAAGCATGGTCCCCTCAGGTGTAGACTTCAAGTCAGTTCCAGCACTGACGCAGTTTCCCTCCTTTTGAACTCTGACCTTTCCATATTGTAAATACCCCCAATTTACCAGGTAAATAAAATTAACACCCAGGTAGCTGAGAGAGCGTGGCAGGAGAGCTAAAGGGTTGCACCTGAAAACAGATCTGTCTAGTGTGCTCACCTGGTTAACAAAAACCAAATAAATAAAGTAGGGGTCCCCCTGCTCTAGGCTTCGAGTCGGTTTCGCTGACAATATAGTTTTCGTGCTTTGCACTCCAAGCTTGCCATTTTGTAAATATCACCACGTCCCTGTTCCTTCACCTCCCTTTTACCACATTCTTGTAAACTCTCAGGTCTACCTCCAAACTCTTGATTTTGCAAACTAGTGTTGTAATTGCATATATATAGGATACACAGTGACCTGACTCAGAATATGCCATTCATCATAATCAGTGAGGGGGCAGGACCAACAGCCCTGCCCCCTCACAAGTGATCCTAAATGGCAGATTCTTGAGTGAGGTCGTTGTGTGCCCAATTTATGCAGCATATTTTAAATTGTACAGCTTTCAGAGTAAGTCTTTGAATGATGACGTAACTGTTCCTGTTTGATTTCACTGCTCTGTTTTGAGTGCTGCAGGGGTCATTCTGATGTCATCGGGCAGTGTTCAAGCTGCTCTCTCATTGGTTAAGAACTCCTTTGTGACCAATCTGAAGTGATGAAAAGTGGTGATGATGACCCACCTAGAATGGTGACAAATGATTGATTTATCATCATTTAAGATCTTCAGGCCATAGAAATAATCTGTAGGGTTCCATTCTCACCAACATTGTATTTTCATACATATAACCCGAATCTATTTTTTTTAACCTCTATATACAGTTTGCCTAAAGTAATAACGTTCATCCTTCTGCTGGAAGTGGCCCACCGCACCCTCTCGAAAAATTGCAATCTTGTTGTGCGAAAATATGAATAAGGGCATTTTGTAAATACCCCCCCATTAACCAAGTAAACAAACCACACCCAGGAAGTTTAATGCTAAATTAGGCTCCCCCCAACCAATCTAGACTAAAATATTTAGTTTCAGGGACTCAAGTCATTGAATTTTGTAAATATCACTGCCCCCCAAGACACACAAATATGCTTCTGTCACACCCTCAGCCTTGGAAATGACAAACCCCGTAGCAAAGAGGGGTCTCTCTCCCTCTCATATATATGTATGGGGCCCACAGGCTAGTATGAAGGATTGTCAGAGCAATTATGTGCTATCTGTCCATCTGTCTTTGTGTTAATATAGTGGTATGTCTTGTTAGTGGAGTTCTGTGCCAAAAAGAATATAAGAAGTTAGCATTTTTAGTAATTCCATGAAAGCAGGACTTATTTTCCCTCCAAAAGACGGAGAGGATGGTTGTCTTACAGTTATGATTTCCCCCAGCTGTCTAAACTGGGCAGTTAAGAGAAGAAAAAAAAAAAAAAACAGAAAAAGAAGTCCATGAACACGTATGTTTTTAGAAGCGTAGTTGGTGAGAAGAGCAGTGCCGCTTTGGGATGGCCCTTGGTGCATCACTTTGCTTCCTTCCCCTGCTGGCGCCCCATGTTGTTGTCTGACCAGTGCTGATGGGAGGGTTTACCGGAGGAGTGCACACCATTTTGATCTGTCAGACTTGTGGTGGGAGTGTTTCTGCAGAGTAGAACGCCAAGGCACAGATCTGGGGGAAAAACAAAAAAACATGACTAGATTATCAGTGTGGCTTCACTTCACACTGTTTTTCTAGTATTCAGGAAAATTACTTAACACGTGATATTCAGACTTAATTCCATTTATATTTCATTTCTCGGTCTGCACTGACCTTCCTGTAGTTTTTATTGAGGAGATTTGCATAAAAATAGGATCATTGTGTCTGACTTCATCTCGCCTTCCTGCAGTTTTTTTTTATTTATTTTTAATTCCTTATTATTTGGTAACTGGGTAAGGCCCACTAGGCACAAGGCCTGATTTCAGGAGTGACCCAGGAACACTGGGGAGGTTAAAATAACTTGCTCAGGGACACATAACATGCAAGTGGAAGTAGTGGGAATTGAACCCAGGTCTGCTGGATGTTTTATTATAAAGTTTTTGTTGACTGGGTAAGTGCACTAGACAAATTCTACCTATTTTCAGGCACGACCCGGGGGAAGGGGATACAGATAGATGCCAAATGAAATTGAGCCAGATTTGGTGGTATTTGTAGGCCCCATCTGCACTGCACCACTCAGACCCTGTAACGGATAGAAACTCTTACAACCGGGGAGCGGTGCAGTCTGTCCACACTGCCGTGGTGTCCATTATGGGACCGGCACCGCCGCTCCACACTTTGGGGGCCGGGCGACAGTTACCGTGGCATCCGATCCCACAGTGCAGCTCGTACTGGGCTAGGGGACCGGTGCCACGCGTCTACACTATGCCCAGTAACGTTACCGAGGTGTAACGGTTTCATATCCATTGTTGAAACCAATTTTAATATGGTTTCAACAACGCCATTAAAACACCTTCTGTAATCGCCACAGGTGTAAACACAAACCCTGCGGTATCGGGTTTGGGCACTCTGTAATGTTACAGAGGGGTAGTGTGGACTGAGCCTTAGTGAATGGGGGAAATTTGGCCAGGGCACTGGGGAAATTTCCCCTGCTCTTTTCGAGAAGTGCCATAGGATCTTTAACATTCACCTGAATTACCACCAGAACAGGCAGATGGGACATCGGTTTAATGTCTCATCCGAAAGATGGCACCTCAGGAGTGCAGCACCCCCTCATGCTGCACTACAGTGTCAGTATTGGGATTTAACCCAAGTGCCTGGTGTGGGGATGGAACCCACAGCCTTCTGATCTCCCGGCCTCAGAGGCGAGTGTGCTACCTGCTGAGCCACTGCCACTGACCAAGCTTATTCTTAGATTGTTACTCTAATCTCTAGGCGTTACTGCCAGTCAGTCTTCTGTGACTGCACTTGGCTCCAGCGGGACCAGCAAACAAAAGATCAGAGCTTATATAAACTCTTAACATGTACTGCAGGCTATTCAATCTCGTACATAGAAACATAGACTTTGACGGCAGATAAGGACCGCTTGGCCCACCTAGTCTGCCCATATCCTACTGCTACCTACTGCTCTAATGTCAGCTGCAGGGGATTCTGGGATTTGTAGTTACAGAAAATATCAGCTTGCAAGTCCACAGAATCAGTCTGATACAAACTAATGTAGTACAGTAAACAGTAAGAAAAAATGTGTTTGCACCACAGTGTGAAAAGAGATTTTACCATATTGATCCTTGGAAAACAGGAGTTGCTGGATAGTTCTGAAGAAGGGACCTGAGGCCCCTAAAACTGTACCGTACCATCTTTGCACGCAAAGTGCAAATTGGAACTGGCCCACACTTGGGTGTGGAGCTCTTAAAGGGACATTGTCAACCTGTTTTTCATCATACTATTTCTAGTTGAAACCCCACATTTTATGATTGCTTACCTTCTCAGAAATTCACTGATGTTGCTGTTTTGTTTTGTCTGTTTCCTTGTTTAGTAGAACTGAATTGCATGGCAATGTATATTTATAAACAGCCTTGTTTTGTTTACAGTCCTGGATCTGTTCCTACTGCATGCTTCCTGAGCACTATCGATGCACCGAAACAGTGCAGTCACTCATAAGACAGTAGCCTCCTAAACTCCCACTGCATCATGAGGGGCTAGACTATGCTGTGAGTGTTCCCAAGTCCAGGAAAGATGAAGTTGAAGCTGATCAAGTAATGTAAACAAACCTGTTTTGGTGTGATAACACCAGTATGTTGGGCAGTCTGTTTTTCACTTTCTTAAAGAAAATAAGAGTCAGAATCAAAGTACTAGCTACATCAGCAATCTTTACAGAATTTTGGCAATCATAAAATATGTTTTTTAAACTATGGACACTTTGAGACCTATGGGGGTTGACAGTGTCCCTTTAATGCTGACCAATCCCTTTTGTGTGTGTGTGTGTGTGTGTGTGTGTGTGTCAGGGTGTTGAGATGAAATCTGGGGAACGAAGACAATGTTTTTATGCAGCTCCTCAATAATTAAGAATGAGGGAACACAAATATAGAAAATTATTGAAATATAAAGTGAATTGTGACTAATGTGTGATCTATTCTAGAAAGGGTTTCCTGCAGATTGGAAAAAAATGCTTTAATGGATTTTTTTTTTTTGATTTGGAGTGGTACTGCACACTAAAACATCTTTCTCCTAATAATGCACACCCGCCCTCCACTCAGTGTTAATTCCTACTGTTTGTTTACCTTTCCAAATGCATTTACATTGGTATTGTATTTTATGTTCGTTTTTTTCTTGCAAAATTGGCATGCTTGATCTTTCCATTTATGTAGGCCGAAGGTAACACACACACACACTCCCCCCCCCCCCAAAAAAAAAGAAAGATTAGGGAGCCGTTTCCAGCTGACCTATCTGTGTAGCTGAACCAGTGATGCTGAAACGGTGGGCTGTCCAAAAACAAAATGAACAAACTGGCCATTATTCTGTCAAACACCTGGAGCAGTAGTAGAACACTCCAGGTGTGTTGAGGAGCACGAGGTGCAGCCGTGTGATGCAGTGGTAACATCTGTTGTCACACTCCTTGGAGTGGGCAATTGTGCTTATAAAATGGGTCTTTTAGGCAGAAAATGTTTTCAGAAACCTTTTTAAGTTTGCTTGGGAGCTAGCCATGCGCTAGACAAATCTTCCTGCATGGTCACATGATGTGGTTCAGCTCATTACTTCTTTTCTCATACTGGGGCATAATTTTATGTATTTTTTTAAAATTGGTAACTGGGAAAGGCATGCTGAGCCAGGGCTCATTCCCAGGTGAGAACCGGGGAAGGGGGAACAAAGGGGGTCCAATGTACGAAGTAAAGCAAGTAACATGGTGTAAGTTAATGACTCCAAAATATAAATTGGGTCGGGGGGCGCGCGAAGCTGTTATAACGGTGTAAGGGGAGGACAGTCTAAGAACAGAGTGGTTTTATTTAATAAAAAAAAAAAAAAACCATGGTTGTCCAGTGGCCCTGAGAAAGTGGATCATGTGGACCCCCCCCCCCCGTGGTGGGCCAGGGGGTCTGCTCCCTCGCAAGGAGTAGGCTCTGATGCCATCACTGTGGTGAGGCCCAGATAGGGCCGTGTATGTTGTGGAGGGCAGAACAGCATACGGGGAAGAAAAATCCCTGCCCTGGAATAATGACAGTCTGGTAATTCTGGGCCCCAGGCACTCGGCTTCCAGCCCACCAGATGTGGATCTTGCTGGGGCATTTGGGGACCCCGGCCATGGGGGGGGGGGTAGGGAAGAGGCATGGAGCAACACGCTGCTATTAAAAACATTAATGGTTTGGGGGGATGGGTGGTTGCTAGCCTGAGGGGTGCAGCAGCAGGAGGTGCCAATAACAACCTGTATGGCAGCAAATAGAAATGGGCATTCAGTCTGCGTGTCGGCACAGCTGCTCACGATGCCAGCGACCCGGGTTCAGGAATGAGCCTGGGATGTTTTGGGCTGGCTTGGGGGGAGGATGATAGTGTCCTATAGGACTATTTTCCTCCTCCAGGCAGGGGCTGTTTCACCTAACGCTGTTACCACTGCCTAGCAGGCGAAGGGGGGGGCACTGTGGAGCAAATTGGCATGGCGCGCATTTGCAAAACAGTTGCCTAGCTGCTGGTGTCCAGCGGGGCGGAGAGTAAGAATTGTATTGGCTGTATAACTTATTGTGATTTTAATAAGCGTTGTGTTGTATTAGATAAATTTGTATATAACTCTATTGTTATTACCCATTCTCCAGGAGTGGCTGAAAAGCGGGCTTCCAGCAGTCCACCTTCCTGGTAAATTTAAATAAAATAACAGTAAGTAGCCTGGGGGGGACTAAGGTAAATCCCTTTTATCCCGCTCCATGACTGCCAACTTGTCCAGAAAGGTGGTGCATCCTTCCTGCCGGCAGTGCTGGGTAAGTTACTTTTTCTATTACTTTTGAAAACTTGTTCCAGAAAGCTCTGTACAGTCACTAGCAAGGATGGAGAAGTACTGGAAAAAGTAATACACCTTACAGTTACAATTACTTGTGTCTTTTTATACAAAATAAATACGTAACTGTAACTGATTACATTTATTTGAAAGTAACCAGTAAGTAACCTAGTACTTTCAAAAAATGTAATCTGTTTATAGTTATTTATTATTTTTGTATTGTTTTTGTATAAAAAGAAATAAGTAAATATAATTGTACGGTGTATTTTTTCCTAGTACTTCTCCATCCTTGCTGGTGATTGCACAGAGCTTCCTGGAACATGTTTCCAAGTGTAATAGAAAAAGTAACTTACCCAACGCTGCCCGCTGGACAGAGAATCCAAAACAGAATACAAAAGACATGGACACTAGATATCAGGTGTTACCTGCACAGCAGTTTTTTTAATTTTTAAGAGGAGTCCCCGTTTGTCCGGTCTGCTGTTGTCGGTCAGAACAGTGCAGAATATTACAATAAGAAAAGGTAATGGAGCCCACCAAACTGCCAGTGTAATGGCGGGTTAGTGGGGACTGTTCCCTGTTCTGCAAAGAACACGGCATGAAATGTGAGTTGTTGCGCTCGCTGTTGGTGCTGCTGCTGCTCATACTGCTACTCTCCTGCTTTGCCATGTACCACTAAGGCCCTGTCCACACTACGCCTCTGTAACGTTACAGAGTGCCCAAACCATTACCACAGTGGTCTGCGTTTACACCTGTAACGTTGCAGGAGGCGTTTTCGTAACCGTTGTTGAAACCACATATGAGGTGGTTTCAGCAACAGTTATGAAACCGGTCCCGCCGTGGTAATGTTAATGGCGGTAGTGTGGACGGATGGTAATGGTCCCTGCAGGGACCGAAGCACAGTGCGAGCTGCATTGTGGGATCGGGCACCGCCGTAACGGTTGCCCGGCTCCTGTTGTGTGGACCGGCAGTGCCAGTCCCGTAACGGACACCACCGAGGTGTGGATGCACTGCACCACTTTAGAGGGGTTGCTGGCTGGTTGAATAGTAAGCAGCCCCGAGTACCAAGCAGATGGCCCAGGTTAAGCCACAAGCCCAGGTGACTGCACATTAGATGACAGAAGTGGATGTCCGATTCATACCCCTTCCTGCATCAGGGTAGGTGTGAAGGAGGCTTGTGCTGCTACATGCGTCCTTCTCACTGGTTGCCCAGAGGGGGGAGGGAGTCGCAATGTTCACCATTCATTATTTTAGCTCACGGGACCATTACACTATATTTTATTTTTATCACCACCCTGAATGTTTGGCCATTACCCTAATTTGTTTATATAAAATCACCCCCCAGTTGTCCTTTGCAACCACTTTTTACTGCACTAGTCGACTACCAGTTTTGATACCAGTGCTTTATACATTACTACACTTGAAACCCACTTAAGTTTATGCTCAGTTCATATAGGAATGCCAAGGAATAATGTACCCCGGCTTCAAGCACCACAGCCGCTGCTCTAAATTCCCAACCAGTGGGGAACCCCGAGTCGTCTGCAGCTGGCATGAATCAGGGCAGCTGATGTTTCATTCTTGAGTGTCTACTATGTCCTAGTACTCTAGGTCACCGCAACCTCCAGCCCACCTAATCTGGACCTCTGTGGGTAATTCGGGGACCTCCTGGCTATTGGGAAGGAGGAGTACACTTTCTTCTTCCTCATTTACTCCCGCTACTATCCCCTTCCCTACAAATGGTCCCTTGCTTCTTTGTCTGTCTCCCCTTTCCCCAGTTTATGTCCATCACAGTTGCCCCTGCTTCCTCAGTCCCACCCGCCTATAATTCCTCCCCCTCCCACCAGAAGCTACAGTTGTACCATACTGTATATATTTTTATTCTGTTTTATATTCTATACTATTAATTTTATCTTCATTTTAGTGAACATATGCATAAATATTACAACAAAACACAAATATTGAAAACATTTTTTTTTCCAGATAATTTCAGTGCTCCAGTGTTCATCCATGGTTCTTACCCGTTTAATACAGCGTATAATCAGATAGCCAGTCCAGTTTCAGTTCAGTTTTATTCAGGATAAAAAACTATTGAGCAGAGCTTGTTTACAATGATGTCCTGTAAAGGCAGAATTTCTAATGACAGGCGAACATGTTTCAGACCTAAACCGTGCCAGATACAATGTCTTGTATGTCGAACACTGTATCTTTACACAGGCGTAACAAAGTTTCAAGTGCAAGGTAAGGCCAGTGCGGGGAGTGTGGGGACAGAAGTCTGTGAACGTGAGATTCACACTAGAGCGATTTAAAGAGTACTTGCATAAAAGTTGCATTGATGCAAAATTCTCCTGTTAAATAAGAGGCAATAATATATTGTATACCACACCAGCTGTGAATAAATTGGACAAATATATCATGTTATTTGGGGATACATGTTTTCACTTGGGGCACAATTTATTACACTTAAAGATGTTATTTCCCCCTTAGAGTCTTGAAACAAAACCCAGAGGGCTATGGGCAAGATCATTTAAAATGAAAAAGAAAGGCAGTTTTAGGCTAAAAACAAGGCGAAACACCAGTAAAAACATTAGAGATGGTGTGATATATATCAAATACATAATGGGCTGCAGTAGAATAAGGCATTTATCTCCACACGAGTAGTATGACCTTACTAACCTACTAAAATGCAAACAGAATAGGCCTAACTGTCTTTCGTGTCTGCTCATTTGGTCAGCCCCCACCCTGGGAGCTGACATTGCTGCCCCCCTCGCCTTCTCTGACTTCTCCCTTCCCAGTTCTGGATATTCTCGCTGCACTGGATTTTGCTTCCAGAACCCTTCCCCTGTACCTGTCCCACCCCCTCATAACTTCATAACTATTTTTATTTTTTTTTTTAACCAGGAGAGAGGCACTAAGATGAAAGCTTACTTTACAGGTGCGACCTGGGAGCACAAGAAAGTTAAGTGACTTGCCCAGGGTCACACAGTATGCAAGTGGGGGCTGTGGGGATTTAAACCCAGGTCTCCAGAGCCTTAAACCACTGTGCTATACTGCCTGCTTTGTTTTGCCACTCACAAGTTATGAGTCTTGCTTGACACTCGCTAGTGGATATAAATGTGTTATTCCACTGCAACCCATTATGCGTTCCCTATATACCCATAGCTGGCTTTAAAGGAAAGCTGCCCAATTTAGGGGGTTGACACCCCAGAAAGGCTTACCCTCTGGTGCTGCACCGCCACACTATTACAGTTAATGGAGCCCCCAGCGTCTGCCATACTTCCAGATCGCGGACTTTTTGCAAATGAAATGATCTCTGTCGCGGCTTTAGTGTATAAAGCTAAACCAGAGGGTAAGCCTTTCAGGGACGGGAGCCCCCTGATTTGGACAGTTTTCCTTTAATTGGGCCTTGCCACACTAGCTACCTCAACTGTGTCTTTGGCCCAGGAAAAAGTGCTAATACGCTAATTTATGTGACATGATAGCTGTGTGGAGCAGTTTACATGAAATGGAGTGCTTGTATAGTTTGGGAAATTTATACAATCCATTCACAAGTCACTTGTGAAATAAGAAAATCATACAGTTTTACACTGCATTCCCAGAAGAATGATAAAGGCATTCGGGAGGCGAGAGGACATTCAGGCCCCCTTCCTCCAGTTTTCCCTGTCCTTTTGTACCCCCTTCCCCCATCAGATTGCCTCTCGAATTTTCAGTTCATAATGGTCATATCGTGGTCTGGTACCATGTAGGTTGGAGTGTGTGACGGGTGGGAGGGCTTCGTCTGCTTCTGGCCTGTTAGAAGAGCATATGCTGTGGGTCACATCCTAAGAGGTAGGGAGGGATGGGGGTGGGGAACTTGAGAGTGTGGTGATGGGCAGATGAAGTCAGACCTGCCTCCTTGTCTGCCAGGGCTGACTGCCCCCTCCCACTGCCAGACTGGCTCCTTGCTGATCTACAATTCCCGAAGTTTATGATATGTTTGTAAAGTACAAACAGAACTGTGGATGAAAGGGGAGCAGTCACCACAAGGGCCCCACACACCACATGTGGGGCTGGTCCCAGTGTGTGCAAAAAAAAAAAAGTGTTGGTTTACTGTGGGATATAGTAGGTAGTATCAAGCTTGTTTTTCTTAGTTGTAGGCAGACGACATCTGTTATTGCAAATCCCAGAATCTCCTGTGGCTGACAGAGCAGTATGCAGCAGTGAGCGATTCAGTAGTCTGCAGTGCATGTTGGAGTTTTGTATCAGCTCAGATAATTTGTTTGCTGGTCACTCTGTCCTCCCTGGGCTGTGTGCAGTCACGGTGAACTTTATTTAGCCCCTGGAGAAAAGCAGACCTGGAAAACATCTGATCAGACATTATAAAAGCTCTAACATGCACTGCAAGCTGTTGAATCTCCTACTGCTCTGATGTCCGTTGCAGGGGATTCTGGGATGTGTAGCAAAAGAAGGGGTCGGCCTAGAACTGAGCAGAATTAGTCTGATACAATCTACTATACTACAGTAAACCACAATGTTTTTGCATATAAAGTGGGCATTGGGACCAGACCCACACTTGAATGTGGAGGCCCTTTGTGCTGACTGTTCACCTTTAGGAGTAGAGGTGTATGGAAAGGCAATTTTGCTTCTGAAATTCTTTCTGAATTTCTTTTTGAATTCTGCAGAATTCTTTCAACGTAAACCACGGAAGAACAATCTGTGGATTACATAATCTGTGGAGCATTACTTGCAGTTTGGGGGGAAAAAAACTGAATCTAGTTTACTTAAACAGTGGGATCCTGTTCTGCAGTTTATGTAAACTACGGATTAGTAATCTCCGCTTTCAGAATCCCAGAATGCTACCCCAGACAGAATTCTGTGGAATTTCTAAAATTCTGATGACTTCACAGCAGAAGCAGCCTTTGCGGTCTAGGTGTTTTGGGACTGAGCTTTGAACCAGGAGATCCCAGGTTTGAGTCCCACAGTAGCCACTCTGCAACCTTGAGCAACTGATCTCCCTGTATTGTGTCTCCGTAGGACTGGCTAGAAGCAGGACCCCACTGAAAACAAGATGCTGCATCTTAGTTGGGCTAGAATGGGGAAATTTAAACAAAACAAAAAAAATAAACCCCTCCATTTCCCAAACAATTTTTTTCCCCAAGGCATCAGTGTAGATACCAATCCGGGGGGGAATGGAACCTTTGGAGACGAGTCCCTTGATACACAGCATTCTCACGTCCCCCTACCTTCGACTGAAGAGCAGTGGCAGTATCGACGACTGATGGCAACAATTTGCTCACTGTCTTAGCTGGAGGATGGATGGAGTTGCTGTGGCCCTGCTCTTTTGTTTGGGGGTGGGGGGAGATGAAGAAATAAAATTGACAAAATGGGTGACAAAAAATTTCCAATCGGCACTGTTGTGTGTTGAGAGGTGACGGTGGAATTCTTGCTTCTTCCCCCTGCTCTGTCATCTGCTCATCGTACACCATAGTTTCTTAACTCTGTTTCCTTTTTTAAATGCATATTTCAGCAGGGTATGAAATTCCTGAGGTTTTGATCTAAAGGAAAACTAAAGTCAAAATTTACAACAAAAAAAAAATGTGCAGAATGTTTTGATTTCTAGGCATACTTCTGGTCAGTCCTGTTTGTTTGTGAAAGGAGTTTTAACTGAATGTGCTCCCGGTGATTTTTATCCCCCCTGTTGATCTCCATGTTAGCATTTTTAATTGCTGCTCTTGTTCCTACAGTGCCTCCTGTCCCATGTGACAGTGATGCATCCAGGACCATTAATTCAACAAAAAGTGTGTGTGTGTGTGTGTGTGTGTGTGTTATCAAGTTTAGGGCAGCAGAGCTGTGATGATTTAAGTAATTCTCCTAGTTCATGGCTCTCTAATGAAGGCTGTTCACTAATTACAACATTTGTGACATTGGGCGACGTGTGTGTGTGGTGTTGTTAATGGCTGTAGTTTAATGAAATAGAAACAAAACATTCTCTTCTGCTGGCTAGACCTAGACACATACCTAGAAAACAGAAAGTTTGGATTAGACAGAATTATGTAGTTGAAGCCAGAATATCAAACTCACTAGGATCGCTAGGGGGATCACCTCCAGAAGGAGGGAACTGATACCCCCTCTGTATAACTGCTTGGTGAGGCCACACCTCGAGTACTGCGTGCAGTTTTGGAGGCCACACTTAAAGAGGGACATTAAACTCCTGGAGAGGGTCCAGAGGAGGGCAACCAAAATGATTTGGGGCTTTGGGGACAGGACCTATGAGGAGAGGCTCGAAGAGCTAAATATGTACACATTGGAAGAGAGAAGGGACCGGGGGGACATGATAGAGGTCTTCAGGTACATGAAGGGGGTAAATAGGGGAGGAACAGTCAGGGTGCTTCGAAGGAAGGAGGAGGGGGCCACTAGAGGGCATGGGTGGAAGCTGGAGGGGGGAAGATTCAGGGGAGAAAGGAGGAGGTGTTACTTCACTGAGTGGGTGGTGGAGCCATGGAATGCGCTGCCTAGGGGGCTGGTGGAGGCAGAGGCGGTGGAGAGGTTCAAGAGAGGGTGGGGACAGGTACAGGGGAAGAGTTCTGGAAGCAAAATCCAATGCAGCGAGAATATCCGGAACTGGGAAGGGAGAAGCCAGAGAAGGCGAGGGGGGCAGCAAGATCAGCTCCCAGGGTGGGGGCTGACCAAACGAGCAGACGCGAAAGACCGTTGGGCCTATTCTGCTGGCATTTTGGTATGTTAGTACTAGAGCAGTTATTCTCTGAATCGAAGGTCCTGGATTCATCACTGTCCCATGGGACAGGAAGCATTAGGGTTGTGATTTCATTTTCCCATTTTGGGCCGCATTGTACTGCTGTCCAATCAAACCCTGGTGCTCACATCGTACCACACCCCCAAGTTCAGCAAGCAAGTCTTGGGCTCTCGGCTGGACAGAAATATAGTAAAAATGCCGGATAAAGCCACAGGACCAGTGCAGGGCTGCTGTATGTGCAAGCACAAGTAAAACATGTAACGTGCACGATGACCTCCTGCACTGGCTTGAGTATGTTGATGTACTTTCTACTTGACATTAGTTAGGCAAAGGAATTCCTCACCACAGCTTCCACTTTTGACTCTTTCTGCAAGTCATGATGTGTATCAGCATAGTCGTGCACACTGTAGTCCCTGAATGTTGACGGGACGATGGTATATTCTAAAGTGATGTGTGTGTTTTTTTTTTTTTATTATAGTTAAATACGTGTTGTGTAATGTATATTTAAAAAAAAAAAAAAGTCTTGCTGTATTTGCTGTTGTGAATTATGCAGTCCTTCCCAGGACCTCCTTGTGAATAAGTGGTGCTCAACGGAGTCTCTTCCTGGTAAATAAATCAAATAAATAAAAAGGCTCGGAAGGAGTGGAGTGAGAGGTTGGAAACCACAGCTATGTGAGGTAGGGTCTGTGTAAAAGAGCCTAAAGGAAAAGACTTATTAGGAGAATACCTACAAATCAAAACCCTCAGTACAACCTTTTTATTTGTATTTATCTATTTTTGTTTAGTAAATTTTGATTTTAGTTCCCCTTTAATGGGGTACAATTCTTTCAAACTTGCTGGATAAGGTAGGAACATTTAAGCCCACCCTCCCCAGGCACTCTTTGATATGCACCCAGTCAGATTTTCTTTTCCCGTAAATTTGCTGCGTTCCTCCTGTCACTTGGGCTCTTAGTGGCCTGAAGCCTTGATTGTGAGTGTCAGCTTCTTACTGGGAGGGGAGGGAAGGAGGGGGGTGGGGAGTGGAAGGGGCAGAGAGACGACAAATGGGCACTGACCACCGTGTCATTACAGAGCTACATAATTGTTTGTTTAGGTCACTCCCCTTAAAAATAAAAAAAAAAAAAAAAAAAAAAAAAGCTTACTTACGCAGGACAGCCCATCTAAGAATTAACCTCTTTTTTTCCAGTGGGTCCTGCTTCTGCCCATATCTGATCCCGGGATTGGAGGACTTGGAGGCTAAGCGACATAGTCATGGTCACAGGCTGACTATTTGGCCCTGGTGGGGTTTGATTTCGTAATTTCCAAGTTCCTAAGTCCGTGTTCTCACCTCTAGACCATAGTGCCTCAATTAAATAGATAACTGCAGTACTTCTATAGATTTTTTTTTTCCCCCCGATGTTATTTCTCAGGAGCCTCCCCGCACTCCACCCGTTCCTCCGCGCCATCCCCGGACATGAGACCCTCCTGTCAGCACCCCGCGATGTACTATTCGCGGGCAGGGTGGTGGGAGCAACTCAACCCACCAGAACGGGTCCATGCCAGGGAGGCGCTCCGGGAATAGGCGGCGAGAACGACGTCGTGCTGCCAGGCTCCATTTTCCCGATTTTCTCCCGCCGAGGCGTGGCGTGCAATGGCGCCAGCAACTGGTCTGGCCTGCGCTCCGTCGCGCGCGCACTGATCAGCGTCTGCCACGTCCCCTCCCCTGTCTCTGCGGCTGTGTGTTGTGATCCCCAGCCTCCGCTGGGAGTCAGGCAAGCACCGGCCGCCCGAATCCCACCCGGAGATGGAGAGCAGTCCTCCGGACGCTCGATCCATCTCCTCCCCCCCGCCGACCCCCGACAACCCGTGCTCGTTCCCGAACACGGGTCGCCGGCGTGGCGCGAGGTGCAGCGACCAGCGCCTCAACCCTCAGTGCCACCGGGCCGGCGTACTTTTATAGATTTGAGGAGAAAAAGGAGAAGGAAAAAAAAAAAACCTGACATCAGATATTCAAAACGGAATACCAGCAGCCAAAACTCTTATTCCACTTAGGGATTGGGGGAATCACAAAAGGTTCTGAGGTTCTTAAAGGTTCTAATCGTTATCCAAGCCTTATTAAAAGTTTCGGAACCTTTTAGTTTACAGTACAAAAATTGTTTTTTTTCATTGTTTTTCCGTTTTTCTCCTCATACAACCCCTCCCCCTCGCTGCGTGAACAAGCGTATGTAGAGGCACGCACACGTCATGTCTCCGCTTCTATGTCTCTCGGCCTCTGGCGCTGCCCTCCAGCCTACACTAGGGGGCAGCCAAGGAGCGGGACGACAACCCTCCCCCTCCTCGGGAGAGGAAAGCAGTCCATTGGATGCTCAATCCTCTTCCTCCCCTGCCAACCCCCGGCAACCCAAGGTTGCCCTGACCCTCTGTTTTTGGCGTGGCATGAGGTGGCTGCTCGCGCCAACAATCAGCCATCGCCAAAGCACAAAAATGGTTTTACCCATCATTTCCCACCTTTAAGCTGCTGTCAGGGAGGAAAAAGGAGTCTAAGAACAACTAGGAGTGGTACTACAGTACATGCAGCCTCTATTTGGGTCATACAGTACCTTAGCCTTCTTTTGGGTTGTACAGTACTTGTATCCTCCTTTTGGTCGTATAGTGCCTGCAGTCTCCTTTTTGGTCATTCTGCCACCTCCACCAGCCTTCTCGCTAGATAAAAGATGTGCTGGGGGAGTGTATTAAGTTCCAAAAATCAGTGTTTTAAAAAATTATCTGAACCTTTATTGGAATTTGCAAAAAGGTTCTGATACGGTTCATTTACAGAAGAGGGCATAGGTTCTGAATGTATTGAACAGGTTCTACCATCCCTAATTTTGCCTACAGTTTTTACTGTGCTTGGCAAACCAACGGAATGTAAAATTTGAGCCGTGTGGTAGCAGTGGGGGTTGAAGGCTGGGAGAGAGAGTGCACGCCAAGTATCCGCAGCACTAAGGTGGGTGTGTGGCATGGGAGAATGGGACATGATCGGGGTGTTCACTGGCCAGAAAGGTTCTTACTGGATGATGGTGTGCTAAGAAAACAGTCGCAGAGGCTGGCAGAAAAACAAAAGGCTGAGGATGTTGTAATGGAATAATCAGGAGTAGAAAAGACAGTAGAAAACCAAAGTAATGAAGGTAAAATGTTCTCCAAAGAGCAACTTCTCTTTGAATTTAAAAGGTGACAGACGGAAGAAAAGATCAAATGGGTTTACAGAGGGACTACGGCAGAAAAAAATTAGTTTGCATTGAGGAGACTCTGATAACATTCCACAAATGTTTAAAGAGAACAGCAGTCCTTCCACCACTCCACCCCCCTCAAACCAACCCCCGCCAAAATTAGGCTTTTATGCCTAAA
Organism: Neoceratodus forsteri; assembly: GCA_016271365.2. Taxonomy (NCBI): domain Eukaryota; kingdom Metazoa; phylum Chordata; order Ceratodontiformes; family Ceratodontidae; genus Neoceratodus; species Neoceratodus forsteri. The sequence goes on along the minus strand of JADMNL010000036.1, from coordinate 28,297,285 downwards.
AAATAATTGTTTTAATTACCTGTGTGCCACAGTGTCTGATTTGATGTATCAGTTGCAATGTAAACACGTCTGGGCAGTATGGCGTCATTTCACATGCTTAGCACAGCTCTGCATCGCTCCACTGTATCGTGCTGAACATGTGAAATGTCGCTGCGCTATTCCAGCCATGTTTACATTACGGCTGATGCATCAGATCGGATATTATGGCACCGAGGTAGTTAAACCTAAAAACAATTTTTTTTTTTTTTTTAAAAGGCTAATGGGGGTGTGGGGTGGGCAGGTGTTCACCTTAAAATTTTGAGTCGTTCTTCTTTTCCATATAGGTTTTTTACTCCCCTTATCCCACCATCTCCCAGGAATATACCCTCATCATTCTGACAGCAGGGGCGTTTTTCTTCTTAGTTTTCTCCCCAATTCCTTTCTCCCTCCTCCTCCCCTTAGCATGTGTCCTATCCTACAGCCTCAGCGGCATAACCTGTCCCTGCGGAGGTGAAAGCTCCTTTGCCTTCCTGAAGGGGTCGCTACATGCCAGAACCCCCTGCCTATCCTCCCCGGCAGAGGTACGCTGCCCTCTTCCCCTCCCAGCAGCCTCCCACTACCCAGTCTGGTCTTGGACATGGCGACTAGAGACTGCTGCTGAACTCCGATTGCACAGTGCTGGGCCATCGGTTCGGCCTTCGAGCCTTTCTGATCTCTATTAATAAGTAGATAAGACACAAACTGTTCATGCCACAATAGTGAGAATACACAGTGCCAGATAAACGGTGTTATTTTGTTGATAACATATCAGTAAACAAAATGTATAGCTCGGCCTTCTTAAACTCCGGGGTTTTTGATACTCTGGTGCATTTCGGGGGATTGTATTGAAGATAAAATAACCAGTTGGGGGGAGTGTGTGTGTGTGTATGTGTTGCATTCTACCTTGTCCTGTTGGTTGGCTAGATGGCAACAGTTTGACACCCTGGCACTACTGTTCATTCTCCTGGCTACGCCTGACTTTTTTTTTTTTTTCTGCTCTTAGTGCTGCTACAGCCAAGTTAGTAACTGACTCCATTCTATCAGGCAATCATTGGCCTTTCCACCCTGGGACCCATGTGGCGCTTTCAGTTCAGCTGTGGCCGGCCCATGCACAGGCACAGTAGTCGTCAGTGGCATGGACTTTTTTCAGTATGCGTGCCACTCTAGAACCGTATGTAGCAATTTGCTGGCTACATATCTGTAGACTGGCTAGTGCACTGACAGATCTGATCTCTACTCAGCCTCCTCCTCGATCCATAGTGTTCGCCTACTGTGCACCTGCTACCGTTTCCTACGTCACGTCATCAAACTGCTGATTATGGGGGCAGGGCTCTTGCACTCAGCAGTCCCTCGGCTTGTTTATAAAAGGTACGAGCATGACTTTAAAAGGTAAATAATTAAGAGCCTTGCTTAAAAAAAAAAAACCTTAAAAAAACTGCCTAATTGAGCTCCTTGGACAGGCAGTGCCTTGGCTTGAATTGCCTGTCTGAGGATAAAAGAACTTGTCAGCAGCTCTTCAGCGTGTGACCTTTGGACTAGACTTACAGGGAGCCAGGAATTAAACATGACTTTCTGCAAAGGAAACACTTTTTATTTTTTAAACATCTAGCATCACTAATTTGTTTACTTTTCTTTGTGTTGCCATCCCCCCCCCATGAGAATACCAGGGTTAGAGTAGCTTTTTTTGTTTTGGGGGAAGGGGGGTCACACTTTCCCCCAAAAGAATATAAAACGTTCCCTTTTAAAACTTGGATTTGACTACAACAGATATGGTTTGCTGGCCTAAGGGGCTAGTGAGTGCTGCTTCAGTCCAGCTCTAGATTTGCTAGTGTTCCTCGACATTGCCATAGGTGCGCTTTGGCACTGGCCAGGAGGGTGGGCAGGCTGTTGCCCTCACAGTCGATAGTGGTTCTTGGTTGCTAGGCTGGGGATTTGCGAATAAGGGTTTAAGCACTGTTGGGACAAGGGGACTCCAGTCCTCCAGTAATACCCTTGCATCTCTCCTGCAGTTGATCCCTGGCTCTGACGTCAGCCATGGGAGGCTCTGGGATGCACCCCCAGAGACGTGGTTCACAAAATGTCAGGTGGGAGGTACAGCAGAATGAACCAGATAAAAGAAAATCACAAGACCGTCACCAGAGGTGACATTTTACTTTTTATGTGAAAAGACTAATCGGTGACTGCCCTATAGGGCAGCTACTGTTGGGTGTTTCCCTGTAATGCTTCCAATACATGCAAGCAAGGCTAGTGAAATGAAGTGTTTCTTAGCCTTATATAAAATGTAGCATTTGACTGTGATGTCAGTGCGAATTTCAACCTTGGAGCACAATGACTGTAATAAATACAGTTTCAAGCCTTTTATTTTAGTAGGTGCCTTGAGTGAGTTAATGTTTCGTATGTAATCACGCTATATAATGGTTCTCAAGACCGCAGATATAAAATCGGGTCACATTGAGATGGTGTTTACCCCTGGCCCACGCAGGAGCCTTAGCATTAAGGTACCTAGGTACCCCATTTACTGATTCAGGCACATAATCATTTTTAAGACAGAATCTATGAAAAATGACGAAAAGGTGTATCCATTCTGGAGTCTGAAATCTTAGACTGACTTGGTGACTGGCGTGATTATGACCACCCTTCTGAAAACATTTAAATGTTTGTTTTTAACTTTGCATACTGCATAAAAGGGACAAGAGAGTTAGTTTGTGGTTGTCTAAACATCTGAAACGTACACATTGCCAAAATGTGGTTACAGTTCTGGACGCACTTTTTTTTTTTTTTTTTTATGTTTAAGATTGTGTGCACTTATTATGTATAATGCAGCAATATGCAGTTCTGTTGTTTGTTCAGTCTAAGTTAAATGATGTTGGGGGATATAATGTGAGCAGTTCCGCAGAACATATTCACAATGTAAAGCGGTAGATCATAATACCTTCTTGACCCTCCTTGTTTTGTGGCCCCCCACCCCGATGTCAGTCCCTGCTGTTCATTTTTGTTCTGAATCTTCAATTTATCCATGTAGTGCCACATTTCCTTTTAGTTAGAACTTGTGTTTTGTGGCCTGGAGATGGTTGGGTCCTGTAAGCAGGGCCCCTGGTTTCCCGCAGAACTTTGATCCTGGTTTCTGCAGCAGGGTTTGGTCGTCCCTGCAACATTCATTTATTCGTTTCTGTGGCACAGCACAGGTCTGCCTTGGGCTAAAATATGATGTCATCAGTGACATCACACGCTGGGCTTTGAGGAGGGGTTTTACGTCAGTCAGTGAGCCATGCACGACAGAAAAACTGTATGCAGAATCTGACTGAAAAAAAATTACCGAGAGCAATGTGTTCTGTGGAACCGCAAAATTATTCAAAAACACATGTCCTGGGGCCTTGCCCATAGGGTCAGGGTGAGCAGTGTGAATTCAAGAATGCATGGGATAGGCATGAGGGTACCCTAGAGGGGGGAAAGAGAGGCTAAGCCAAGGACCAAGTAGGGTCAGTGGCTGCTGATACAGATAGGGAAACAGGCAGACTTGATGGGCCCTAGTGGTCCTTATCTGCCGGCAGGTTCTATGTTTCAGTGTCCATTGCATATGATAGGCCATCTGTGGTAGGAAAACGTGACTTGGAAAGTGCTCCTGACAGTACTGGGACAGCTTTTTTGGGGGAGACATTTAGACATTGTTCTGCTTATATTTAAACTTTTTAACCCTCTGTAATTTTCATCTTTATCAATTTATTACTAAGAACATTTGCATGTAAACCGGATCCCTGCCCTGTCTACTCTGGCAGCTTGTCCATACGTGACATCACAGGTCTGTTTATGACATCACAGTCTGTTACTATGGAGATATTTTGCCATAAGCAGGACATTATCATGCAAGGTAGACAGGCAGTCAGAACAGATACTCTAGGGGACAGTGATCTTGGGTACATTCAATGCATTTTCAGTAATAAAGAAATAAAGGGGAAACGATACATAAAATATTTCAGATATGGAAAGCAAAATTGTTTAACCAGGAAAAGCACAGTAAGCCTAAACCTGTTTCCAGGTGTGACCAGGGAGCACAAGGAAGTTGGGTGACTTGCTCAGTGTCGCACAGTATACAGGTGGGGGCTGATGGGATTCAAACCCAGGTCTCCCAGGTTTGCAGCTCAGCACCCTAAACCACAGCACGATGCTGCCTACTTATAAACTGAATATAAACTCAATTATGTGCAAATCTTCCACTTTTTTTCAAAGTTTTCCCAACAATGTCGGGGCACTTTAAAGGGCAACTCGTGCTCTCTTTGAAATCCAACCCCCGGCCCAAGTCATAGCCAGCAGTGTGATCCCTTCTTCTTTCTGGTACGGGAGTCCTGAAATAACTATGTGAAATATGTCACTATTGTTTTCTAACAAGTACGCCACATGCTTTCCAATCTCTGACATCACAAAACTTTGGAACACTGGGGCAGGCTCTCATAAGAGAAACATAGACTTTGACGGCAGATTAGTACCACTTGGCCCACCTAATCTGCCCATTTTCCCTACCTGTTTCATATACCGCAGATCCTAAATGATCTGGGGCCTACCCTCTCTTCCCTATTGCTAGAGTTCCTTTATGTCTGGCCCATATGTTTTTGAATTCCCCTATCGTTTTTGCCCCTACAACCTCTGCCGGGAGGCTGTTCCATGGATCCACCACCCTTTCCGTGGAAAAAATACTCTCTCATGTTACCCCTAAGTCTACCCCCCCCATCTTCATATCATGGCCCCTTGTTCTTGAACATTCCCTTTTTTTTTTTTTTTTTGAAAGATGCAACTCTCTTGTACCTTCTTACCTTATTTACCCACCTAAGTACAGGGAAGGGAAGGGACTGCACCACAGGCTGCTCTGAGTAAAATTAGGATTCCTTACTCCTAACAGGCTGACACATTTTATTTTTAATCAACAGCCCACGACTGGTGCTGGGAGAGGGGCACCGGTAAAGGCGCTCTATAACACTGACCTTTGAAAAGAACTGAGGCTATTGATGGCAAAGTGGGGCAGTCATACTTCATGGGGGGTGTCCTTTCAGATGAAACGAAATGCTGAAGCAGACTTGAAATGGGGGGGGGTTAAAGGGCATCTTGTAAGACAGAAAAAATAAGCAATCTAAAATGGAATAAGGTACACCTTTTCCAGTGTAATACGCACCACTGCTTTTAAACTTTTCTTTTGGTGCTGACAACCCAGACTTGTAAACGAGCCTGGGTCGTCGGGGTGGCGTGGGGTGAGGAGGAGATTGAGCATCCCAGAGGACACTGTCTCATCTGATTAGGGATTTTGCCATTCTCTGCTGTATGAGCCACATAGGGAAACCTAGGTGGTGTAGGTAGATGGGGATGACAGTGGGAGGGGAGATGCAAGGGCCATGCGTCTCAAGAGGGGGGAACCTTGTGCCATGCAGAGGGGCATTGTGCCATGCGTGACATCTCGAGGTTCCACAGAATGGTGGTAGCATAGTAGCAGTGTAGGGCAGACTTGTTTAAGGATATATCTGGCCTGCTGCGAGCTACAAGTAAACAGGAGGCCTCACTTAAAAGCTATTTACATACGCTTTCAAACAATGAGGGCCACTGTTTATAAGCAACTTTGGTGTCCAGCAGTTGAACCAAGCACAAATACAGTTAGTAAATGATTAGTAAGTCACTGGAGGTTGGCTGCAGCAACACAGCTGTGTAGGAGTGTGCCCGTTTCCTCTGGTCAAAGGGCAACGTGTGCTTGTTAAGGTTCGCCCAGCGTTGTAAACAGTCATCATTGCCAGTTCTTTACTGCCTAGCAAATTAACCATTAACGTTTATATTTATTGTTCCAAGTTAATCTTGTTTAATTGGTAATCCAATGTTACTTTTTCACTGGTGTGCTGCGATTGCCTCAGACACGTAGAAACATGTTGTTTAGCACAGCTTTGGCTACCATTTTGCACGGTAGGAGCACATCCTAAGCAGACACCCGTGACCAAATCTTGTTAAAGGGAAGGTACTGAAGTCAGTGTTTTGTTTTTTTTTTTAATCTGAAAAATCCAGTCTGCATTTTTTAAAGATTCTGATGTTAAAAAGTTTGGTGACCATGTCTCTTTTACAAGTGATGGCAGTACAGGAGAGAGAGTAAGGTATGCTATATCACAACATAGCCGCCCTACTCACCATACCATAGTTAAACAAGAGAGCTTTGCATGGTTTCGGCAGTGGGAATACAGTGTTTGCTTGTCATGCCTGGACAGCCCAAGCTAGTTTCAGCATCTCATATTGTTGTTATTTTATTTTTTTTGCTATATGGAATATGTATGACACAAATATGGATTTTTTTTTTTTTTAAATTCCCGACATGCTGTCTGCCCCACAGGATTTATCCTGAATCGGGGACGCCTGTGTCCTGGATGAAACTGTCATTGAGACAGCAGCTGTCTGTTTTCTCCCGCCTTCCACCCCATTCCTCCCTCCATCCCGTTTCCAGCACTGTGAGATCACAGCACACCGCTGGTGGAACAAGCTCCGAGGCCCTGCCGCAGGTATCTTTGTGAAGCCACAGCCTGCCACTAGCCCTCCCCCAGCTGATGCAGCCGCTACTTCCGCCCACGGACGGCCTCCCCCTGACATGGTTTCCTGAATCCGTTCTCAAATCTGGTTCGCCTGCACTGAGACCAGTCGGGAGGACCACAATGAAGAGGGGCTTAGAACGTGGTCCTTGCTAAATGGTTGATGGGACCTGGCGTCTGTCCTGAAATTGTGGAAAACATTTCCCATGGCTCGGGGACTTTATTTTTATTTTTTTTATTCTGTTTATTCTCCTGCGGCTCAGTTGACAAATGGCAACATCAGGCCTTGCGTCAAACCCATTTCTGCGCTAAACACTTAGCCACAAACTGCACCCGATTCAGGAAAATTGGGCACATTTGTGACACTTTTCCCAATTTTCGGTAGCTTGGGCCAAATATTTGGTGCAAACCCTGTTAACAAAAAAAAAAAAGTACCCGAGACTGCTGCAAGTTAGACCAGAAAAAGCTGGCATAACGTGTGGTAGTAGGTGCATGGGATAAAGAATCCTGATTGCCGGCCGGGGAATGCTACAAGCCCCTGTTGGCATTGTCTGTGTTTGTGTTTCAAGCTGTTACTTTCTTGTGACAATGTGTCAGTGTGTAGAACTCTGTGGTTAAAGGGAACTTCCGGAGAGTAGAAAAGGGGCAGCAGTTGCTGCAGAAACACCTGTTTAGAGCTTTCGGCATTAAAGTAAAATTTTTAAGTACCTATGTCCACTATGATATGATTTTGAAAGACCTACCCTTACCGTCATGTCGCCGAGCTGCCTGTGGCCATTTCACGCTCACTACGTAGCTTCCGACGCACAGGGTGTGCTAATGAGTGCTACCAATTCTTGTCATTGGTTTAGCCCTCATTAGCATACCCTGCACACAGGAAGCTGCCTGATGTGTGTGAGATGGCTACAGGAGGCTCGGCAACATGACAGTTGGGGTGAAGCTTTCAAAATCTGGTAACTGTAGACACAGGTGCTTAAAAATGTTACTTTAATGCTGAAAGCCCTAATCGGGTGTTTCTGCAGCAATTAATGACCTTTTTCTACTCTCCAGAGATTCCCTTTAAAAAGGATGTAGACTGCTTCTACATTATACTAACATACTAAAATGCCAGCAGAATAGCCTTAACAGTCTTTCGTGTGTCTGCTTCGTTTGGTCAGCCCCAACCCTGGAGCTGACCTTGCTGCCTCGGCTTCTCCCTTCCCAGTCCCGGATATTCTCGCTGCATTGGATTTTGCTTCCAGAACCCTTCCCCTGTACCTGTCCCACCCCTCTTGGACCCCTCCACTAGCCCCTGGGCAGCGATTCCATGGCTCCACCACCCTCTCAGTGAAGTAGCACCTCCTCCTTTCTCCCCTGAACCCTCCAGCTTCCACCCATGCCCTCTAGTTGCCGCCCCCTCTTCCTTCGAGCACCGTGACTGCTCCTCCTCTGTTTACCCACTTCATGTACCTGAAGACCTCCATCATGTCCCCCATGGTCCCTTCTCTCTTTCAGTGTGTACATATTAGCTCCTTGAGCCTCTCCCCATAAGTCCTGTCTGATCGGGAGCTCCTGCCACTCTTGAGGACCGACCTTTCCTTAAATCTGTTGCAACAGTTCTTCTGCTTCTTAGCTTAATCTATCCTTTTAAATTTCTAGTCCATAATGTTGGCCACCTCTGGGCACCCCCTTCTCCCTCCCTTGACTATGCTGCAGTGTCCTCTTTAATTTTAATTTTTCCCTCTTAGGTCCTCATACAGGCAGGTTATTGTGGTGACTTCCAAGTATATGTAAAACAGGTTGTGTTTATTGTTGGAGTTAGTATGTAATAGCACTATGTCACAAAATACCTTGATGTATATACCTTATGTTTATGAAACCTGTATTTTTGAAAATACCATGGCACTAGGTGTTTTTGTTAATGGTAAAAAGCACTAGGTGACTATTACAGAAATTAAGTTAGTTGTGCTGTTTAAAATGCATGTAAATTGTTGTAAACTTAAGCCAGAAATATCATGGTGATATGCATATATCCCATGATGGATTGCATTATGGAAGTATGTATGATGATGTATTTCTTTGAAACTTGATTTGTTGCCAATGCCCTTTGGGGTAGCTGTTCTTTCAGTGATTCTACATTGAGTTTCTTTGTTTATAGCTTGTTTTTTCTTTTTTGGCCCCTCCCCCACCACTGTGTAAGCAAATGAGGGCTTGCATAAGGGTTATGGGTACAGGTTGGCTAGTGAATTGAATCCGAGATCAGTAGATGCTGGTTAAATGAAGAGAAAGAACATTCATAGTTTGCTGCTGCAAATTGATGTACTGAAGAAGAAATATGCCATTGCAGAAGGTTATTTCTTGTATTTTGAATGAGCATGACACAGAGATTGTGTGTTGAACCTGAAGTTCGGTGTCTGGTCCATCTGCTATTCCACAACCCCTCCACACTGTCCCCCAAGCCCCAAATCATTTGGTTGCCCTCCTTTGGATCCTCTCCAGGAGTTCAGTGTCCCTCTTCAAATGTGGCCTCCTAAACTGCACGCAGTACTCAAGGTGCGGCCTCACCAAGCAGTTATACAGTGGGAGTATCACTTCCCTCCTTCTGGAGGTGAGCCCCCTTAGCGATGCATCCAAGCATCCTGTTGGCCTTTGCTGCTGCCCTCCTACAAGTCTCAGAGTTGTTCATCTTGACATCCACCACCACCCCCAGGTCCCTCTCAGCCATCGAGACTTGTAGCATCCCCCACCCCCACCGTGTGTACACTTGGCCCGGGTTTCTGGCTCCCAGGTGCAGTACCTTGCATCTCCCTGCATTGAACCTTAGCTTCTGCTTTCTAGACTACCTTTCCAGAGCCTCCAGGTCCCCCTACAGTTCTGAGATTACACTTACAGTAGCAGTTTAAACTTTAAGTCCCCAAATTAACTAACAGCAAGATCTCTCCGTAACTTGGGGACTTGGAGCAGCAGTATTTAATCATCATCATGTAGTGTTACAAGATTTTGAGCTGTTTAAACGTTTCATCTCCTGGGCCATACCTGCCATGAAAAAAATTAAATATCTTGGTACAGTGCTGTTCTGTTTGTTTTATTTTGTTTTATAATTTTTGGCCAGGAAAGATGAGGCTTGATACCAGGTGCGTCCTGGGAGCACAGGGAAGTTAAGTGACTTGTTTATGATCAAACAGTATGCAAGTGGTGGTTGTGGGATTCAAACCCAGTTCTTCAGGTTTGCAGCTCAGTACTCTTACCTACTATGGTGTAATGCCTCCCCATCAATAACATGTGGTAGCAAGTAACCTCAACTGAAGAGATTTTTAAAACTTGGTGAGTGGCAGCCATCTTTAATGACTTCAGTCATTAATTGCAAAATTAGCTATAAAAGGTGCTGTAGATTCATCAGTTTTGGTATTTTTTAAATACGTAAGACACACACTTGTATGTTAAAAAAAAAAAAAAAAGTGCCAAAATATTTTGCTAACAAAATACTGCTGTTTTAAAAGGAAAAATTGCAACTCACCCCTGTGGGAGTCGGGCAGTAACCCTAGTGGTGAAAATAAAGTTCATGTCATTATGGTAACCATATTGATCTCCAAGATAGGGAAAGGGAAATTTGTTTAACCAGGAAAGGCACATTAAGCTGAAGCTTGTTCCCAGGTGCGACCTGGGAGCACAAGGAAGTTAAGTGACTTGCTCTGGGTCACACAGCATGCAGGTAGGGGCTGTGGGATTCAAACCAGCGTGTCCACATTTGCAGCTTAGTGCCCTTAACCACAGTGCTATACTGCCTCCTAATATACAGTCGTGGCCAAAAATATTGGCGCCCTCGCACTTTTTCAAGTAACTCACAATTTCCCTAAACATAAGTTGAAATTAACAACAACAACAACAGTACAGTATTTGGTCTCCACAATTCTTTATTTCTCTGTTAGTATTACAGAACCTTTGTTTTTGATTCAGAATTTAATATAGCCTTTTAAATCAGAAAATGAAGAGAAATGGCATTAACAAAATTGACACCCTAGACTTAATATTTGGCAGCACAGCCTTTGGTCAAAATAACTGCAACCAACCGTTTCCTATAGCCATGGATGAGCTTCCTGCACCCCTCTGCTGGCAGTTTGGCCCACTCTTCTTGTGCAAACTGCTCCAGTTCTCCCAGATTTGAAGGGTGCATTCTCCCAACTGCTGTTTTCAGATCTCTCCACAGGTTTTCAATGGGATTTAGATCTGGACTCATTGCTGGCCACTTCAGAACAGTCCAGCATCTTGTCTTGAACCATTCCTGGGTGCTTTTTGAAGTGTGTTTGGGGTCATTGTCCTGCTGGAAGACCCACGACCTTCGACGGAGACCCAGCTTTGTGACACTGGGTTCAACATTGCTCTCCAAAATGGCCTGGTAATCTCCAGATTTCATGATGCCATGCACACTTTCAAGGCACCCAGTGCCAGAGGAAGCACAGCAACCCCAAAGCATCACTGAACCTCCTCCATGTTTGACTGTAGGGAAGGTGTTCTTTTCTTTGAAGGCTTCATTTTGTTGTCTGTAAACATAGAGATGATGTGCTTTACCAAAATGCTCTAATTTGGTCTCATCTGTCCACAGGACATTCTCCCAGAAGGATTTTGGCCTGTTCAGGTGTGTTTTGGCAAACCCCAGTCGGGCTTTCTTATGTGTGTGTGTGTGTGTCTCTCTCTCACAGCAGTGGGGGCCTCCTACCATATAACCCTCTTTCATTGAGCTGGCGACGGATGGTGCGAGTTGAAACTGTCGTACCTTGTGTCTGAAGGTCAGCTTGAATCTGTTTGGCAGTTGATCGAGGTGCTTGCTCCACCATTCGAACAATCCTGCACTGCAATCTTCGCTCAAGTTTTCTCTTGCGGCCACATCCAGGGAGGTTGGCTACAGTGCCATGGGCCTTAAACATCCTGATAACATTACATACGGTGGAAACAGGAACATCAAGGTCTCTGGAGATTGATTTGTAGCCTTGAGATTGTCCATGCTTGGCTACAATCTTCTGTCTGACCTCCTCAGACAATTCTCTGGCTGTCTTTCTTCTCTCCATGCTCATTGTGGTACACACAGTGACACAAAACAGGAGAATGAGTCCTTTTCTCTATTCAAACTGGTTGAATGAGTGATTTTTATATTGCAGGCACCTGCAACTCACCACAGGTGAGTTCAATTCCAAAGTGAAGGAGAATCACCTGTTTGAAATCTAATTATTTCTAACTACTTCTAAAAGGTGCCAATAATTTTGTCTAGGCCATTTAAGGATTTCTGTGTGGAATAAGCTAAGACTTAGTAAAATTTTCTGCTTTTTGTGTTTTATTCCAGTGCAAACCAAAGAAATACATATGTGGATAGCAAATTATTTTTTAATTTCAACAATTTTCTGGAAGGAATGGTGCATTATTAGAAAAAACTGCAAGGGCACCAATATTTTTGGCCACGACTGTCCGGTAGAGCAGCAAGGTGTGTGTGTGTGTGTGTGTGTGGGTACTGCAGTGCTGAAAGCTCTTTTCCTTCCTGGGGAGAAAACCACAACATGAAGTTGATTAATTATTCGGCTGTGATGCCTTTCAAATAACTATGTTTCAGGTTAGTTTTGGCATTGAAACTTTAATAAAAAAAAAATAAAACAAAAAAAATTTGTTGGAGTCTGTGGGTGTGGCAGTAAAGTCCCTTGGCAAGAGGTGTGTTTTGGAGGTAAGTTTGATACATTCTTAACAAAACAGATGCTACCTGGTTCTGGAGGAGCAGCATCAACAGCTCTGGTGGTGTGGAAACTAAATTCAGGATATGCTTGGCCGACATTCGCTGGGCAGTGGGCACCATTTCCCCCGGATAACGTGCTTTATCTGCTTAGCACATGGTCTGTGTCCATATCCGTTCAGTTTAAAACATTTGCGGCTGAGTAGGTTGGATAATAGCTATCCGGTGTGTAGGCAGTGTGGTGCCATGCATGACTTGTAATAACCCAGGGGCAACCCATGGTCGATTCGAATTTTTTATTTTTTTCCTGTGTGTGTGTGTGTGTGTGTGTGTGTGTGTGTGTGTGTGTGGTGGAGACAAACGAGAGATTAGTATTTTAAAATTCAACTCTTCGTTAGAGAGCTTCCATATGCACTCCGATGAGCCCACTGAGTAATAACCGTCAGGATTAGATAAATGATTCGTGTTACTCTTCCTTTTTTTTTTTTTTCTGTTACAAGTTTTATTGTTTTTCTAAAATACAACAACTAGCAGGAACAAACGCATAACATTAGTAGTTACAGTACAGTTATAAGATGAAATAAGTACAGTAACTATAAAAATAAGTAAAATATTTAACTTTAAACAAATAAGCACTTAGATTCTCTATTACCTTATACAATTTTTAAGCAGAATATCAAAAACAAACATCCTTTTTTCCATTAGTTACCAACTATAATGAAGTTATAATACCTTGGCCTTTGGAAAAAAAAAAAAACAACAACCGTGAGAGAGGGAATCTCGTGGTACTACATTTAGAAAAGGTTCCCAGATTTTACAAAACAAATCCAATTTATCAATAATGCTATAACTGATGATCATTTGTGTTACTCTCTCCACCCGAAAAATGGGTTTTCAGTTGGGGCAGGTAAGTACACCACCAGAGCATTTCTGTCTGAATACTTACTGATGTGGACGCTGATTCAAAAGGTTATTCTAGCGGACTCTGATGCTAAATGTCATTCTAAAAATAGATTATGTCGAATAATGCACGGCCCACACTGATTTCCTCTTACGTATTTATCTGATTTTTGTAAACTGCATTGCTGTAATGATGGGGACAGCATTGCAAAGTATGGTTTCCACTGTTTTAAGACTCGTGCAGGGTCCAGATAATGAAATAGGGGTTTGAAAAAGACCACTTTATTAGAGACGGTTATCTTAGAAAATTTGATTAATTTTGGTAAACTGAGTGAGTGTTAGTGAGTTACACGCGGGTGGCGAGTACTATTTTAGAACTTTTTACGATGTTGTCCCTTTCATGAGTTCTAACGCAGAACACAGATGCTTTGTGATTTAAAAAAAAAAAAAAAAAAAAAAAAAAATTGGAACAGCTTAACAAGGGCGTAAACTACATTGTGCAGTTATAAACTCTCATTAGAGTAACTCTATAACACCCACTGAATTTACTAAAAGATTAGTAAAAATGGAATACTAGAGAATGTGAACCAGTATTTAATATGCAGTTCATACAGCACGCTTAGGTTTGCAGGCTAGAGGGTTCTCCTTTATGGGTGTTTTTGCATAGTATTGGAAGTGCCGAGGTGGTAAAGGAACTGTAAATTTTTCACAATGGGAAGATTTCAAACCTGCACAAAGAAGTTCCACTCCCAGCTGGGGATTTCCCACTATAAGTTTAATGAAAATATTTTGTGGTACATAGAAACCTAGAATGTCGGCAGAAAAGGACCGCTTGGCCCGCCTCGTCTGTCTAGGTGTTCCCTGCCTAGTCTATCTCCACAGACCTTAACTGGCCTTCAGTGACGCTCTTTCCTCACTGCCTATTTACTAATATTCCCCTAAGTCTGTCTCATGTGTGCAGCCCGCCACTGTTTTCACCTCCACCACTTCTGCTGGTAGTCCGCTCCAGGCATTTACAACCCTGTCGGTGAAGTAGTACATTCTCACATCCTTCTTAACACCCACCCCAGCTCCATGCAGCCCCATCAAAATCTGGCCCCATTTTGATAGTGGGATTCTTCTTTTCAGACAGTTTGACAACTTCTGCTCTACTACCTTGGCTTTAAAATGCAGGACCCCTGAAGGACTGTTGTACCATTCCATCTCAGCCCATAATACCTTGCCCACAAGAGCACACTCCATCAGACAATGAAGTCTAGTATCTGTTTTGTCATTTTTGACCCAGAGAAAGACATGTGGCGCTAAGATGGTTTATTTCCAGGTGCGTTCAGGAAGGGTGTCAGGACTGCAGTGGCGTCTCCCAGTCCCCCACTCCTGCAGCAACACCGTGGGATCTTTAACTTCAACCTGGACAGCCACCAGAGGTGTGCAGAAGGACCTCTGGTTAACATCTCATCCGAAGGATGGCACTGTGACACTTTACCCACCCCCAAGTGCTGCACTGCAGTGTCAATATCTGATATAAGCTTCAGTTCCTGATGTGGGACTAGAACTCGCAAACTCCTCCTCTTCTGCCCCTAGAGTCAAGTGTGCAACCTTTCTGATCTATTGACACACATGGTATATGCTTGTATAACTGCATATTGTTTAAAGAAGTGTAGTAAACCCTTTTTTATCAATGTTTTGTCATTGCAGGCCGCTGTTCTGTGGTAATTCCGAAGTTGACCAGCTGTGCAAGATCTTTGGTAAGTATTTAAGTGAAGGTTTTCCTTTGTATGTGCAAGACTTGGGCAGCAGGATGACAGAGTCACTGAAAGAGTCTTTGGCACTTCCAGCAGTACGCCTGAAAGTACCATATTTAGACATATAGTTTATATCTCCTCTTGCTTCTATATTTAGCACCAATGTTTCTTTTCGGGTAATCTGCATGAACCATGAAAACAGGATCTCTGTCCTTTGTGTTTCATCTGACCTGGTTGCTGGGCAGCAGCTGGCAGGACAGTCCTCTGCTTTTAATGTCAGTTGCTGTGGAAACCGTTATGATGTCAACAGCGGAGCATTGAGATGGCTGGTGTGGACAAACATTTAGAGTAGCTGACATCTGTTGACACAGAACCTGTATGAAACACAGACTTTTTTTTTTTTTTTTAATGGTCTTTATGCCCCTTTCTCGTCTCCGGTCCCCAGTGTTTCTTCAAGACTCCCCGGGTATCTTCGTGGGGTGCTCTTGCTACATTAGCATGCCACCTCCTCCGTGCTGTCTTCTGATTACCACCGGGGTGGGGGTTTACTGCCAAACACACTGTGCATTTCAGGAGGTCTGTGCCTGGCCAGGGGAGCAGAGTCCTGCATGTACAGGGGTCTGTCATCCTCAAGGACTGGGGCCATTTTTTCCTTGTACTAGCGTAGTGTCATGATGTCTAGGGACTTGTCGCGTGGCGGGCAGGGCAGTGTGCAGCGTCTTATGGGTAGCCCCACTGGTCCTCCAACCCGCATTACCACGTGTTTGTCACCCAGGTAGCTGTATTGAGGCGAATGACAAGAACCCACCCTCCCCAGAGAGGTAGTGTCATGTCAGATGCTGAATCCTTCTTCCCCCGACTGGAAGGCTTAGTACTCAGACCTGTGTGTTTTTTCGATATTCATAAATGAACTAGAGATCAGAGTAGAATGCCATGTGGCAAACTTCCGTAGACGACACCAAGTTGCCAGGTGCGGAAATGTTTAGTAATTGTGCCATATATTGGCGAAAGACTTCAGTAAATGGGAAGTATAGTCTGCAGAGTGGCTCAGTTCAGCGTGGATAAAAACAAGGTGATGCATCAAGGGCCAGGAACAAAAAACAAGTATTGCCTAAATGGGGAATTAGTTTTTGTTCTTACTGTTTTCGACCAAAGAAATGCAACGTAAGCTGAAACTCTTTAAGGTGTAGCACACACAGGGAACTTAAGTGACTTTATCAGGGTCTAGAAGTATGCAAGTGGCAGTTGTGGGAATCAAACCCACTATGCTGGGTATCCAGGTTCACAGCTTGATGCGCTAACCTCGAGGCCATACTGTCATTTTGGATTTAGGAATCAAAGTAAGAATAATATTCGAAGCTAACGCATACGAAAGTGTGTGGTGGCTGCCAAAAAATACTAAGTAAAATTCTTGGATGCATCTGCAGAGACATAGCAAGTACTGACAAAGAGTGTTCCCACCCACAGTACAAAGCTCTGTGAGATCCCACCCCTAGTACAGTGGGGGCTTTAGGGCAGCACATCACAAGAAAGATGGGCCTGAACTGACGTGGGTCCAGAGAAGTGTAACAAGACTAAAAAAGGCATGGAAGCGACATGAAGGCAGGCTGGTGAAACTGGCTCAGTTCTGCTTTGGGAAATGTAATCTGAAAAAGTATCATATAGAAGTATAAAATTACTAGAGGTAATGGGGTCCAGTGAGAAGCAGGACTTGTTTAAGATGGGGACCAGAAAGGCAAGAGGGCACCAGTTCAGAACCAAGGGAGCCAGGTTTAAGAGGGATGTAAGGAAAAACATGCTACTCACCTGTAACAGTAGTTCTAGGAGTGGTATATGTTGTTCATCCATACTGTTTGGTATGTCCCTTTCCCCTTTAAATCTTGCTGGAAGTCTTCAAGCTGGCTCCTCCCATCCACTCGGGTGGTATATAGAAACATAGACTTTGATGGCAGATAAGGACCGCTTGGCCCATCTAGTCTGCCCATTTCCCTACCTAGAGGATAAGCTGCAGATCCTATTTAACCAACAGTCTGTTTCTTCCTACCCCCCACAAAAATTGCCTTATGTCTGTCCCATGCATTCTTGAATTCTCAGAAAGTAACACATGGGGCGGAGCCGCCAGATCTTAGCCTGCTGGAAGCCAGGTGTTGTGCATCCACAGCCAGGGAGGTCGGGTGGGTCCGTGTGGATGAACAACATATACCACTCCTAGAACTACCGTTACAGGTGAGTAACCTGTTTTTCTAGAAGCGTGGATATGTTGTTCTAGCCACACTGTTTGGCAGACTCCAAGCAGTTCTCCAGGAGGAGGGAGGCAAGGCGCGAACACCCCCTATTTAGGAAACAGAGATTGGAGAACCGAGGCCCCAAAACCAGCATCCTGGCGTGACTCAAGGTCAATGTGGTAGTGGGTAATGAAGGTGTTTGCTGACTTCCAGGTAGCAGCCTGACTGATCTCCTGGATAGGGATGTCCCTGGAAGCAGCCACCGATGCAGCAGTGTGGCAGGTAGAATGAGCTCTTATCCCTCTGGGAGGCTTCTTGCCTGCCAACTCTAAGCGTGAACCTATGCATGATGTAATCCATCTGCAATAGTCCGCCCTCGCTGCAGGTCTGCCAGAAGTGGCTTCAGCGTAGGTGACAAACAGGTGGCGAACCTCTCCACGAATGTCCGCTGTCCTCTCCTTGTAGTAGGACAAAGCACGTCTCGGGTCCAGAGTATGGATGTGTAATTAGGGTAGTATACCGGCAGAGTCAACACCTTGTTAAGGTGAAACTCTGACACCACCTTCAGAAGGAATTTCAGGTGGGAGCGCAGGACAACTTTGTCCCTGTGGAAGACCAGATAAGGGGAGTCCACCAAAATCACCTGGAGCTCCACTGTCCTTCTAGCAGATGTGATAGCCACCAGGAAGGCCATCTTCCATGACAAGTTTGGCAGTTCTCGAGGCCGTGGACCCCCAGCCTCCTCTACGGCCCCCCCACAGGAAGACCCAGAGCTGGCGTGATGAGAATGGGGGTGGCAACCCCCATCCCGTCACTGAGCAGGCCTGTTAGGGTCCAGGCTTGGGCCGACGGTGCCAAGCTTGAGCCTGTTGCTGATACTGCTGTCCTCCCTGGTAGGAGGACTGCTGAACCTCAGGGGAAGAGTGCCGAAAGGGCTTCTTCTTTTTCTTCTGCTGGTTCTTGCCCAAAGAACTCTTGGCAGAAGTGGCGTCCAAAGTGGCATTGGACTTCTGTATGTGCTGTAGGTGTCCGGCCACTCCTGGACTGAACGAGTCTGTCCCAAGGAATGGCACATCAGCTAACTTGTGCTGAATATCCGCCTGGAAGGAGAAGAGCTTCAGCCAAGCCGTGCTGCGAGAGCAACTCGCGGTGGCCATCGAGCGGGCACAAGAGTCCCGATGTGTGTGCAGGGCTGTTTGGCAACAGCACGGCCCTGATCCCGGACCCGCTTAACCGTGGTCTGCTTGTCCATGGGGAGATGAGGGAGGACTTAGTCAATGACCCAAGAAGGGCATGGGAGAAGTTTGCCGTGATGGCGGCTGAATTTGCCTGACGAAGCCCAAGGAAGATGCCACGTAGACCTTCCACCCTGAATGGTCCTAATACTTGGACTCCTTGTCGGGAGGTTGGTCAGTAACTGCCAGTATGCCTGAACACAGAGGCGGTCCCCAGGCTCTCTGCTGAAGGGTGCTCTGTGAACCCCGCAAGGGACCCCATGGGCATCATATACTTGCGGGCCATGCGGGCAGACTGTGCTGGACATGAGGCCGGATGTTACCACAGTTCAAGAGCCGGACCAACAGTGGTCTCTGCCACAGGAAAAGCCTCCTTCAGGGTATCCCTTCTCTGGAGGATGTCCGTGAGATGGTACTCTGCCTTTTTCTGGATGGGTTCCAGGGGCATCCCTGTAGAATCAGAGATGAGACGAAGGATCCCTTGGAAGGAGGAATGACCTTCCTCCATCCCTGTGCCAACGGCTGACTCATCATCCCCAGGAAGAAAGTGGAGCCCGGTGACATCTGAGTCCGAAGAGTTCGAGTACAACGGCCTGCCGCTCCAAATCCCCCTCAACCTGCTGAGGGTGGTCCGGGATGATCGTGACCGACAGAGCGTTGGGGAAGCCCGGTATCTGGTCGGTCCTCTTGGAAGGAGCCTCTCCACAGGCTGCTTAGACGGCAGCTCCACCACTCATTGGTGGAGAGACCGGTATAGCCGTAACCAGAGGACAGGCTGTCTTCATCGGGATGGAGGAACCAAAGGCTCGGTTCCAAGGGGTCAGCTTCAGCCTAGGAGGTGAAAGCCAAATAATGTCCGGGGTAGGAATCGAAATGGCCACTTGTGCCTAGACAAAATCAACTGTTGCCACATGAGGTCCTCGTAGCGCGGCTAAGTTTCCATCGAGCCTCTCCTCATCCAAGGAGGATGAGGATGACCGGTGGCATCGCCTCTTTTTGGAGCTCTTGTGGCTCTTCCTTGGCCATCCAGACGAGGGGGTTCTAGACTTCGACTGAGGTTGGATGGGCTGACTTGGTCGCTGGGGAGACACCGGCGGGACTGGTGATACCCGGGGATCCCGAACCGGGTCCTCAATGGGGACACCAGCAGGCTGAGTCTCCTCATCGGGGAAGACAAAGACCGGAGTCCTTTCCAAAGAGTCGGCGACCGGGGCCGGCGACAGAGAGTCGATTGGATCGAGAACATTCTCGACCTCGTCAGCCACATTCTCAGTCATCTGGCCAGACAGAAGATCCGTGAAGCCTGCGGCCAAGGAAGCAATCTCAACCAAGGTCGAGACTGCATGCTCCTGGGACTGAGACCTCTCTCGGTCCCAAGAGTGCCTTCGTTGAGACGAAGACTAACTTGGTTCCTTATCTCTTTTACGAGATCAGGAGGAGTGCAAGCCCGCGGACGCCTCTCCCGGGTGGGGAGAGACTGGCACAACTCCTTGAAGGAACCTGTGAAGGTGGAGCCCAGGTTGAGTAGAATGAAAAAGCTTCGATTGTCCGAAGCACGGATGGCTTCTTCTTCGAACGCTTTCATGCGTTCCAGCTGCTCGGCGGAACCCGCAGCCGCAGAAACTGCCCACCCTGCCTCCTTGGACTTCACCAGAGGATTCCTTTTCTCCGGTCTCCCCAACTTCAGATGTGCCAGGCGGTCATCCACGACGTTGGGATGGAAGGCCAAGCAATAGCTGCAGACGACAGGTGTCAATGGCCAACACCTAGGCAGTAGAAGCACGTGGAGATGGAGATCTATACGCAACATCTTCTGGCCGCAAGGACACCAAAGAAATCCCAGAGAAGATTTCTCTTCCGTGATCGAGGACGCAAAAGCATGATCGCTAACTCGGAATTTTGGTAAACCAAAGTTTTGAAAGCCAGGCCTAACGAAATGCGAGAGCATGAGGAGGCAACCAGTATCTTCCAGCGGAAAGAAGATCTGGCATCATGGAGTAGAGCTAAGTATATACCGCTCGGGTGGTGGGAGGAGCCATTGAAGACTTCCAGCAAGATTTAAAGGGGAAAGGGACATGCCAAACAGTGTGGATGAACAACATATCCACAATCCTAGAAATAATACTTCAACTGGAGGGCCGTGGGAAAAATAGAATAGCCTGTCTGTGGTGGTGCTGGATGCAGACAGCACTAAAAATCCTTTAAAGGCCCCTGGAGGCAAAGGAAGTGTGTGTGTAAGTGTGTGGGTGTGGGGGGGGGGATGGCAGTGAGCAGTATACATCCACCGATTAGTGGGTTAGGAGGCAAACTAGATGGGCAAAATCTGCATTCTCTAGTCTAGGATAACCTAGTGTATAATGAGCAAAAAAGTGCACAACGCTGGAGGAGGAAAAATACCCCAAACTTAAATCGGGCATGAGAGCTAAAACAGACCACTTCTTCCAGATTTTATTATTTTGATCTGATGTCCTTAAATTAATTTAGGCAGGCAGAGTGCTCAGACCTCCAAGGAGCTGAGATTAAACCCGTAGGAACACCAGCTGATTGTCAATAAGAAGGCATGATTTGAATTTATAAATACTGTTAGGCCACACCCCCTCTGAGGAGTACTGCAACCCCGCAGACAGCTGGCAGTGGTGAAGCTGGTGCCACTTTGGTGGGGTTGGGGGCATCACTGCCTGGCTCTGGCAGCACCTGCATGTGTGGCTGGGGCCACTTTGGGGGTATCATTGCCTGGCTCTGGCAGCACCTGCATGTGTGGCTGGGGCCACTTGGGGGGGCATCATTGCCTGGCTCTGGCAGCACTCTGCATGTGTGGCTGGGGCCACTTGGGGAGGGGGGGATCATTGCCTGGTTCTGGCAGCACCTGCATGCGTGTGGGCCTTTGAGCAGGCACATCCAGGTAGGCAGGTGAAACACCTAAGGAAGAAAAACCTTGGCTTGTGCTGTATCTGATACTGGCTCAGTGGGGTGGGGGTGGGGGCACTAAGCTGACTGCCCTGCCGCATTTCCACATAGTGAGTCCTGCGGGGAAAGACTTCCAGACTCCTAAAAAGACTACCCTGGAGGGGAGAGAGGCCCATGAAGCTCCTGGAAGACGGTGTAAGCAACAGAGAAGCTAAGGACGGGGATGGGTTACCCACTAATATGGTCAATGCTGGGACTACAGCTGAATACAAAACAGGATACAGCACCTTTAAAGAGACACCAACGCCTCCAGAAGAACTTTGAAAAACATTATATTTGGACACAATTCAGATGCATTTCTCTTCCCTTTTATTTGTTACTGAGGTTATATGCGTGAAAACAGGATCTTTGCATATTGAGAGTTCATCAGTTTATATGCGTATTCCCTACCTGATAGCATAATACTCTGCTTGTGACATCAGTTATTCCCATGACAACAGACCATGATGTCACAAGAGAGGATACTGATTTCAAGTTAGGAATAAGCTGTAAGGGTACTTGTACTCTGAGATGCAGAGATCCTGTTTTTGTGCACATTTCCTCAGTTATATAAAAAGGGAGGGGGGAGCAGAACTCTATGAACGATATAAGAAATGAGTGGAATTGTTGAATATTAGGCTTTCTACAGTTTTTCCAGAGGCGTCAGTGGCTCTTTAGGGGGTTAATTGGAATGAGAGGTTGTTAGGAAGGATCGACGTGATGGACTTAAGAACTTTTTTCTGTCTTCTCTGTTTTAACTCTCACTGATGCTCCCTGCTACCTTTGTTATGCCTTGTGGGTCTCCGCCACAGTCTCACCAACACTCCAGACTCTGCCTACAGCACTCCATTTTCCCCACAGAGGTACACACCATCTCACAGCAGTGGGATCTGACACCTGCGAGGAGGGGTTCTGTTAACGTGTCCGTCTCTTCTCATATGCAGTTGTGATGCAAGCGTGGCCCACGGACTGACTCTGCTTCTCAGCAGCCTGACCTGAGACTCTGTCCTGGATCACCCGCATGGCAAACAGGCACACAACCTCTGGGCTGCTGGGCCAGGCCCTGCATCTAATTTCTAAGTCTAAAAGTATTGCTTCTTGGGGACGTCAGTATCTGAGTCTGTAGGGAGCTGCCTTGGTGTTGGGTGAAGACGGTAAATAATTACTGTCACGGGTATCCTTTCTTTTGAGGTTTTTCATATGTTTGTTTACAAAGGTGATAGGAAACTTTTTTTTTTTTTATTCATTACAAATCGGGTTTACAGCCTTTGAGTCAGACACTCATTTACAAAGGCACCTCGTCGCAGAGGGGGCAGACATTGACAGTTATTACAGTGCAGATTAAAACAGAGGATAACATTACAGGTGCAGTAAAAGGAACATGTAACATAGATGCACTTAGGTTACATAATGTAGTAGTTTGTATGATACTTGGGTTACATAATGTTACAAAATTGTGAGTTACACTCCTGGATATAGTAGGTCCTCAGGACAGCGGGTTACATCCCTGTTTGGACCTAGTAGGGAAGGAGTAGGTCTGGGGGAAGGAGAGGTTGTCCAGTGGACGTTGTCGAGCCAGGGGGCAAAGCAGGCGGGAACAACAGGGGGTTAGTTGCACCTACAACAGCGGGTATTAAAGATATGGTTCCGAAGGGCTGTTTTTGAAGAGCCAATTTTGGCAAGTTGGAGATGCAGCTAGGGAGGGA
Source organism: Neoceratodus forsteri (assembly GCA_016271365.2). Lineage (NCBI taxonomy): Eukaryota > Metazoa > Chordata > Ceratodontiformes > Ceratodontidae > Neoceratodus > Neoceratodus forsteri. Next base: position 28,274,270 of record JADMNL010000036.1, on the reverse strand, counting down.
GTTGAACCAGGTGGGGGTTCGGTAGAGGAAGGATCTCTGGGCAAGAGAAGTCTTGGTTCTGGGCACCTTGAAAGTGGCCTTCACAGAGCTACGGGTGGTGATGGATGAAGATGGCTGCTGTAGGGAGGTGGAGACCCGGGGGAGAGAGTCCTAGCAGAGAGTTCTTAGCGAGAAGGCAGGTCTGGTAGAGCAGTCACTCCTCAAAGTAGAGCAGTCACTCCTCAAAGTTGAGCAGATTGGTGGTAGTATAGAGAAGGCAGGTGGGAGTGCGGCTGGGGGCACCGGTCAGGAGCCTACAGGCCTTATTGATAGAGAGTTGGATTTTGGAGAGGGCAGTGTTGTCAGCTGCAGCATAGATGGGCAAGCCATAGTCCACGAGGGACAAGACGGAGGAGGTGATGGCCAGCCTGAGGCAAGCAGTCCCTGTGCCGGTATAGCAGGCCAATCCGAGAGTTAATGGTGGCTGACAGGGCATTAATGTGGGTGTGGAAGGAGAAGACAGTATCGAACGTAATACCTAGATATTGTATGTGGTCACTTGTTCTAGCGGGTGCAGAGTGCTGGGGATAATCGAGGGGGGGGTATTTTTAGCTTTATTTTGGTGGTGGGAAAAGAGCATTGATTTGGTTTTCTTTAGGTTGATGACCAGTCTGCGGTCGCCAAACCATCTTTCATGCAGCTTCAGGACAGACACTCAGTTGATGCACACACTTTCCATTTACAGATATCCACTGTTTTGCCATGTATTGGATTCTGCTATTTTATTCAGGAACTGAATTTTTTTTTTATGCTTTTGTAATAGTGATGAGTGAGATTTATTTTCTGCACACACATCCCTCCATAGTTTATGAACGAAACACAGATTGAATGATGAGAACTACATTATAGGGCAGGTAACTGCATGCATATGGCTGGAACCCATTCACCCACACTATACCCTCACCTGCGACTTCCGCAGCTTGCACTCCTACACTTGATGTCAGAGCTGCCCTTTCCGACCAGTAGAGGGAGTGATATCATTTGAGTAACCTGTTTTCTTGCAAGTGCAACCGGGAGGATCACACACTGGCTGTAGTTGGGCTGATTTGAGGGATGCTTTCATTAGTTTCATGCTGGGCCCCCCTAAAAAGGGCCCACACCCTGTGCACGCCATGTTGTGACCTGATTAACATTTTGTGATGTTTGTTCACATAAACTGGTTTGGCAAGAATTAAAGGGATTCAAGCTAGAACTAGCCTCAAAAAACAGGTGGTGAGAGAGGGTAGTTTATAATGCGGAGGGAAGGTGGATTAAATTTATTTTCCCTCTACCACACTTCTTAGCTTCCTGGTGCCTGCTTCTCAGACCAGTAAGCAGGAGGAGTCCTTGCAGAAGGGGTACCAGAGTAGGAAAGAGTGAAAAGAAGAAAAGTATGGTAGCTGGAAGACCATGGGGGTGGGGAGATTTCACATGTGGGCCGACTAGGAGTAGACTGGGCTTGGAAGGTGAGATATGTGGCACTCTGGGATGGAGGGTGAAGGCCACTCAGTGTTCCTGCACCTCCTACCAGCCAGTCTGCGCGCAGTATTGGCATCAGCTGTGCTAGTAGGTGCTTGCCAACTTGCAGAAGAGCACAGCCATAGTGACCCTGGGATAATAAATGTCAAAAAAAATTTAAAAGTTTGGTCAGCCCACACGCTCTGGCAAGGCTGGTACACAATGGAGAAGACCCCTTGTGGTCTGGAGGATTCTGTCAGTTCTAGTATGCCCCTGCAGCATTGGATGTAATAGGGTGGACGGGGTTGTTGACTGTTCAGCCAGCCAGGGGCTTTGTTGTTGTTGTTAACCTTATCGTGAACCCTCCCATCTGCAAGCCACACACACAGAAGAGAGTTTGGGGCCCTCGATGCTAGCCTGCACAACATTCAGTTCTGTTCCCAACCAGGAGGTCACACACACTTTCTGAAGTCTGAGGAGTCCAGTACCCTGGGAGGAGGCCAGATCGCAATGCAAAACCTGGTCTTTCATATGGCAATGCACTGCACTACTGCCTTCACCTTTGGACTGAGCGTAGAGACAACATTAAAAAGATGGTGGCATGTACAGCTTTGAACAGTGATCATAATCGGATCCAGACACATTCATTCCACATAAGAGTCGGACTCCCTCGCAGCGACAAGATTGGATCCCTTCAGTGCAGTACTGAGCTATAACACGATATGTACTGCCTGCTGCCTATGCTGTACCAGACTTGTGGGATAAGCAGAGTACTAAAGATTCCAGTGAGGGTATTGGTCCATCTCCGCCTTTCACTTATGTTAACCTTGCATCACAAGTCTTCAGATTGGGTCATCTCCCTGCCACTTGCACAACTGATGTTTGCCTGAATGCTCTAGAAGTCCACCCGCTGGATGGCTGATGGTGCGGAGTGTATCACAGAGGGACAGCACAAGCCACTTGGGCGTTTTTATATTTGTATGTATATATTATATACATAAATGCTAGCCATCCAGGGAATGCCACCTCAGGTGCTACCATGGAAACCCCAGTCTTCATGGTTGGGGATATGGGTAATAAAGGAGCAGAAACTGAGGAAAACCAACATTAAAAAGTCTGTAAAGTATCAAAACCTGGACACTTTTGGCAAGGCATTTTCCTTTACTAGCATACCGTAACTCCGAGGCTCTGGGTATTTAACAGGTTAAAGGGACATTGTCAACCTTCCTTGCATCGTATTATTTCTAGTTGACAACCACATTTTATGATTGCTTGCCTTCTAAAATGTATTGATGTTGCTGGTTGTTTTATCTGCGTCCTTAGTAAAAACTGAAATGCATGCTAATGGTGTAGTTCTACCCAACTTTGTTCTATTTCAAATCCTTGATCAACTCTTATTGCATACTTCTTGAATAATATAAGCACCCAAACAATGCAGCAACTCTTGATGTAATAGTTTCTCCTTGCTCGGCATCACAAGTGGCCAGACTGTGATGGGGTGTCTCCAAGTCAAAGAAAGATGCAGTGGCAGTTGTTCAAAGAATGTAAACAAATTGTTTTTTTGTGTGGTAACCAGTATGGTTGCCACTCTGTTTTTCACTTAAGAAAAATGAATCCAAAACAAAGAACCAGCTACATGAGCAATCATATAATGTGTTCTTTAAATTCGGGACGGTAAGGCCAAAGGAGTTGACAGCGCCCCTTTAACATACGCAAATAAAACATATACCAGTATTACACATTTAAAAATGTTTTTTTAGACTGCAAAAAAAGAAAATCATGTGCAGAGGGAAAGATTACAGTTATCTTCAAAAGCTGATGAGAATAATGATATTTGGGAGTATTACATTTTTGCAATGAGGAAGACAATTGTAGAATTATGTTGATACCGTAATGTCTCCCACATTCTTATTATGCACAGTAGGGCTGCAGGCTTTGGGAGAACTAACCAGGCTCTGTTATTTCACATGATTGGCCTTCCTCCTGAGGAAGACTGGCCGACCGACGTGACCGTGCCCCATGGAGCCTTCTCCTCAAGATCTCCTGCACCAGTGGAGAAGTTTGTCCCAGAAGTGGATAACTTGGCTGCACAACTACTTCTGGTGAAATTCAATGTAGTGACGGCAACACACTGTTTAACATTTCTAACCCCAGGAATCCATCAGTATATATTCACAAACCGCAAGCAGTACACTGGATTGAGTTGACCTGGAGATCAAAGGGATGTAATTATGAAATTAGAATCAAGTTCAAACTAAGGACTGTGGTCACCTTCCCCCTAACTTCCTTTCTTCAGATTTGTTTCACTGCTGAAGAGAGCAGTCAGCCCGAAGTACTGGAAAAGGCAAAAAAAAATCCAGCACTCGCCCACCGGTCTGAAAAAGTCTCCGAGGGTCTTTTTGTTGAAAAACTTATACTGTACATGCGAGGCAGGATAAAAATACACAGTGTTGTAGTAGCAACTCAATGTTTCATGTGTATAGCACTTGATAGTTACTCAAGTTTTACACCTAAAGGAGCACTACTGGCTGAGGTGAAGCCCTGACCGCTGCACAGATCGGGGCTTCACCTCAAAGATCCCCACCCCGCAGGTATGCACCTTATGAAATAGTGTTTTGTTTCCTTCTTACTCGTAAAAAAAAAAACCGGATCCTGGTGCAGCTAGCATTTTGAAATATAGTGATGCTCACTCCCCAGATTGCGCTGAAAAGACCACGATATTGTGATGCAACTTTGCCCCTTCCTGTTTATAGCCCATATATACGGAGCTTTTAAAATATCGTGATTTTCCGTGCCAAGCGGCTGTTTTGACATAACTTCCTAAATGCCATGCCTGTGCCAGACATACACATGAGTTATGTTTCTGGGGTAGCTCAATCCTGTGGACTGACAGATGTTTGTGACTATTACTGATGGATCCCTTAAGAAGGAACAACACTGACATTTTGATATGGGACCCATGTCTGATGGCACTACAGCACTATCCCATATTCAGCCTGTCAGTGACAGGGAAATAACATTGAAGCTCTTACTGCATTAAAAAATAAAAATCAATGCTCATCTACAGAGAGAGAAAAAAAACATTACTATGGTCATTTTTTTTCTTCTGGTCCAGTCACATGCATCCTTGTGCGATGTATTCTTTATAATAGCCTGATTTTGCATTTCTTCATAAGTACTTTTAAGAGCAGTTTCTTACTGCTGCCCCCACAAACATAATAAAGCTTACATGACCCCAAGTAGACTGCAGTATAGATTTTCATTTATTTTTGCTATTTAAAAAAAAAAAAGCAAAGGATCGTATTTTCCTCCCTTGAGCCAAAACGCCACCGCTTCCTTATTATGAGAACGCCCCTGTGTTGGCATGTTTTGTGATGTCAGTAAACTGAGAGCACGGGAGTACACTCCATAGATTAGGAACGGTTTTTAATTGCTTTATATTACAGTTCTGATTATAACAAATCGAGGCCACTGCTCGACTAGCAAGAACTTAGGAGGGTCATCATTTCACTAACCTCCCACAGAAGGACAGCGTAAGGGGAGCTGTATTCAGTGCAGTATTTATTTACCTTTAAATTAAATGCCTTCAGTGGTTTCATTACATTTATTTTTATATATATATTTTTTTTTTCATTCTTGGGTGACTGGGCAAGGCCTGTTGTCAGGGGCGACCCTAGTGCACTGGGGAGAGGCTGAGTTACTTGCTCAGCATCACAGAGTATGCAGGTGGAGGTTGTTAGGATTAGATCCCAGGTCTGCTTCTGTACCAGGCTTATTCAAAGCCCATTACTGTGACCTGCCAGTTTGCAAGATGCGCAAACCGAACATAGCGGTTGTGCGCCCCTCTCAATTTTAAAATGGCCTGGCTAGAAAGATTGATTATGTGAAGTTTTTTCCCCAGTAGTCCCCGCCATGCTCATTTTACCAGAGATCTACCCTCTTCAGGCCTGTCTCTGCCAACACTCCACCAACTACCCCCCCCCCACAGCTTGCCTTCCATGGCAGGGGCTGTCCCCTCACTCCATCCCACCCCAGACAGTCCTTTGTGGACCAGGATCCAGTACCGACAGGCTCTAGAACTCAAAGGAATCCAGAACCACACCACCATCTAGATGGACGTGGGATATTCTCTACTTCTGGTTTCCTCCCACCTCCCTCAACGTGAGTGCAGCCTATATAGATGGCCTTGGGTCCCCACAGCACACCCCAGCGGCAGGAACAAGCTCACTGGCTGTGCCGCAATGAACTCGCCATCAACCCTGTCCCCAGCCGCCAGCCAAGGCACACTGCTACCCACCAGCTACCACAGCCTGGCCTGCTTCCTTATACACTGACTCAGCTTCACTCCAGAACTTGGTCCCCTGTACAGCAGCTCTCGCAGCCTGGCTATGTGGAGCTTAACAAGGATTCACTCCACAGGCTGAATCTTTTGAATCTGGCTGAGAAAGCAGCGTTACAGGGCCAGCTAACAGCGTTATGGGTGGAGCAAACTGCTAGCCAAGCTGTGCAACCCAAACTCGGATCATAAAATGGGGTGGCAAATTCTGTGCTGTGATTGGTGGAATCTGGTCACACGACTGTGTTATTCCAGTATAGGTGAGAAAGGTTACTTTCTGAACCACATACATGGTTCTAAAATTTAACAAAAGAAAATATTTTGTTATTTCGAGGTGTGCATAACTGGGGGATAACATACCTGGCTGCTATAGTCCCATCCCCATGGGGATATCGGTGTTGGGACCAAGGTCTCGTCAGAAGTAACACTCCCCCTTCCACACACACGTCTCTGCTGCCATGCCACCTGTACTCCTGCAGGTGGCAGGCCCCCCCCGAAGTGCATTCATTGGGACCCTTGATCCTCCTCTCTCCCACTTGTTTACACTGTTTTTTTGTTTCCAAGTAGCGTGGATGCACAGGAAATATGTCTTGTGTCTACATCATTTCCTGTTTCATCATTAGCTTAAATAGCTTATTCCAGTGATTGCTGAGAAAAGAGGAGAGTGCTTACCGGTGACATCAGACATGCTACCCGTGACATCAGACGTGATAACCAGTGACAGAATGGCACTGCTCATTTCCATTAAATCTAGTATGGTGCCACTGGCAAGGATCCATGCGAAACTGTCAGATACAAGCGGGCTCGGAGTGTCATCCGCAGCATAGGTACAGGTATAGAGCTGTAATACAGGCTGCTTTTTTTCTGCCTAGTTGGCAGAAAAAGGGCCATACCTGCTGGTTACATTGGCAGTCTGATACCAATTTTTGGCCAGCCAGTATGATGTATGAATGTGGAGCTTTAAGACCCTTTAAATACAGTGAAGCCCGCTTATGTGCACATTCTGGATAAATGCACACATTTTCTATTTCGATTGTTTTCCTATCTCTGCAGTGTTACATTTTCTGGTTAACTACATATTCCTGTCGAGTGCACACTGTCGCAGTTCACCCAGTGCACCTATTAACATATAGTTATAAAAAGGGTCTGAGAAATTGAGCTTTCTGCTTGGTTGTAAACATTCTATTAGCCCTATGTTAATCTTTGATTAACATACATGTACAGCCTAATCGAATGCTGAAAAAAGTGTAACACTATTTAAAAATGTTTTTATTATAATAGCAATAAGACAGTCCTAGGGTTATGTTAATGGTTAGTTAATCACCCTTCAGGTACATGTAGCACTCTGCTATGCCTTGTGCCACACTATACCCCTAGAGGGTGATTAACATAACCCCTGGTCATGCCTTATGGCTCGAGTACACATCCTGTTCTCAGCTAGTGTGAAAACAATATATCAACGAGCATTCTGTCTCCGATGCCTTTTTAACACAGAATTAAAGTGACGAAATAAATACACTAACACAGTGATGTTCAGTCACATTAACGTATCTTAATATTATACTTGTTTTTATGCTTTTGTAAGTATAGAAATTAAGTAAAAAACTGGATCTCAGACTGTCTTTCCCATTGAAAATCTGTAGGTCTGGATAAATGGACAGTTCTAGGAGCGTGGATATGTTGTTCATCCACACTCTTTGGCATGTCCCTTTCCCCTTTAAATCTTGCCAGAAGTCTTCAAGCTGGCTCCTCCCACCCACCTGGGTGGTATATACCTCAGCTGCACCCCATGACGCCAGATCTTCCTTTTTGCTGGAAGATTCAGGTTCCCTTGTGCAACTTCTACTAGTACCGTAGGCCCTGGAGTCTAATCGATGGTTTTCGCCGCATTTGCTTTCTTTAAAACTCGTAAGAGTTTACAAATCTGATCCAAGCACATCGGACATTGAGCACAAGTCGTCCCCGGTTTAGCGGCGCCTTTATGGACAAAAATGTCGCACTGATCCCCACCTCACTTTTATTGTTTGGGTGCCGTGTATGTTTAGGAAGTCCCGGTTGAGATTGCTTTTGGCTGCCAGGTTCTCTGACCTTCTGTCAGACCGAGGCAGAGGATACGGCAGAACTGACCAAGATTTCTCTCAAGCCGACCCCGCTCGACAATACTCTGGAAAGAACACCCATCCTTTCTTTCCTGATGAGGAGACCCGTCCTGTGGGCATCCTGATCGAGGGACAGGAGCCGGATTCTCTGTTTTCATCTAATCCGGCCTCTCCCGATAGACAGAGCCTCGATCAAGGAGTAGGACCCCGGTCGAAAAACTGAAAAAGGGTCACAAACACTCCCGGAAGAGGCGCTGCCACCATTCCTCATCCTCCTCTGACGAGGAGAAACTTTAACGGCAGCTCTGTCGACATTATGAGGACCTCATGTGGCAACAGCTAATTCTGACCGGTCAAAAGCCGGCTACACCGGCCATTACTTGGCCCCAGTCTCTTCGGCCGACGCCGACTCCTCCGGTACAGAGAACTCCGGTAGGACCGGCACGCATTCCTGCTAGGCCTGTTCTGGTCTCCCCACCCAATTTTGGTGGAACCACCGCCTAAGCAGCCTCAGGGAGGGGCTCCCTCTAAGGAGGATCGGACAGATATACGGGCTTGCCGTGTCGTCTGTCCATCACTATTGCTCCTCATCGCCCTACACGCATTGAAGGGGACATAGGCGGGAGACCCCTGTATCCCGACTCCTCGGACTCTGATACCACTGGTCTTCACTCACACCCTGATGAGTTGTCAGTGACAGGCCTGGTGGAAGGTCCTTCTTCCTTGCAGGGCATCCTTAGACTCATTTCTGAGTCCACTGGTATGCCATTGCAGCCTATCCAAAAGAAGGCGGAATATCCTCTCACGGATATCCTTAAGAGGGGGGATACTCCGACAGAGGCCTTTCCAGTGGCTGAAGCCATTGTTGGCCCAGCCCTTGAGCTATGGCAGCGCCCTGCCTCCTGCCCGGCTCCATCTGCCCGCATGGCCCGCAAGTACACTGTACCTATGGGGTCCATGGCGGGTTCACAGAGCATCCGGCCGAGAGCCTAGGACTGCCTATGTGTTAGACGCACGGTAGCTCAGCGGATACTGACCGCCCGGACAAGGAGTCCAAAATATGGACCATTCTGCCCGGAAGGTTTATGCGGCCTCATCCTTGACGCTTAGTCAGGCCAGCTCGGCAGTGATCATGGCAGACTTCTCTCACGCCCTCTTGGGGTCGGTGGGTGAGAGTCCTCCCTCATCTCCCAGTGGACATGCAGACCATGGTTAAGCAAGTCCGTGACCAGGGCGTGCTGTTGCAAACAGCAGCTCCAGGCAGCTCTGGACATTGGAGATTCCTGTGCCCGTTCTCCAGCAGCCACAGTGGCCACTCGCTGCAGGGCCTGGCTGAGGATTATCCTCCTTTCCGTAAGGATGGTTCACTGTCAAAATAGCGCAACCGAAAAAGCGCAAGGCAATACAGCACTTACATTTTAGTGCTAGTTCTTAACCGCGAGCTTTGAAAATAGCGAGTGCTTAAAACAGCGAAAAGATAAAATACATGTGGTATAAAAGCCTGGCTGAAGGTGTTCTTGAAATTAATATACAGTAGTCACCAATCATGGTTCTGCTAGAGTTCCTGCACCAACACAAGCCCCACTATGGAGATATAGGTACATTTTATTTCTGGTTTTTTTTATGCTTGTTGAGCCCTTGAATTTGGAGTGTGGAGTGTGGCCTTGCGGATAGCTCCATGCGACTGCAGAAGCAAGAAAACACCACAGTTTTAGAAAGGGCAGATCAGCCAAAAAAAACAAAAAAAACAACTAGCATGCAGAGCTACAGTCCGAGACCGAGCCTGTGAGGAGCAGAGTGCTCCGTGAGGCTGCTGAAGAAGCCACGGTCTAGACAGGCTGAGCCAGGTAGAAGTGTCTTCTCAGTTGCAGGATTGGCTGTGAGACACACTGAGCAGCTGCAGGAGGGGGGGGTTAGAAGAAGAGGTGCAGAACACTTGAAATACGGAGCACGCAGTATGGAGGTGAGTGTTTTATAGCCCTTCAGCCGTCACGGTTGGTATCTAACGCTGTTATTTTACATGCGATGTTCTGTGCCAGCGTTTTAAAAGCGCACTGAACTGGTAGGCGGCGTTAATGACCTGCACTATTTTGGATGCGTGATTTTAACCGGATACCCGGTGGATACTCGGCACAAGCTAGCTGGCGTGCCCTTCACAGCACCAACCTTTTCGGTCTGGGGTGGCAGGTCACCTCCAGCGCATTGAGCAATCTAATGCCACCTTGGATGCCACTTCTGCTAAAGGTTCTTCGTGCAAGAACCAGCGGAAGCGTCCATTTCAGCACTCTTCCCTGCGGTTGAGGCAGCCCCCTTCCAGGAGGTCGGCAACAGCAGGCTCAAGCTGGCGCCCTAGGCCCAAGCAGGGTCCCCAACAGCCCCGCAAAGGAGGCCGAGGTGCAGGTCCAGGAGCCTCCTTCTCCTCTAAGCCTGTGCAGAGATGGGTCGGGGGTGGCCAACCCTACTCTCGTCATGCCAGTTCTGGGTCCTCCCGTGTGGGGCCGGCTCCTCCACTTTCTTTCCGCCTGGTCCGGTATCCCTTCGGACAGGTGGGTCCTGGAAGTGGTCTGTCTGGGACTGCCTCTAGAGTTCAAGCAGTACCCTCCTTGCCGAGCCCTTGCCCTTCGGGATGACATTGCTCAGCTGCTCTGCAAGGAGGCAGTAGCTCCAGTGCCGGATCCTCCTACAGACCCAGGCTTCGTGTCCAGGTACTTCTGGTGCCCAAGTGGACGGGGGGCTGGCGCCCCATCCTAGATCTCCACAACTTGAATCAGTATCTTAGGTCTCGCACCCTCCGGATGGTAACTCTGAATCAGATCATACCATCTCTGGAGCGAAACATATGGTTCTGTTCGCTGGATCTACAGGACGCGTTCTTTCACATCCCAATCCGTCTGTCCCACCAGCGGTTCCTCCACTTCAGGGTCAAAGGGACCCTGTGCGACTTTCGAGCCATGCTGTGTTCGGCCTGTCATCGGCCCCTCGGGTCTTCACCAAATGCCTTGCAGTGGTGGCAGCCCATCTACGGCATCAAGGGGTTCGCATATACCCCTGCCTCGACGATTGGCTTCTGGCGGGTTCCTCCCTGCAGGAGATGGAGAGGTCCAGGGACCTGGCCCTCCAAACCTTTTCCCGCTTAGGCCTCCTGATCAAAGAGGCCAGGTTGGAACTCGTGCCCTCTCAGGTGATGGGCTTTATCGGGGCAGAGCTCGACTCTCGTCAAGACAGAGCAGAGGTTCTTTCCTCCTTTGCCCAATCATTTCTGTTTGGGTGCTTGCGCCCTGCCCGGGACTTCCTGCTCCTTCTGGGTTACATGGCGGCGTGCACCTCAGTGGTCCATTGGGCCAGGTTGCACATGCTTCCTCCAGTGGAGCTGGCGCTCAGTGGACTCAGCGTCTAGGTCTTTTCAACCAGCTGGTCACTGTCGTCCAAAAGATGTGGGACGCTCTCCAGTGGTGGACCGTCCCAAGTCGTCTGCAGGAAGGGTTTCCGTTTGTCCGCCACGAGCAGACTGTCGTTCTTATGACCAATGCCTCTCTCTTATGGGCTGGGGAGCCCACATGGGGGACCACAGAGCCCACGGGTTCTGGACCCCTGAGGAGTCCTGTTGCCACATCAACCTGTTGGAGCTCAGAGCAGTCAGACTGGCACTGTCAGCTTTCGCACCTCAGCTCTGAGGTCAAGTGGTTCAAGTCCCGACGGACAATAGCACAACCATATACTACCTCAACAAACAGGGCGGCACGCACTCCTATCTGCTATGCAAGGAGGCACTCCAGATCTGGACCTTCGTCAGCCAGTTGGAGGCGGATCTCCTTGCCATCCATGTGGCAGGAGTCTCGAACCAACTGGCGGATGCACTCAGCCGCATAGGCCAGATATCCCACGAGTGGTCTCTCCATCCAGAGGGTAACACAGTCTGTTCTCCGTTAGGGCAAACCGTTGGTGGACCTGTTTGCCTCCAGGGAGAACACCAGCTGAGACTGTACCATGCCCACCCCACTCAGCAGGGCTGCTGCAGTGGGGATGCCTTTGAGGCCATGGACCCCAGGCCTCCTCTACGCTTTCCCTTGATCCACAAGGTGTTACTCGAGGTGAGGAGGGACAAGGCGAAGGTGAGCCTGGTAGCCCCAGATTGGCCCCGCCAGTTCTGGTATCCAGATCTCCTCAGTTTCAGCTGCAGAGCCCCAGAGCGGCTTTGTACACGTCCAGACCTGATATCATTGAACCAGGGGAAGTATTCAATCCCTGCACCTCACAGCCTGGTTCCTGAGTGGCTAGAGTTCCAGGCTTTGGGTCTTTCTGAGGATGTCTACACCGTGGTGGAGGCATCTCATAAGGAATCGACCAGGAAATGTTATGCCTTCAAATGGAAAAGGTTTTCCATTTGGTGTCAGGGTAAGAGTCCGGACCCCTTCTCCTGCTTTGTGGCTAACATTTTAGACAACCTTTGGTCTCTCTCTAAAGGGGGTCTTCTGTCATCGACCCTTAGGGTGCACCTGGCAGCCATCTCTGCTTACCGGGTGTGGGCCGGTCAGTCGACATTGGCACAGGAGAGCGGTGGTCAGGTGCTTTTCAAAGGCCTGGATCAAATATCCCCTCGGTCGTGAACCTCCACCTCCGTGGGATCTTCTGCTGGTTTGGGCAAAGCTCATGGGCAACCATTTGAACCATACTGCAAGTGTGAGCTCTCGCACTTGTCATGGAAGACTGCCTTCCTGGTGGCTATCCGTCAGCCAGAAGGACAGGGAGCTCAGCGCTCTCAGTGGACTCCCTTATCTGGTCTTTCACAGGGACAAAATTGTCCTGCGCCACCACTCGAAATTCCTTCTGAAGGTGGTGTCTGAGTTTTACCTTAACTAGGTGTTGACTCTGCCGGTATATTACCCTAACTACACCTCGGACGCTGAGTACAGGCTCCATACTCTGGACCTTAGACGTGCTCTCTCCTACTACAAGGAGAGGATGGCGGAAATTCAGGGAGAGGTTCGCCAGCTGTTCGTCACCTACGGTGAAGCAGCTTCTGGCAGACCTGCAGCCAAATGGACTATTGCAAGATGGATTACATCATGCATAGGTCTGTGCTATGAGTTAGCGGGCAAGGAGCCTCCCAGAGGGATAAGAGCTCATTCTACCCGCCATACTGCTGCTTCCAGGGACATCCCTATCCAGGAAATCTGTCTGGCTGCTTCCTGGAAGTCAGCAAACACCTTCATTACCCATTACCACTGACCTTGAGTCACGCGTTGGGATGCTGGTTTTGGGACCTCGGTTCTCCAATCTGTGTTTCCTAAGTAGGGGTGTGCTTTGCCTCCCTCCTCCCGGAGAACTGCTAGGTGTCTGCCAAGAGTATGGATGAACAACATAGCTACGCTCCTGGAAGAACAGGTTACTGACCTGTAACAGTAGTTGTAGGAGTGGTATATGTTGTTCATCGACACGCACCCACCCGACCTCCCAGCTTTAGGCGCACAACCTTGCTTCCAGCGGCTAAGCTCAGCGTCATGGGGCTAAGCCTGTACATACCACACACCCAGGTGGGTGGGTGGGAGGAGCCAGCTTGAAGACTTCGCAAATTAAAAGGGCAAAGGGACATGCCAAAGAGTGTGGATGAACAACATATACCACTCCCAGAACTACTGTTACAGGTGAGTAACCTGTTTTTCTGCAGAAGGAAGTGCATTTAAGAGGGTTACACTATAATAAAACAGAAAAAAATTGTAAAGAAAGGATCAAGGATTTGATGGACAGTTAATAAAAAGAGCATTTTTTTTTTTTGTAGGAGCTGTTGACCTTTAACCCCAAAAAGCGAATCTCTTCATTTGACGCGCTGCAGCATCCCTATTTCAAGGACCCTGAAGAGAGGGCTTAGGAGCAGGTGACCACCCTGCATCGCTAATGGACCAAATTCTCAAGACGGTGATGAGATTTCTCTCTGGCTGATGAGGCAACCAAGGCATATGGGCATTCACTGACATTTTCCAAACCCTGGCACTGCCAAAGGCCACTGAGTTTAAGCGCCTTAAGATGTGTTTACACAGCGGGACAGGCAGTGTTTGTTCCATTGGAATGAAATATTTTTATTAGTCCACTCTGAGTTTTTCTGTTAACAGAAGGAATAATATAACAAAAGGGTGATAACTTGGATTTGGTGGGCCGTAAACTGTCATGCTGTTATCGTAAGGAATTCAGGAAGGAGCAGAAGCCCCCTGCCCTACACACTGGTGACTTATAGAGCTACTGGTTAAGTAACCCATTATAAAATCTAATATTACTCAGTAGCTTTCAAAATCCCAGACCCTACTGTACTAGTCCCAATTTGACTATTTAAGATGTGCACAATGTCAATCTAATGGTAAACTGATAGCCACCTCCTAAGCAGCACATTGGCTTCTAGCAGGAAAATTATTGGGCCATCCCTTCCAACGGTTTGTTAACCTAGGCAGTACAGCACTGGCCTTGGGCTGCCAACCAGCTGCAAAAGTCTGGCCATTTGCACCCATTGCTCTTGCGCGCGAGCTCCCTGCATGGGCTGGGAATATGGGATTTGAAGTTTTCCATCACCCACAAAGGCAGTTAATTGTGCAGTCAAGTTTTGGGGGAATGGGTGGGCAAGGAAGTGTCATTTAAAAAAAATAAACAGTACAACTTTTCTTTAATTTTGTATAATCAAGTTTTCGGTCCATGGACGAAAAAAGACTTGTATTGTTGTGTCCAATTGTTCATCCGCTTTTGGTGTTTCAAGATTATGGTGTCACTTTGTTTTCAAAGTGTTCACCAAATAGTTGTGATGTTCCTGGCACGATTAAAGCAACTATCACTATTTTTTCATTACACTTTATTTTCAGAGATCCTGTCTTCAGGTTTTGATAGTATAAAGCAGAAAAGGGCAGTGCTCACATTGACAGTGGAGTGGGTGATTCCTTTCACGAGTCATCCCTCCGTTACTAATGGAAGTCAAAATGGCTAGCATCTGGATGTCACTACAGAATTCCCCCTCTCAAGCACACCTTTAAAACCTTATAAAGAACAGTGCCACCTCCCTCCAGTGAGGACTGATAATTAAAAGTCCACTGTTCATACTGCCCATTGGCAGTGTCTGTGACATGGGTACAGAAGCGAATTGGAGTGTTCAGTTTGGGCAGCCAGAATGGGAGACCTGTTTCACTTCCCCACCTAAGTACAGATGGTGCAGATTTCTGGCACTGCACTGTTGACCCCTTTGGTAGACAAGGGAGCTTGCGTCTCCTTTGGAGGGACTTTGGTCCATGACAGCAAAACAAACGCCATGTGCTCACTGTGAGAGAAGTGGGTGGGTGCAGAAAACCAAAATACAGGGGAAACTATACTCTGGTACTTGGAAGCTAGTTGCAAATAAAACTCAAGAGTAACTACAGTGGCTGCAAAAATAGAAATGTTTTAATAGTCTAGCATAGGCCCCTGATGAAGTGTCACACCTTGGATCAGTGTCGGGGTTTTTCCTTCCATCTGTCTCATTTTCCATGTTGGAGTAATACAACTTTCATGTTTTGGCAGACACCATAGTTGCTCCGAGTTGTATTTACACCTAGCCTCCAAGTAACTGAGTACAGTCTCCTTTATGCTTTGTTCCCCTGGAGGGACCGCTGCAATCTCAGAGGCAAACACTACGCCGGGGGGGTACCATGGTGTGGTACATGAGTGGAGCTAGGAACGACAAGGGAGAACCCTTGTCTGCTATCTGAATGACGGTCTAGGTACACCCAAGGTGGGGCCCACCGTGAAGCCCACAGGATCCACACGGGGGAATAGGGGAGAAGCGTTGGAGATGGCAGCGGGTTTTTGGGGGATGGTGCTGGGTAAGTTACCTGGACCCAAGGAGGGAGGATATGTGCCAGTAAGAGGAAACTAACTATATACATACAAACAAATATATATATATATATATCTCCACTTTTAAACACTAGTAGTTAGCTTAATGTCCATATAGGGCTAGATGAACATTTTACAGTTTGTAGTTACGTATTTTGTCAACTATGGCAAAATAAAATTTGTGAAAAATACATAGTGTGGAAATTGAGCATTTCTTTTCCACCATTCACTTCCATAAAAACTGCACTTCTCATTCTTAAAAAGCAGTATTCTAAGAATGATATTTGTAGCATCCCCCCCCCCCAATACATTCGAGTGCATGGGGCTTCTTTCTGCAGTGGTATTGGGGGGGTAATCAAAAACACTGGGCTAAAGCAGGATAAGCAGTTACACATCAGCTGTCAAGAATAGTGGAGGAAAGTGGTCCCGGTGGTGCGGAGGGCTGAGGCACATTAAGCGGTCCCAGTGGCATGGAGGGCTGAGGGCGCATTAAGTGGTCCCGGTGGCGTGGAGGGCTAAGTGCAACGCGCCTTATCTTCTATCAACACCAGCAAGCTTGGGGGGGGGAGAGAGGACTGAGCATCTGTCAGACAGCTGTCATCTCCTGGTGATGGGGAGGCATGCCGATCTCGGCCCTTGGCTGCCACCAGCTGGTTTCGCCAGTGCTTGTGGCATAGGAGGCAGGGGCCGTGGTTCCGTAGCATGTGCGCCTCCATGTACACAAACATGCGACCATGGCAGGGGAACACTGGGGAGAAAACAAAATTGTTGGCGTAGGCTTTATGAATCCTTGCCCACCTACCCATCCACATGGCCCACTGTCCTACTTCTGGATGAGGGATGACAGTCGGGGAGAGACTCTTCCTTGCTATGGGGAGGGCAGTCCGTGGGGGACTTTGGGCATGGTAAGTCCAGGAGAGGTGGGTGTGGGGTGGAAGATAGTGACGGGCGGAGAGCCCACCTGCATCAACCATGGAAAGAAAAAGCTGTATTTAATTAAAAAAAAAAGGGGGGGGGGCACAAGAATGTCGGGGTGCATCAAAACCGGGGAGACCAGCAGAGCTGGGGAAGTAATCCTGTGACTTCACAAGGCCGTGCTCAAGCTGTAGTTGGCGTACTGTGCCTGTTTCTGGGCTTCCCAGTATGGAAAGGTCACTGAGGTAGTACAGTGACTGCAGTGCTGGGCCACCAGAATGATCAAGCATAGAGAGAATAGAATCTGGGATGCGAGACTTGAACCATTAACATGTTCACCCTGAAGAAACGGGGGAGGGGATTGGCATAAGACAGTACAGTTACGTAAGAACCTGCCGTAACAGTAGATCTTTGAGAGAGGCTCTTGCAGTAGGTATTTACATATAGGACTGACCTGCCAGGTGTCAGGGACCCCAAGAAACATTTCTAGCTAGCAGTCTCTGGCGGGGACTGCCCCCACATCAAGTGACAGCGCCAGTATAAAGGGCATTTCCCATGCCCACCTTCCAGTTCTTTCCTGCCAAAGGGCAAAGAGGCAAGACGAGAGAGAAGAGGATATTTCCCTCATGGAAAAGGAGCCCAAAAGCTTAGGGGATGGAGAGCAAGAAGGTAGTACCTGCTGAAGAGCCCTCTCGAAGATCTGCTGTTACAGTAATCTTACGTGAACTGTACTGTCTTACTGAGAGGGCTCTTGCGTAGGTATTACATACAGACTAAATCCCAAGCAGTCTGGAACAAAGAGAGGCACCAGGAGGAGGAAAACGATCCATGGTATGGAGCCTCTGGCTGAACAGGTCTTATGAAAGAAGACCTTAAAGCACAGCTAACCCGAAGCCTACTCTACGGTAAGAGGCAATGTCCAAACTGTGGTGTTTTGTAAACGTATGGACAGAAGTCCAAGTTGCGGCTGCGCAGATATCGGACACTGATGCATTCTTGAAACAAGCCGCAGAGGCAGCTACTCCATTGGTGGAGTGACTTCTGACTTGACCCGGCAGGGTTGTATTGTACTTGTCGTAACAGAAAGTGATACAATGAGCCAACCATTTAGATAGGCATTGCTTGGAACAGCATTGCCATCTCTGTTGTGAGCAAAAGAGATAAAAAGCTGATCAGATTTCCTGAGATCCTTAGTCCGAGTGGTGTAGTATCTCCGTATTCTGTGAACTACCAAAGTATGCAAGAGGTACCCGCCTTGATTGGAGTGTTGCGTAGAGAAAGCGGGGAGCTCAGTGGATTGATTCAGCCACCACCTTGGGGAGAAACTTAGGGCTGTGCACATAGCCACACGGTCCTTGCGAAAAATCAAATACGGGATTTTACACATCAAGGCCCGAAGCTCGGAAATTCGCAGAGCTGAAGTAGTGGCCACTAGGAAGAGAGTCTTCTGAGAGGAACTTTAAAACAGCTGAGGCTGCCGGCTCGAAGGGAGGCAGAGTAAGCTTCTCAAGAATAAAATTCAAGTCCCAAAGAGGAGCAGAATGCGGATGGGGGGTCTCTGATGGAGGACCCCTTTGAGGAATGTCTTGGAGACTTCCAACTGAGCAAAAGTCCTGTCTCCGAAGGGGACATGGTAGGCTAAAATCGCTGCCGTGTGGACCTTTAAAGAGGAATGGTCGAGACCCAGAGCGAAGAGATGACGCATGTAGTCCAGGACTCTGTTGGCTGGGCAAAAGAAAGGTTCGAAATCCTTTGACGTGGCCCAAACAGAAAACCGTTTCCACTCCATGGCATAGGTGGACCTGGTGGAAGGTTTTCTGGCCTCTATCAATACGTCTACTATGAGCGGGGAAACCCCGAAGAGGGCTTTAGCTACGTCTGCAGGAGCCTCGCATGTAAACGAAGGGATTTGAGACCTGGATGAACAAGGGTCTCCTGATCCTGGGTCAACAGTGGTTGCGACCGAGGAAGAAGTGGACTTTCCTCTGAAAATTGTTGCAGAAGAGAGAACCAAACTTGCCTGGGCCAGAATGGAGCGATGATGCTCATTCGTGCCCCCTCTGATCTGATCTTGTTCAGGACCCCGAATTAAGGAACAGGAGGGCAGGCATAGACAAATCTGTCCCGCAAAAAATGCCTCGCCCTGGAGCGAGCAGAAGGCAGGTAGTTTCTTTTTTTAGGAGACGAACAGGTCTACCTGAGGTGTTCCCCATTGCAGAAAATGTCTACGACCTCTTGATCCAGTTCCCATTCGTGGGCCCTGGCTGAGGACTAACTGAGGTGGTCTGCCAGTGTGTTTTCCACTCCCAGAACGTGAATGGCAGTCAGGTGAAGGTTGTGCTGGGTAGCCCAGACCTACACACTCATTACTACCCTGCATAAAGGGTAGGAACATGTTCCTCCCTGCTTGTTGAGATACCAGACTATACACATGTTGTCTGTATGAGTAGATGACCGGGAAGCATGGAGGACTGCAGGGCCTGGAGGGCATAAAGGACTGCTCTGAGTCAGAGTACATTTATATGCAGATTTCATTTGAACCGGGACCCGCGCCCTGAGTCCTGTGAGACCCAAGATGGGCTCCCCAGCCCTCTCCTGAGGCATCTGTTGTCAATGTCTGGGAGGGGGGTTCGATGTTGAAGTGAACTCCCCGGCAAAGATTCTCTTGTACCATCTACCATTACAAGTCCCTGATCATGGGATCAGAAACTAGTAGCTCTTGGTCTAGGTTGTCCAGTGTTTGGTCCCATTGAGACCGAAGCGTCCACTGAGAAATCCTCAGATGCAGCCGAGCGTGTGGGACTGTCTGAATGGCAGCCGCCATTAGCCTGAGGTGGCGGAGGACTGACCTGGCTCCTGCCCTTCTGCGAATGGACAGAAGATGGGCCCGAGTCTGAAGGGTGTCCACCCTGTCCGGAGGCAAAAAGGCTTTGCCGATGGTCGTGTCCAGAATCGCCCCTATAAATTGGAGGTGTTGGCAAGAGACCACATGAGACTTTGCCCGGTTGATGGTGATGCCCATGCTGGTGAAAACCTGCAGGGAAAGGGAGTGCAGGAGTTCCTTCCTGGATGGGGCTGCCAGGAGTCAATCGTCCCAGTATGGGAATACCTGAACTCCTGGTACGCAGGTGGGCCGCCACCACAGACAGGCATTTGGTAAATACCGTGTGGGGGGGAGGGGCGAGGAAAGACCAGATGGGAGGGCCTTGAATTGGTAGTGGTCTCCTGAAAGTAAAATCGAAGGAATTTGCAATGGGAAGGGCATATGGGGGTAAGCATCCTGCATGTCCAAAGCGCACAACCACAATCTCTGCTGAAGAGGCAGAAGGCCCTCCAGGGAGACCATTCTGAAGCATTTGTAGTCCACGAACATGTTCAGGGAACTGAGGTCTAAAATTGGCCTCATGTCTCCCGTTCTCTTTGGAACTAGAAAGAAATGGGAATAGTAACCTGTCCCCCAAAGTTGGTTGGGAACTGGTTCTATCGCCGCCTTCGAGAGAAGGGAGGTAATTTCTTCTAGGACCAGAGGAAGATGTTCCGTGGAGTAAGACGACTTGGGGGGTGGTTTCTGTAGAAACTCTATTGAGTGTCCTGCTGCAATCAACTGGAGCACCCAAGCATCCGACGTTATCCTCTCCCAACCCGGTAGATGGAAAGAGAATCTCCCTCCTACCGGGACCTCCAGAGGCAGTGGGAGAGGCGAGGAGTCAGGAGGTCTGGGGCAGCGCAGCAGCCGAGGCTTTTTTGGTATGGGGATTCTTGGTTTCTGGAGGGACCCAATGCTTGTTGGCCTGTTTGCCCTGGTTTTGGTCGGTTACATCTATGAAAAGGGCGCCGCTGCCCCACAGGGGTCTGTGAAAGCGTCCACGAACTTGAGTGCAGTGCCCTTCTCTTGCAGGTCGGTAATGAGGTCCTTGACATCAGCACTGAACAGCACCGAACCCCTGAGGGAGCATCCTGGATAGCAGATTGCACTTCAGGGACCAAACCTGACACATGGAACTAGGCATGACGCCAAAAGCCGAGCTCCGTCCAGCTGTGTCCACTGCATCGTAAGTGGCACGAAGCATGTGCCGACTGGCCGAACGAACAGAACGGACAAGATCCACTACTTCCTGTTTTGTCTGGGACTCAGGAAGGGAGTCTAACTTTGATTCCACCTGACCAAGGATGGTCTTCTGGCATCCCATATGTGCCACGTGAATACCCAGGGTAGAAGATGCGAGATCTTCCCATGTTGGTCCGTAGCAAGAGATTCCTCGTCAGGCTGAAATGAGCCGAGATGTTTAGGATTAGCAGAGCTGCCGTGAGCGCTTAATCACGACCAAGTCCACTTTGGGGTGTAGGTTCAAGAAATGTACTCCCTCGAGAGCCTGATATAGCTGATCTGCCTTCCTCGGAAGGGGCTACAGGGAAGGTTGTTTCCAAGTAGTGGAAACAAGATCCGTATGAGGCTCTATCCAGGGTGGAATCAATGTAGGAGCAGTCTCTGGTAGGTCCAAGTGGACAGCGAGCTTTCGCTGTGGATCTGGCTCCAGAGATTGCCACTGATGAACTTCCTGGATCTTTCTCAGTAGCTCCAGAAAAGAAGGATCCTCCTGAGGAGACTTCGGAGCGGTCCTTGGCCTAGGTTAGTCTGGAGTACAGGGCTCGTCATCCAGGTCAGAGCATCCCCCTGAGCCCGAGTCAGAGGTCTCCGACGAAGAGGAGGAAGACTCCTCCCTAAGTGGGGGAGGGACGGTCCCTTTGGGAAGCTCTCTGGGACGTGTATCCTCCCCACCCCTGGCGCCAGAGGGTTAACCTCTGGTATCGGGTAAGGCAGAGGGTGTCTTCCTGTCTCCGATGCAGAGATCCTGCGAAGGGTCTGGCGTCAGTAGACAAGACTCTACCTCTGGTGAGTTGAGGCCTGGCCTCAGCCCACCAGGAGGCTAGTCTCTCCTTCAAATCCTGCAGGCGGCTAGGGTGTGGGCGGCAGAGGACGACGGGGATACGGATACTGAGGATATCCATCCATTGAGTATCCATAACCCGACAGCAGGAAGCCCAGCATCTGGTATTGAGGCACTGGATACTGTGGTGTCAGGTACTGTGGCATTGGATACTGTGGCACCAAGTAAGACTGCACCAGGTATTGAGGTGGCGGATACTCAGGGGCCAGGGGGCTCTGGTGGAGCAGAGGGACTTGGCAGAGGCCCAGCTGGCATCGGGCCCGGTGTGGGAGCGCCATCCAGCGTCTGGTCTGGAAGGAGGGGGGCCCTGACGGCAGTGTGTCCAAGTCCTCCGTGACGACCGGGAATCCCTGGGGGTCAGCAGAGGAGACGCAGGGACCTCAGAGGGCAACACCAAGCATTGCAGGGAGCCTGGGCCGTCAGACTGATCGAGGGGTTGGCACGAGGCTCCTTGGGGGCAGACGTCTGGCTTATCAGCCACATCCGGCGGGTGTCTGAGGAGCCGACGTCAGACTTATCGGATCCTTGCTTGACAAAGGATGCACTGGAGATGCGACGTGCGTCTTCCTGAAGGAGTGAGCAGCTTACCAGCCTTGTCCGGGCGGACGTCGGTGGCACATCCAACTTAGCGGACCCGCTCGAACCCGAGGGCTATGTGGCAGCGGCCTTCCCGGGAGCAGAGGCCTCCTTCATCCCAGAGGTACCCGAGTGACAGCCAGATGGGAGGGGCGACACCTTCTTGGACACCGCCAATACGGTAGTCGTGGAGTGGTCCCCCAGAGGGGACGTTACCTTCAGAACTACGACTCCAGCCAGAGTAACGGAGGCCATGGAAGTCTAATCCCACTTCCCGGTGCTTCTCCTTCTTTTTATGACCTTCGGGGGAAGTGGACGCCTGCCTCAACTTTAACTCCTTCTCCATGGATGCCATTTTTTCCTTTAAAGTTTGGGCCTCCAGGGACTGCTGCCTCCATTTTCGGGTAGCCAAGTTAAAATTGCTGGCAGTGCTGGCACTTTTCCACAGGGTGATCCGGGCCTAGGCAGAAGAAGCACAGGGAATGGCCGTCCTTATGCAGCAGCTGGAAACCGCACGATTTGCACGTTTATGCAATTTGGAAGGCATCGGGGATGACATACACACCATATATATAGAGAGATAATATAGATATAAAAAAAAAAAGGTCAAAGTTTGAAAACTGAACCGACTAACGACCGACGAGAGCTGAACTGTACCGCGAGGAACTTTCACAAGTCAATGGCGGGAAAAAATTGGAAGGTGGGCCACCCCTTTATACTGACGTTGCATGACGTCTGTCACCTTACGTGGGGGCGGTCCCCTGAAAGAGACTGCTAGCTAGAAGTTTTTCCGTGGGGTCCTGACGCCTGGTGGTCAGTCCTATATGTAAATACCTATTGCAAGAGCCTCTCAAGTAAGATCTCAGTCTGTCATGCACTGAAGAGTATGGATAAGTTTGAAAAGATGGAAGAGTTTGATCTGATGTTCTCCGGTTGGGGAGATACCCCCTGAAGCTCAAAGTAAATTTAGGAGTACATGTAGGAGGCACTTCTCCTGGCAGATTGTAAGCTAGTGGAACAGCCTACTAGCGAACATAAAATTCTTCAGGTCTCCAAGGTACACGCCACAGGGTACCCTGGGTACTAGGTGAGTGGGGAATCACAGGGCACCCTAGGCACTAGGGTGAGTGGGGAATCACAGGGTACCCTGGGTAGGGGTGGAATGGGGAAATCACAGGGTACCCTGGATAGTAGGGTGGTGGGGAATCGCAGGGTTCCTGGGTAGTAGACAGGTGGGGAATCCCTATCAAGTAGTATATATCTGAACAGCATACTTATTGGTCTCGGCTTATGAAGTGGGGAGTAGCCTTTTAGACCTGGAGTCCCTTCAATTCTGTATTATTATGATGCTGCAAATTTCACTTTCGAAAATCCTGTTTTTGGACATGAGCACCATCTAGTGGCCATAACAGTGACTGCAGCCATGAGCAATATTCTAGAATGGGAGGCTGGCTTGCTGCAGCTTGTGAAGGATTGGGTTTGCCCTGGAACAGAAAGTGACTAGACAAACAATTATCTGAATAGTATTGAGACGGGCAGGGAGGAACTGGCAATAAAGGAAAGAAGAGGAGTGCACGCTGGGCCACTGTATGACCAGTCTAGTCCTTGGATACTCTTGATTGAAGGTAAATGGGCAAGACAGAATACTTTGTGCAGAGATGTGTATCAACTGCCATACACAGAATTAAGCTGGGGTGCAGGGCAGGCTGTAATCTTGTTTCTCTCTTTTGATTCTGCCAGAGTGGGCTGGCGAGAACTTCCCTCCTTCAGTTGCGACCTCAACTGGTAAAGAATGTTTCTCTTTTTGCTTATGGTAGCTGGAAGAGGAGGGTCTCTCCAACAATTTCTCCTTTTCTTTGGATTTATGCATCCTCCCAGACCATGGTAGTGATGCAGTTGATGGTTGCTGGGTGCCTCCTTACCCAGAGCAGTCGTGAGGGCGAAGCAGATTTGTATCCTGCGGCCTTCACCTGAGCTTCCATGGCCTTTAGGGCGATGAAAGTCTCCAAAGCATTCTTCTGGTGTCTCCTTATGGCCTAGTCAGGTCTTAGAGGCCTCACGTTGTGGGACAGACCCAAATGGTAGATACACACGCTGCAAGCACGGGTCATTGTAGATCTAGTACCTGCAGGTACAGAACCTAAACAGAGGCTTTTCGACAGCATACTAGGACAATGTCGATAGAACAATTCAAGAGGCGTTTATTGTTGACAAACACAGTTGTCATCACAATTGAACATTAATGCCAGCCATGGCGCAGTGATTAGTTTCGCTTGCGGCAGCGAACCGAGGGTTGAGAACGGCCCAGGTCACTGGAGGCCGGGGGTAGGGATTGGTCCTGCGCCTGCTAAGCCCTAGCGGAGGCTGGGAGTATCACAGGACGCATAGCCCAATACTAATCTGGGGAGGAGTGGATGTCGGCGAACTATGATGTCATCACGCCACCTCTACCAGAAAGCCAGGAAAATCACTCGCTGGCCCTGCGGATGACGGCTCTCTGTTCCTAGGGGCCTCCAGCACCTTCCCGGTGCCTCCTGTTCTCCAGCAGCACCCCTGGGCCCTAGATGGATGTGCTTGGGTTGCCCCCCCCCCCCAGAAGAGAGGGACCCACCCTGTGAAGGGATACACCAGGATATCCCTGGGGTCGGCTGCGATCTGGGGACAAGAGGAGGGCCGGGCAAGGACAGAAGAGGTATGGGAAGGAGTGGAGGACCAGCGAGCAAGGGGGTGGGGGGGAATTTATAAATAAAAAAGGAAAAACACAATATTCAAGTATTAATAAAAGTACAAACAAATATCATACAAAGACACGCTTCATCTTATATTGTACTTCGGTGAAGTTTTTCATTCTTTTGAATGTCTTTTCCTATTTTCTAAGTCTAGCAAACCTTGCTACTTTCTCCAAAATGATCTTTTCTTCTGAGTTCAATAAATAATTTGGCAGAGTGACTCCATTACCAGGGTGGCAAGAACGTCCCCTAGTATGTGTGACCTTTCCTTATTATATAGTGGACAAAGTAAAAGAAGGTGAGCTAATTCATCTTTACTTTCGTGACAAGCACACAAACCGAGTCTGAGTTTCCATATAATCTTAAAGTCTGGCTATCTATATATCCAAATCTGAGTTTGGTAAATATCTTTCTTAAAGTAGGATTTTGTATTATATAAGTTATTTCTTTATCCCATACACTCTCATATTATTGATAGCCAGGCACTTACTTTATAATTCTTGCTAAGGCCATTTCTCTCTGGGCATGAATATCCCTAATTCTGGGTTTAAACTTCTTGCTTAATTTCTATAGCTGGTTTTACCAAGCTGTCAGCTATACTCTGAAGGAGCCCATATGGTTTGAGGAGTTCCTGTAATGCATATAAACCAGGGCATTTATATCCCAATTGGTTATAGTATAGTACTTCCTCCATGCATGCCCTGGGTAATCTTTTACTTGGCATGTTGTATACTTTTAACCAATGTGTACATATTCTTTGTTCGATTTCTTTCCTTATTGGAAGCTGTCCAATTTCAAGTCTAGCTAGCACAGATGCTGCACTATTTGGCAATCCTAATAATTTTTTATAAAATGTATTCATGCCAGGTTCAAGTCTATCGATATCATATTGTCCCCATATTTCAGATAGAACAGTTACTTAAGCTAGAAAACAACAAAATGATGGCGTTCTTTGCAGGGTCAGGCGGCGCATGTTTGATGACAAAAGAACAGAGGAGCGCCCACATCGTCATGGGTGGCCTTCAGCTAGACAAACGTTTCAAGGTCCTGATGCGGCAGCTTACTGTTTTAAAGGTGTGGCCCAATGGAGGAGATATCTTCAATGCAGATTATATAGTACGGTATGCATATCATACTGTATGTTATATATACTGACATGTGCCCACAGGATGGTGGGTTATAAAGGGTGACATTTCAATGGAGCTGTTCCCAATGGATCTTTTTCATCTCAAGCTAAAAACACTTAATGAGCTGAATTGTTGGAACCAGGCAGGGATTATGTGGGGGGAAAACTACCCACTTCTATAACATTTATGAGAGGGCCCCATATGTTTTCAAATGAAGTAAGGTTGCCATAAGCACAGTATTGCATCTGCTCAATCTTAAGGCATAACAGATTTTTGTAACACTGGGCAAGTCCTTACCCAGCCAAGACTTGGATTTCTTCGGGCGTTAATCAACTCCAAGGCCAACCGTTGAGGAGTACCCACTGAGCTGTAATGAGTTCTCTGCTCCCAGGAAGAGTTATGGAGTGTACAGATTAGCAGATTTTGCATAACCTTGTGCACTTCGAACAAAAAAAAAAAAAACTTGATTTTAATACATGTGAAGGTCATTTGTTTAAAGGACCCCTCTTCTGCGTTGCATTTTGGACATACAGAAGGGTGAAAGGAGTTTATCCGAAGAGAGTCGAGGCAAGTTTTATACACAACATTCACCTGTATGTGCTTAAGACGGTTACTTCTAGAGCAATCTTTTAAGAGTTTAGCTGCTGCAGCCGGTCTTTTAAGGCAGCCCCATATGTGGATCCTGCTACCATATTTAAATAACTGTCGCTGCATGGCCACCTAGGAGTAGTTTTATAAAAAGCTGTAAGGTGTCTGGTTCTTGGCTGAGGGGAGTACAAGATGGCCTTGATTTCACAGAGCGGTGAGGAATTGGAGATGACCCTCCTCAATACAGTTAATATTGAAGCATGAGGAGGACAGGGCTATACATCTTGCCCTTCAGAAGTGATGACAGACTACCGTATATTCAATTCATACATTTGTTTACTAGTTATTTATTTAAGGGCATCAGATACACCTTTGAGCCAGGGGCTCTTTTCTAAAGGTTCCACGTCAGGTTACTTGAAACATTAGGACGAGCAGTGGTGTTGTGCAAAGAGAAATAAACATAGCAGGCAGAGGGCTTGATCCAATTACAAAACATCACAATTGAGCAAATCACTTCTATAACAATATAGATTAGTATAGGTAGCCATCCGACAGAGGGAGCCGAGGCTGGTGTAAAGAAACATAGAATTGGACAGCCGATAAGGACCGCTTGGCCCACCTAGTCTGCCCATTTCTCACCTGACTGATAAGCTGCAGCTTCTAGTTAATCAACAGCTTACTTCCTCCTACCTCCCACTAGAATTGCCTTATGCCTGTCCCATGCATTCTTGAATTCTACGTCTGTTCCTGACAGGGTTGACCACCGCCTGAGCTAGGGAGGCGCACCAGAAGCCCTAGGGGAAGAAGGCTCCAGAAGACTCCACAGCCAACAGCTGAACAACAAACTGGTATTGCCTAGGCTGCACCCTGAAGAATGCCCCCCGTGAGGTGACCAGGGCGTGTAGGTCCCCTACCTCCAAGAATTGGGCCGCTCAAGGAAAAGCGGGAAAGTGGAGATCTGCACTATGGTTTCTCCCAGAGCCTGGGTGGGTTCAAGAGAAAGGCTGCCGCACAGACCCCCACGCCCCTCGGAATCCAAGAGCACCCTCCTCCTCGAGAGAGCCAGCGTAGGCAGCTGACAGCCCTGGTCGGCCCCTGCAGGGGCTATCCAGGGAGCAGCACCCTCCCCTTCCCTGGGTGCTCTGAGCGGCCCCAAAGTTGGTTGACCCAGGCACACCACATGAGGGGATACCACTGCTGAGGGGTCAAAGAACCCTCAGAGGCCAGGCTGCAGGGCAATGGTGGCCTGCACCACTGCCTGCTGGTCAGAACCCCTGACCCTAGCAGTCACGGTCCACTCTTCAGAGAGGGGATGACTTCGAGGATAGTACCAGGGTGTCCACGCCAGCAGCCAACTCCAGGGAGCCAGATTGCCCGTCTGACTCAGAGTCAGACGACAACTACGAAGAGGTGGAGATTGAAGTCCTGTGCCAAACAGTGCATGGACACCCGCTGCCATCCCTACTGAACATGGCACCAAGACCAGAAAATGCACCAGAGTTGATGCCGGTGCCCCCCTCTGCACCGCAAACTGTGCCAGAAGAGGACATGGCCCCCAACAAGAGTGGCAGCCTCTGAGCTGGAGCCTGTCACGGCGCAGTTGAGACCAGCAACGGCTCCAACCACACGCTCAGCGCCAACCCGTCCCACAGCGCCGCAAGCGGTGCTAAGGACAGAGACTGCACAGATGATGGCCCCGACAGCGCTCTCTGCACCAAGGTCCGAACCCCCCATGGCACAGTATCCATGTTTGGAGCAGCAAACTGCTCCAGAACTAGACACGGCGCCGGGGCAAGAAACAGTGACGGTGCCATAGAGCATTACACGGCGCCGACAGCAGCACTGGCGCCACAAGTGGTGCCGAGAGCATCAACAGCACCGAGCGATGGACCGACGCCACCGCCATCGGGGCCCACGGTGCTGACCCAGGCCTTCCAAGCCACGGGTGCGACACTGGGGAGCCTTCGCCACGAAGGGCAGTTGTTAAGGTGGTGCCTCCAGTCTGTCTCCCAGGGGGAGATAGGCTGCTGCACTGCGGAGGCCTCTGCTGGTGGCTAGGTATAAGAAGCCCTCCTCCTCGGTCCGTATAGAATCGGAGGAAAGGCAGAGAGAATGCAGCTTTTGCCCAATGAATGCGCCGCTCAACCCTTGAAAGTCAGCCGAGCTCACCCACTTTCCACGCGTGTTGCTCGATGACCCAGCGTCCATGGAGAAACAGGAGACTCACGAATCCATGTTGTAAAGCGGGCCAAGACACACAAGGCAACGGTCGTGCTGGTCAGTGCCGGAGTACTTAAAGGGCACCGTCCCGTCTTGGAAGTCTTCTTGCCCTACGGAAAAAAACACCAAACTAGACTCAACTTCACAGAAATAAAATGGAACAATCTTACTGAGCGACGTCGAGTAGGCGAACAGAACTGGAAGGAGATAGGGAGTCGAGAATTCAACTGCGTACAAGTTAGGCCTCAGACTCATCACTGCAGGCACCCTAGGAGGTGATCTCGACGGCAGGAGACAAAGAACTGGCAGGAGGACGGAGTCAACACCTAACGGCCAACCCACGAGCGCCACGCAGTGTGTCTGCCTTGAGGGCAGCACCGATGGTGCATCGACTCCACCCATCCCAAAAAAAGCTCCCACGGGGTCATGACCTTCAGCCAAGTACCCAGAGGTGATGAAGGGTGAAGACTGACACAGATAAGATCACCCTGTGGCAGTGTAGTAGGATGTCAGGGATCCTCCGCTGGCTGTCTGAAACCCTGGGAATGACCAGCCAGGCCACTCCTGGTCTCTCCCCTTGTGGGGGGGGGGGCGCACAGCCAACTGGCTCGGGGAGAGACAGCAGTCAGGTGGGGCGAGTTCACAGGGCAGATATGGGTATATCCCGCCAAACTTGAATAAAGTTTACAGGAAAAAAAAAAGATACACCTTACAAACTGACTGGCAACACTTCCTAGTCGACCACACGCTGCAGTGTTACAGCTGGGCATATAGTGTGATTGGGGGTCGTGCTGGCCTTTATACATGTTAAGGAGGTACTGTCAAAATGTATTACCCCCTTAACATGTAGAGTCTTGACGCATGGCTTAAAAACAGTTAAAACACAGGCTAATTTAGGTCCTTGGTCAGACAGCTTCTTAAAAAGAGCTGCCTGTCCCGAAGCAATATTAGTGTCAGCAGATCTTGAAGTCTGCTGTTTGAAGATACAACTTTCTCCAATTTCCACAGCTGGCTTCAGCCCTGCACAAGGCAGTTGTGGTATCAGCAACTCTGTGTTGGGATGGGTGGTGCTTGCATAGGCTCATCCACACACCCAAAGTGAGCCCAGGTAGCTCACAAATCATTGACATAATGAGAACTGGGGGCTGAACTTAAATATAGGACCCTCCTGGGCCCTCAAAGCTCTAAGTGTAATTCCAATAGTGATCGCATTGTGAAAGCTGCTCTCTGGTGCATCACTGCATTCCAATGATACCAACCTTCAATAAAATTATCAGAATCTTCCTGTTAGTGTTTTCATCCACGAAGACATAACTTTTCTCCTCACTGTTACATAAAGATCGATACCTGGGCCTGATGACAACACTTAACCTTCAAAGTATCAGTTATAGCAACATGTTTTTGATATCTGGTGGTTATCAACATTCCAACAGAATACTAATGGCTCAGAGAGCGGCTTTTGTAATGCCTACGATTAGTCATAATTCAGTTTTGACTTCACAGTCATGAATGATAGGGTTTCTGAGGTCCCAGCAGTGAATTACATATAAAAAAAAAAATTATGGTCTATCTGAATTACAAGGGCTGACCAGAGATCA
Organism: Neoceratodus forsteri; assembly: GCA_016271365.2. Taxonomy (NCBI): domain Eukaryota; kingdom Metazoa; phylum Chordata; order Ceratodontiformes; family Ceratodontidae; genus Neoceratodus; species Neoceratodus forsteri. Next base: position 28,243,809 of record JADMNL010000036.1, on the reverse strand, counting down.
TAAATGGTTATAAAATGGGTATTATGAACTGGCGATCGTAAATAGACTAATCTGATTGGCTGAGAGCTCTTTGAAGCCGTGATGATATCGGGCTACATCATCATGGCTTCAAAAAGCCTCCGGCCACCAGCCTCCTTGCAGACTGAAATTCCTCCGACAGCTGCATTTCCCCGCTGTACCTCACGCAACTGTGCCCACTGCCTCTGGAAAAATGGAGTTCCCCAACTCGACCGTCACGGAGCGTCTGTTTAAAAACAACCGTCGCTCATTCCTCCTCAAACAACAAATACCGCATACCTGTTTAGTTGCTCTCTCCCACTGCCACCAGATCAGAGTTTCAAATAAATACAGTCCATCTTCACAGCCTCGGAGCACACAGCATGACCAGGTTAAATGTAAGGAGCACACACTGCTGGGAGGTGAGAGTTCAGAGCAGCACCTCTTCAACCATCTCCACTTATAACAGCGCCACCTGCTGACCAGAGAATTATAGGAACTTTTTTCTGAAAACATACTCCTCCACTACTCTAAAAGTCATTTTAAAAATATTTTAAATATTTTTTCTTTTGTATTTTATACTACTAAAACTTTTAAGCCAGTTCATAATAGCAATAAGTCACTCCAGGGTGCAGTATATCATGGAATATCGTCACTTCTCGGATGATAGGGCCTTTCGGCCCTCGTGCCCAACCACCGAGGCATGGCGATATCCCATGATATACCCATAACTCGTGCCTTATTGTAATTATACAATGGCAAGAACATTTCCTGGACTCTGATTGTTCAGTGTATGCCTGAGACAGTGGTGTTATTATACAGTAACATCACTGTACTGATTTTCAGAGCTCATGCTGCCTTTTTCTCTTCAAAGATATACAGCCACACTAAAAATCTACTAGAACCTTTTTAGATGTTTTTTTTTTGTATAGCATTGAGCCATTGTATAATTGCAATAAAGCAGTCCAAGGTATGTGTTATTGTATAATAACGTCATTCCTGGGGTGGTAGAAGCACTCAGCTTTGCCTCGTGCTTTAACCCACCCCAGGGATGATATCCTGACTAACACACACCATGTTGTGCCTTATTACGTAATTAGCAATCCTGCCTCCTACTTGGCTACTACTTCCTATGATAGTAGTGTCATGATGACCAGAAAGTCACCATCACTAACCATCCTACTTACCTTTCAAGGAGCCTGCCGCTGGAGGCGTTCTTTTTACTGTTTGAGCAAGTCGAGTGTATCTTTACACCTAGGAGTAAGTGGAGGCACTGTGGTGTGTTTGTTTCACACCATGCATCTGAGTGACAAGCTCAGCAACAAACCATATCCTGTCATACCTTTTGAAAAACTGCATTTTGTTCCAAGTTGGGTCAGATCAGAGGCACTGAGTGCCTTACCTGCTTGCATGATGAAGACCCGGGTAAGAGAGAATGGATTTGGGTCACTGGGGGTTGAGCATCCCAGGAACTGCTCTCCTTTCCCAGCCAGGAGTGGCCAGCTAGCTCTGCTGGGACTGCCACTGGATAGAGGCCCAGTGGTAATGCATGCCGAGACAGCTCCCAGGCATGTATGCTTACACACACCCTAATGTGTCACCTTGGCAAGGAAGAGAATAAGGAACATAGGGAAGGTGGGCTCGTGAAGCCCTGCCCGCTCCCCAGTGGTCCATGCCACCAGCCGCACATTTCTGAGCAGGGGGTGGGACCAAGCGAAATCCATTGGGGGATTAAGCTGCTATGAGGCAGGGGAGTTGGTGTTCTGTCATGGGAACAGGGCAGAGAGCCTGCCCACCTCCCCAGGGAGAGGAAAATAAAAAAATGGTAAAATTGTCATATGCTCAGGTGGCAATGCAACACACTGCTATAATCCCTGCCCATACACAGCTGTTTTAAAGGAGAACTGCCCTGAACCTAAAAGTCATTTTTTTCCCCTGTAGAAGCTGTTTAACACTTGTTCCAATTCTGCCATTTTGTCTGGCCTTTTAGTTAACTGGTGTTTTTGCACTAGGTAAGTACCATTTTAAAATGGTATGATACGATTTATGTCCATTTCAGTTACTTTAACAAGCCAAGAGCCTAACACGGGCATAAAATGAACATTACATACTTACCGTAATTTTTCACCATTGATTACCACTGATGGGTTTGGGGCTGGAGGCACTAGGGCCCTATGCAAGCAAATTTTGTTTTGCTAGGAGGGAACAGATGTCTGCACACCTCAGGTGGAGCCATTCGCCAGCCAGCAACTGATGTCAGATCCCTCACACACCTCAGCTCTGTTTGCCAGGAAAGAGATGAGAAGGTTACAGACTTTCTCAAAGGGATAGAAAAAGGATATAGGTAACAAAACTGACTAAAACCAGACTCCCAACTCCGAATAAGAACAGGGTACACTAGGTGACAAGGAGTAGTAGGGTCTATACAGAGCCAGAGGCTCCATAGCACTAGCCAGACAGGTGGCTAGTGATCCTGAAAAATAGGGCATGTGGCAAATGCACGAGACTGGTACCCAAGAATGAGACCCCCTTGCAAATGAGATGACACTGGGCCAAAAAGGAAAAACACTCCTGAAAAGGGGCACCTCATGTTATCAGACAGTGAACAGACTTGAACTTGCGCATTAACCGTGTCCTACTTTCTAACCTTAAGGAAGAAGTGAGGGATCTAGGCATCTGGAGCTGCAGGACTGAACAGTCCAAGGGAGACGAGGTGTGTTCTTCCCCCCCAGGCACACCTAAGGGTAGTGGGCCAAGGCTCCAGGAAAAAAGGGGGTGTACCAACCACAAAGGCCTGACACAGAGAAAGGATTACATCGATATGACCCACTTATCCTGCAACCACAGGAAATGTACCCTGTGTGAAAGCTGATGGATAGATCCAAAACCACATGCAGGGCTGCTGCCCAGTGCAGTTAAACTGAATGGTGCCCAGGAGCACATGGTGCTGTTAGCAACTAATAGTGATATACCCCAGGCAGGAAGGATAAAAGGAAAAAAAAAAAAAAAGGGTGAAGGAGCTACCTTCTGCAACCAAAAAAAAAAAAAAATTTTTTGATTGGTGAGTGGGTCATATTTTTGTTGGCTGGAGAGAGGGTCACAAAGGGCCCTTGCCTCATATACATACTATATTATTTTTATATATATATATATATATACACACACATACATATATATACATATATATATATACATATATATACACACACACACATACACACACACACATATTCATGGCAATAAATCCATTTAATGCATCAGTTAGGGTTGTTCCACAGTGACAAAAGTGAGGAAATTCGATATGGTTTCCACCCCCCCCCCACCCCCAAACAGGCATCGGGGTATGCGTTGGGGTCATCGGTCCTCTCACCCCATCCCATATGTAAACAAGCGGAGGTGGTGCAGTGTAGAGAACGGGTGAGAGTTAGGGACTGACGCACCCCAACGCATTAAGCTCGATTCCTACAGGGGATGGGAACCTAACATCGGAATTTCCTTGCTGTGGAACAGCCCTAACTGATACATTAAACTGAGTTTTTGCCATGAATTTCTATTCGTTTTGAGAATGTGCACTATAAATAGTGACGTAACGTAAAGCGATAACGCAAATGGTAATAGAACGCAAGCGCGTACAGAAATGCAAACTGTGACGCGCACGGTCATGGTAACTCAATTGGAAACGAAGACACTTACGGTAACAAAAAAGGAAAATTACGTACCTACCGTAATTCTTGATCTTCTTGGACGAGTCTCCACCACTCATTCACACTAGTGGGATTGGCGCCGGAGGCACTAAGACCCATCGGAGCAAACTTTGCTGGAGGGTCGGTAGCGAGACGCGCCCATGAGCAGCGGCCTAATGACCATCGGCGGCGACCTCCAACCGCCTCAGTACCTTTTTACCAAGGAGGTGCAGCGCAACTAACGAAAAGGTAAACCCAACATTAAAAAGCGGACATAAGATAGTCCGTATGACCCGTGTAAGAAGGGTCAGCAAAGAAATCCTCACGGCCTAAAGATTTGAGGGAGTGAAGACCAATACAGCGGTGAGCTCGGGGATGGAAGGGTAGAATGAAAGTAGGAGACTGCCCAAGAAGATCAAGAATTACGGTAGGTACGTAATTCTCATCTTCCTGGACATAAGTCTCCACCACTCATTCACACTAGTGGGAGAGTACCAAGCTGATAATCCCCAAAGAGGCGGCAGGAAAGCCAGAGCTCACGCGTCTAAGATGAAGCCCATTAAGGATAGTTCTGCCGAATCGCGGAATGCCTATGGCATGAACATCCAGTGCATAGTGTAGCAAAGTATGCACTGAGCTCCAGGTAGCGACGTTGCATATATCTGCAATTGGAACAATTGCACTCCGCTAGGGATGCCGCTGACCTCCCTAGTGAAGAGTGAGCGACACTCTACCTTCTAATTTAACTTGAGCCATGGAATAGCAATGACGAAGGCATGCCACTAACCATGAAGAGATACATCTAATAGCGACAGGTTGACCCAGCCGGTGTCGCTGAAAAAACGAACAGTTGCTGAGTCTTGCGAACATCCTTGGTTCTATCTAAATAGAACCTAAGGCTCTCTTAACATCCAAGGAATGAAGAGCTCGTTCCCCTTCATTTTGGAAATTAGCGAATAAGCGGGAAGTACCAGAGGTTGGTTCAGATGGAATTCTGACACAACCTTGGGAAGAAATTTAGGATGAGTACGGAGAACTACCTTGTCCTTATGGAATACAGTATACGGAGGGTCCGTAACCAGTGCATGTATCTCAGAGACCCCGTGGCTGAGGTAATGGCCACCAGGAAGGCAGTCTTCCAGGTAAGAAATTTTAACTCACAGGTAGCTAAGGGTTCGAAGGCTTCGAGTGAGCATGTCCAGCACCAGGTTAATGTCCCAGGCTGCAACTGGCGCTTAACAGGGGTCTGGTATGGAGAATCCATAGAAATCTCTTCACCATAGGTAACTGAGCCAGAGTTAAGGAAGAAACCGCTCATGGCAGCTGAGATGGCACTAAGGTGAACTTTAACTGTGGAGTATTGAAGACCTAAGTTTGATAGGTCCAAAAGATACTCAGAACCTTCCAGGAGGACAGGAAAAGGATTCAAGAAGATTTTGCACACCAGAGAAAACGTTTCCATTTGAGCGTACGTTTTGGTGGCTGGCTTCGAGCAGCCAGAAGGATGTCTGAGACTCTCCGAGGGCGTTGAACCGATTCACTTCTATCTCTTCAGGAGCCAAGCATGAAGGTGAAGTGATTTCAGGTTGGGATGGACCAACGAACCCTGAGTCAGAAGACTGATTTGCAAAGGAAGTGGTCTCGAGAGGCTGCCAACATACTGTTGAGTAGAGAAACCATAGTTGCCGAGGCCAGGAAGGAGCAATGAGAATCATCTTGGTCCCCTGAGACTCGAACTTGAGGAGTACTCTCTGGATTAGAGGAAGTGGTGGAAAGGCGTAAAAGCGTTTGTCCACGCAGCCTGAACGCATCCTGACAGAAATGCCAGGCCCTGGATTTCTGGAGCAGAAGAGAGGCAGTTTTGCGTTGAGTGGGGATGCAAAAAGGTCCAGGTCTGGAGTCCCCCACTCTTTGAACAGGGACCGAGCTACGGCTGGATCGAGAGACCACTCGTGAGGGTCTGCCTCCGTTCTGCTGAGGTGATCTGCTAGGTGTTTGTATACCTGGCAGATAAACCGCTTGAATCAGAGACTTGTGCTCCAAGCACCACTCCCACACCCTCATTGCTTCCCTGCAAAGGGGATAAGAATGAGCACCGCCTTGCTTGTTGATGTAATACATCACTGCTTTGTTGTCCGTTTGAAGGAGAATGTTCTTGTGACAAAGGACATCCTTCAGAGCTCGGATTGCATAGAGGACCGCTCTCATCTCCAGGACATTTATGTGGAGATGAGTTCAACTAGTCCATACACCTTGAGTGTGGAGGAGAGACAGTGAGCTCCCATCCCATTAGCGATGCATCTGTGGTGATGGAGATCTGATGATCGGGGAGCAAAGGGGAATCCTTCCAGGAGATTGCTCTCTTGAGACCACCAGGTGAGAGACCTTCGAAGGGGCTCCGTCACCTTGATGGGATAAGACTGGGGTGAGAGGTCGGGGACCACTGAGTGGAGACATCCACTGGGTGGTTCTCATGTGCAGTCGGGCCAGAGGGACAGTGAAGCCGAGGCATCCATGAGGACCCAACATCGTTGCATCGAGAGAGCTGTAACCGATTGGTTCTCCTGATGTAACGGGCCATACGAAGGATGTCGAGTCTTCTGTCCTCTGAAGGAAAGCTGCCCTTGAAGAGGTGTCTAGGCGTCCCTATGAAAAGGAGCCTCTGGGAGGTTGCAGTTGAGATTTTTCAAATTCAGCAGAACTCCCATGGACGTGAGAAGACGAAGTCGCTTGCACGGCTTCCAAAGTCCCTTGGCCGGAAGGGCTTGCTAGAAGCCAATCGTCCAGGTAGGGAAACACTCGAGTCCGACTTTCCTGAGATGCGGCGAGAACTGCACAACACTTTGTAAAACTTCGCGGGCGCCGAGGATAGCCCAAAGGGCAGGACTCTGAACTGATAATGCTGACCCAAAGCTACAAACCTGAGGAATTTCGGTGGGTCGGGTGGATCGGGATATGCTGGTAAGCGTCCTGCATATCCAGGGAGGCCAGCCAGTGGTGCTGATGCAGCAAGGGTAACAGGGTACCTAGGAAATCATCTTGAATTTCTCCCTGGGGAGAATTTGTTTAACTTTCTGAGGTCTAGAATAGGCGCATCCCCCATTTCTTTGGAACCAGAAAGTAATGGAATAGAACCCTGTGTTTCGCATGATGCGGGGCACCAGTTCTATTGCCCTGTTGTTCAGAAGGCCCTGGATCTCCTCGGTGAGGAGATCTGACTGAAGGCCGACAACCTGGGTTGTCGTATGGGAGAGGACAATTAGAGGGTTCCAAGAAATTGAGAGAGTAACCCTCATGAATTATCGAAGAACCCATTGTCTGAGGTTATGGACTTCCACTGGTTGTAGAAGTACATCAGATGACCTCCACGGAGGAGAAAGTTCCACCTCGGGCAGAGTGGATGGAACTTGGGCCAACGACTCATAAGGTAGCGCTGGGAGCTTTAGGTCCCTACGCTTTCTGCTCGTCTTCTTTTGAGGTTGGGCAGGTTGGCTTTTATGGAAGCTTCCCTGCCTCTGCCTCGAAAGGACTGGCGACACTATGAAACTGCGTCTGTTCACATGCCCCGAGAGGGGCAGGCGGAAAGTCTGGCCAACAATGGCCGATCTAGTCTTCTGAGTGGCCTCTAAGGCTTGCTCCACCTGAGGCCAAAAGAAGAGCCATCAAAGGCAGCGCCATCACCTGCTGCTGAGCATCATTCGTGAAGCCAGAAATGCGCAGCCAGGAATGGCGCCAGTACAAATCCCAGCTGCTGAGCGAGAAGCAGTGTCGAAAGCATCCATGGCGGCTTTGACCTGTTGGTTATTGGACTCAATACCTCTAATAACGGTCAGAAGAAGCTCTGACTTGGAATCCGAATCTGGAAGAGCTTCAACCATTCTTTTCATAGAGTGCCACAGGATATACTCATACTGAGAAAAATAGCCTTGATAACTGGCAATCGCATACTTAGAGTGGAGGCAGCAAAGACTCTCTTACCTAATGTATCAATCTTACGAGACTCTTTGTTAATAGGTCGAGCTGTAGTAGTTGAGGAAGAAACGACCTTGTCATTCTCTGCCAGGACTACAATAGGATCCGCAAAGGCTTGGGATGCCAAATGGGACGATCCTTGGGAGCTGAATACTTCTTATCAATGGATTTAGCCACTGAGGGAATAAACAGGGTTATTCCATACCATTTGAGACAGCGTCTCGAAGGAAGGCTGAATCGGAGAGTCAAATCCGTAGGGATCTCCAAGCATGAAGATACTGGAGTCTTAATATCTTCCCAGGATCGATGTCTGTAGTCTGGAGAGAAAAGTGGATCCCAGGTTCTTCAACAGAGACTTAAAGGACAGGTCCTCGACCACAGGCTCTGTAGCAAAGAAAGATCCTGTTTCCTCCACTTCATCACCCAACCGAAGGTCTGGGTCAAGCTCAACATCATCTCCTGATGGTCCAGAAAGGACTGTTTGGACAGGAAAGGAGTGAAAATTAGGAAGAGGAAATGGCAGAAAAACAAGGAGAGTCCCCAAGGGCTGCAGGCGCCGAGGCAATAGCAGACTGAAAACGGACACCGGACGCCTGGCGCGCGAAGAACCTGTGACCCCGCCGCGCCCAGCGGCGCCCCGCTGAGCGACGCCCGGCGCTGCGCGCGGCCAGGCGCCACAGACCCGGCGCGCGAAGCAGCGCCCAGCGGGCAGCGGCAGCGGCGGCGCCGCCCAGGCAGCGCGCGAGAAGCGAGCGCCGCCCGATCAGCAGCACCACCGGCCCGGCGCCCGCGAGACAACGGCGCCTGCTAACGCGAGAGACCGCGCAGCGCGCGCCAGCAGGCGCCGCCAGCTCAGCGGCCCAGCGGCGCCGACGACGGCCAGAACCCTGCAGAAGGCGCGGAAAAGCCCGGGAACCTGGAAAACAAGAGAGGAAAATACCAGGAGATAAGGGCATCGGTGAGGCCCCTGCGCGCAGCCATGTGAGGGGAAACACCTAAGCACGGAGTCACTAGCACCAAGAAGGCGCGCGTGACTAGGAAGGTCAACCGCCCTACCTGATCGCCGAGGAGCCCGAGGGCTCCGAGTAACGAGCCAGGCAGAAGAACCAACCTCCGAGCCCATCGGCTCCATAAGAGCGGCCCACTGATGAAACTGCTCATCTGGAGCCCTACCTATAGGCGGGAGGGCTCGATGTCGAGGGCGGCGATTGCTCCGGAAGCTGGCGACTCGAAGAAGGAGACGGCAACTAGCAACGATAACCGACCGTCGGCCGCGCAGACATACCAGAGAGGCGACTCGATGATGCCTTCTCTTTTTTTGACCTGTGGGCGAAGAAGAGCGCTTCGAGGCGAGCAGCGCCGAGAAATGCGACCGCTTATTTTATGTCGGCGGGGACCGCCCATCCCCCGGCATCGGACTGACCGTAGTCGAACCCCGCTGAGGAGAAGGAGGCTGACCGACCCAGCCCGCTGACTGAACAGTTTCATCGAAGTCTCCTACCGTCACCTGACCTGCTCATGGTCGACTGCCTCGTAGGCCGAGACTTCTTCAAGTAAGTTAAATTTAAATATTAGAAAATTTTCGTAAAATAGAATAAAACTAAGCGATACTACTATCGTGATAATGTTACAAAAACAAACTGAAAACTATCGCTAGTTTGAAGTTTGACTCCCTAACAAGCTGAGCGGCGTCGTCACTGAAGCGCCTTCTGTGGCCGGGAAAAAAGAACTAGAGGCGGTTGGAGGGTCGTGCGAGATGGTCATTATCACGAGTCACTTGCTCGGGGCGTACCGCATGCCGGGCGCCGCTACCGACCTCCAGCAAAAGTTTGCTCGATGGTCTTAGTGCCTCCGGCCAATCCCACTAGTGTGAATGAGTGGTGGAGACTTATGTCCAGGAAGATCTATGAGCGCCAACCGAAACGCAAATGCACACGGTGACACAAACGGAAACTCAAATAAACAGTAATGGAAACGCAAATGTTAACAGTAGTGCAAGCGCAAACAAAAACGCAAAGGGTAACGCTCACGGTGGTGTAGACGGGAACATTAACGGAAATGCAAGTGGAAACGCTAACTGTAACGAAAATGCACAGCTCCCCCCCAAAAAGCTGCATAGAGAAACACAGTGAATACAAAGAATGTATGCATAATAATGGCCCTCTGAGCAGAAAATGAACACTTGGCATACTAAATTGCTTGTATCTCAGTAACCATACGACGTAGAAAAAAAAATTAAAATTTCATATGATTTATGACTTTCCTGGCTAGTTTTACACTTGGCCCAAGCATTTTTCAGATGAAGTCAGTCTCTCGAAGCGTTTCAGATACGGGCTTCGGAAGGCGCGGCGGACGCCATAATGTTAGTCTATGGGGAAAAATAAGTCAACTTCCGAGTGCCAAACTTTGCAGCCCTGTAATATTTGTCACCAAACCACCAACATGCACAGCTGCAGGTGTTTGCTTTCTTCCTCAAATTTCAGACAAAAGACCAAACCGTTCTTTTGCAGCAGGGTGGCAAAGAATTCCTGTTATTTTGGGCATAGCGTCGTAAATCACTAAAGTGTCGAATGTGCAACACCACTGTTTCAAAAAATGTCAAAAACATTTCTGGGGTGTTTAACCCCCCCAAAAAAGACATGGCCTAGCATCCTCAGGGCTCGACTAGGTGAACACAAAAAGAATTGTGTCCCTAGAGGGTCCCAATTTTAAATGGCAAGCATTTCTGTGAGCAGCAACTGAAAACAAAATGGCAGATTTGCAACACTGTCAAACTTTTTAACTTTTCCCATTGACTATAATGGGAAACTTGTTTCCTGAATAACTTTGGAACAGTTTAATATATTTTCACGAAATCTTCGAAAGGCACATCAGGGACCCTGGCCGCATGTTCCCTTAAGTTTTTGGACCGGTCGCACAACTGTATTTCCAACCGTTACGAAACTTGGCAGATCCCAAGATCTATGGTACCGCTCCATGGCTGCCAAATTTCAGGCAAATCAGTCATACGGTGGCAAAGTTATTAAGCTGCAAAATTTCACATTTTAACCTTAAATGGGGTACTAACTCAACTATAGTGACACTACCATGCCACTATTTTATTATATTATATACATATTTTTTTTTGGGGGTGAGAGAACAGGGCACCAGAGCGCCTCAACCTTTTTGTGTGTGTCATTTGGGTGGGAGAGAAGACGTAGGGAAGGCTGCGACTGCAGAGATGCTCACAGAAGAAAACCTATACAGTGATGCCCAGCACCAGAACTGAGAGCTGCCCAAGCCCTGGCGCCGTCTGAACAGAGGATGGGTGGACGGGGTAATCAGTGGTGAGAATATTCCAGAAGAATAACAATTATAGTAAGTCACGTTATCTTTGTATCTCCCAGGAATCAGTTTTCACTGATGGATCCAGAAGCAAGCTTCCTTTCTATGAGGGAGAAGCAGGCTCATTCAGAGGTAAACAGATGCCTCAGGCCTCTGCGTGGGGGTAACATCTGAGGGCAGAGGCTCCTTATAGGTCTGGCAAGACCCAAGACAGGTCAAGGTCATGTGTGGCACAGGAACACCCCAACAGCTGTCACCAGAGTATGGGAGAAAAAAAAATCAGCCGCTTGAGGGAGCGAGCTTAGCAACCTGCGCCACGCCAAAGGTACTAGCCTGGAAAGGTGAAGCCATGCTGTCCACCTGATGTAGATTTGACAAGCTTGGGGGCTATCTTATTGGCATATGATGCCCTTGATTGATGTCTTGCCACCTTCATGCCTGGAGCAGAAGGCAAATGGTTTCCTGACTAACTCAATGGATGGCACTGCAGCCAGGAGCAGACTTAACTGCGACACTGTCTGCAAAAGAATCGGCAATCAGAAGGTCGGTCACATGTAGGGCATTTCAGCTCTGAGTCTGCAAGACCTCAAATCCTGAAGAGGGTGAGGTACTGCCACTGTAGATCCTGAGGGTGCACAATACTGTAGCTAGTGGTACCTGGGGGCTGGAAGGCAAGAGAAGAGATGCTTTCAGACCATCCTTGATGAATCCTCAAAAGGCCATGGGCCAAGGAAGGATGACTGCAGATCCATCACTGAAAGCTCAGAGGAGTTCCAGTTTCAAAGATATGGGAGCGTGACAAGATTATGAGCCTGCTTTAGCACCTCTGCCAGGAATCTCTGGTACATAGTGTACTCAGAAGCCAAGGACAAGTGAAGAGTTTATTCGCTGTCCTCAGAGGATGGAGGAAAGGTACTGAAACCAGACAGTGGCACCAAGGAGATGGATGTCAGACTTACTGTAGTACTGTTAGGCATCAACCACTTCTCTGTGTGGAGAACAGGTGACTGGACCCCATGTGCCTTGGTAGCTTTGACCAAGGTGACACGAGGTCCAGGAGGGAAAGAGAGACTCCAAATCTGCAGGATCTATACCTGGGCTGCCCAAGGGACCTCTTCCCAAAGGGAGAGTCTGGCAAGACTGCCCGAACCTGGCTGACCCGAGTCTGAAGAATGACCCGATCAGTGCAGATGGGGAGAGTGGAGCTGTTCAGTCCCCAAGGGCACTGGACTCAGGGTCAACAGGGCTGGAGACTGGTTCACCTGGCATCGCAGCCGGCATAGTCCTCGGTGCTGGTCCCAAAGTTGACCCCAGAGACAGTGTCCCCAAGTGCTGGGAAGGGCACCAGGTGAAAACAGTCACCAGCATTATGCTCAGTGTTGGGCCCAGGATCGACACCACGGCAGTCGCCACGGACAGAGTCTTCCTCCTCAGCATCACTAGTGACACTAGAGGAAAGATCCACAGCTTCCTCGGCAACTGGATGCTGCACAGCCTTGTGTTGGTCCTTCTCCAAACCCAAACCATGCTAAAGCAGCGACTCAGAGACTGATGTCACCCGAGTGGTGTCAGAAGCATAGGTGGCACTAAGCTGCAAAACCAAGGTGTCCACTGAAGACCAAGCGTATAGCTTCAGCCTCACCACTGGGGATGTCTGCCATGTGGGACACACTGGGTGGGAGGCGGTTCACAGCCAGCCAGCTGTCCACCAGACCCCACCCTCCAGGTCCTCGATGCCTCGGACAGTGCAGAGCCAGAATCAAGTGCTACTGCTCATACAGTGCGCACTCAACAGTGGGAGGAAGCGAACCAGTGTCGGTTACTGACAAATGCACAGGCATAGTCAGTACCGGATGTCCGCCTCCTCCTAGCAAAAAATACGCTCCTGTGGAGTCGTACTACTTCTGGCCCCAGCCCCATCAGTGGGAATCAATGGTGAAGATTGAATCCTGGGAAATCTGCATCATACTGTTAGTACTAAAGTGGTCTTTGCGATTAACACGTAAATCAGATCCTTTACTAAAATGTTACTAAAGATGGAACAATGGCAGGTTTATCAGCATTTGCAAGAGCTTCTATAGGAAACGCTGTCTAGCAGTTTAAAGATAGTTCTCCTTTAACAAATTAGCAATCCAATTTCTGTAAATAAGAAAAAAATAAAAGGCCACACACACACACACACGAGAGTCACCAGTCCAGCACTGCTGGTGTTTTGCACTTTTATTGTTTTGCTCACAAAGATAAAACTCTTGAGACAAAGCAGCCTCTCACTGACAAGGGTTACAGTACACTCATTCCATGAATGCTTGGAACCACTGAAGGAACACTTTTTCATCATTTGAAAAGAAACCATTAAAAGGCTAATAAATACAATAATACTGCATAAACATGGATTATGAAGACTAGCTACACTTGTGCAATAATCCTGTTCTGTACAGGAGCTGTTTAGATAGTAAGCTCCTCATTTACTACCAAGACAAGAGACCATTTTTTACACAGGTTGGGTTCAGCTTGCAAGGCTGTGTGGAGTATGACAATTTCAGTGGCTACTCCCACCAAAAATGCCTCTTGGCACCAAGACCCTGAAACAGATTTACAGAGGCAGTACACATGCATGTGCCTGGGTTTCTTTTTGGGTGGGGTTGGAAGAGTCACGATCGCAGTCGAAGCAGCTGTGGCCTCGGTCTCAAATAGCCACTGGGATAATGCATCCAGTGTTCTGCCAGCATTCAGATAATTTTTTCTTCTATCAGACCAGATATTCTCTCGACTTCCTTGAAAAACAAAATGGAGACTGGATGACTATCTGATAAGTTGGAATCATTTTGATGGTGGCCAACAGAATGCACTACCCAGCACACCCCCGTTTGTAAAGAGATTATTTGAGCAGCACCAGACTGAAGAATACCAGCGTGGAGCCACACAGGAAGGCCAACTGGTTATAAAAATGCAATATAATTTAGTCCGATTACACAGAAATCTAATGTGTTGGCAGAAACAGACCCAGAGGTCCATCCAGTCTGCCCCGGCGGAACGTGGCACTAGCTCATCATAGTCTTGGACTCGATCACCTCTTTAGGCAGTCTACTCTGTTCATCCTCACCCTCTCTGTGAAGAACTGCTTCCTGTCATTCCTCAAACTGCCCCCAACCACCATCACTTTCCACCCATGTCCTCTAGTGACTGTGCCCTTGTTCCTCAGGAACATGTCCTTACAATCCACTCTGTTGGTTTCTCACAACTTGTCTCAGTCATAGATCTGTGCTCCCCCCCCCTTTCTTCTGGCCTCCAAAACATACATGTTAAGGTATGCCAACCTTTCCTCGTAGGATTCCTTCTGCTACTCCTGGATCATTTTACTGGCCCTCCTTTGTATGCACATCTTTCTTGAGCTGTGGGCTCCAGACCTATATGCAGCACTCCAGGTGTGGCCGTACATGAACATTATCACCTCCATCATCCTACTAAATCCCCTTCCTATACATACCAGCATCCCATTTGTCTTCTCACATGCATTGTTTCACTGTGCCGTGAACTTGAGGCTATCGTTAATGAGGACCCCCAAATCCTCTCTCCTCGGCTGTCTGTAGTGGTAGTCACTATACGACTATACCTACCCAAAGACTGTGTACTGGAGCAGCCCGAAATAGTAGTCTTCCTCTACCAGACAGGAAGTTAGACTAAAGTCTATGTCACTTCCAAGCTGGCAGTATGAAAAATGTTCATGTCCATCACCTTCTGGGCTGGCTGAAACCCATGCTGTGGACACTGCCACAGTTGGTTCATACTACGAAAAAAACTGCACCAGACTCCGCTTCACACAAGCTGTGCACAGGGGAGGTCATTAAACAGCTGTAGTCAGATATGGGGTAGTTCTGAGCCACCCTTCCTCAACTGGGCTGGCACAGGCTACTGAAGACCAGATACTGGCAAGGCTCCAGTAAAAATGATCCCAAAGTGGATAATTGCTGGCTGCCACTGGTAGGTGCTGCCATGAGAACCAGTAAGAGAGAGCCACAGAAACGGTATTAAAAAAAAAAAATGCACAGAGGAAAGCCATAATACAGTACTGTCATAGGGCAACATTACACCCTTTACTACCAAGGCGAGGTGTCTTGGTGGGCAGTGACAAAGCAGGTGGCGGTCCCATTGAATGAACAGAAGGTGCTTTTGGTGTCCCCTGTGTATAGCTGTCGCTTCCTTAGATCAACACAAATCAGCATTCTGGGAAGTCTTTGGCACCAAGTGGGCCTAGTTTTATGGGAAAATAGAAATGTCACCTCATTGCCACTCATTCTTGAATGCTGCCCCTATGATAAGGGTCAGGAGTTTACAATTTTTGATGTCCAACCTCGGTGGTCAGATGGCTCTACTAAATTTGGGGGAGACATTATCTGGAAGAAAAGAAAAAAAGTTCACATTTGAACAATGTCCATTTCACTGTCCTACACATGAATAACAAAAAAAAAATTATGCAGTGGCACCTGGCTTATGCAGTGCACTTAATCAGAAAACAGCACAAAGTCTAGTCATTAATTCATTATACTAATGCGTACCAAATCAGAACCGTATTGTACATCACCATTAACATCCATCAGTATGTCAGCAGTAACACATGACAAGCTGTGCATTATATACAAACAGGTGCGCCCCATGTAGGTTGTGAGGCACGAGGAACTGTGCCTTTCAATCACTGGGAAAGTGCAGTGATCTAGCATGATGCACACCCTGAGGTTTGTTATTGCACTTACAAATTTTTTTTTTTTTTTTTTTAAGCGACTTCAGTTATTAACATAATCATGTTTAGATCGTAAAACATAACATGATCTCTTTGTAAAGTAGTCCTTAGGTCTGCTGGAATTTTAGCATGTTTTGCTTTAAGACATTTGTCCTAATATACCTTCCATACCTGTAGTTTTCTGTGGTTCCCAGCCAGTATGTGTCGTCCCCCCATCATATTAATTGTACTGAATAAAAAAACATACTGGTTATAAAGACTATGTATTTGGGTGTAACATCCCCCCTCCACACACACACACATATCATTATTTTAGTATACCCAAGAACTGGACACAAAGTGTGATGCAACAGAGAGAGAAACAGTAATGGGCAAGAGTGCTAGATGTTTCAAGCAGCTGTCAAGTATGCAGGCACGTGCCAAATACTGTTTTTTTATTTTTAAATTGTGTTTGTACTTCCATGGATAAATCAGCGATCAGCAATGTCATTCTGGTTGCCTGGAACAAGTTATAGAGCACCCTGAAACAATACTCTGGTCAGGTGCAGTCAAGACTTGCTCATGTAACTAGCGCTTAAACGTTACTTTCATATTCTTCTCAGTCCGTTCTGCACAACCCCCTTTTGCAGCAACTCTCTCGCTTTCATATGGTATGCTATCCTAACGTGTACTGCCTGTATCCTGTCACCGTTGTAAGGGTATTTTATTATCTGTATCCCTGTCCTACCCAGGACCTCCTTGTAAATGAGCCTGCTTAATGGGAGCCTTTTCCTGGTGAAATAAGATGAAAAACAGAACCACATTTTCCACTGCAGGCAAGGCAAGTCATGAAGAGACAGCAGTAGTCTGCATATACAGACAAGACACAAAAGGAAAATATTAATTTATAAAATGTCAGTAGCCTGTAAGTATGAATTTGCTGGGGACAATAAACATGAAGGGAGGGGAGAGAAAAGATGCACTGTGCCTGGGTGTTGTGCCCAAGTCTTTATAACCCCAAAATTTAAATGCTGATCCTATAAAACCTTTTTGGGGGAGGGTGTGGGGCAACAGAAATTTTGTTTAATCCCGCTTAAATTTGTTAGTTGGATTACAAATAAATATATATCTTTCGTGCAGGGAGAATATCCGTGTCAAAAACGTGCTGACCTCCTGTGACAATCAGATAACTATTCGTGCAAAACATGAAAGTAAGAGGCATCCAATACCAAACGGCAACTTATTTTGCTGTCATAGCACGAGTACTGTTCTGTGATAAGTCAGAGGGTGTACAAGGCAGTGGGAGTCCCAGCTGGCCCATCAGCACAGCAGTAGCACCACCACTCGTGACGCCGGTGACCTGGGTTTGGGAATGGGCTCAGCTCATCAGGGGCCTAGTTTGGGGGGTGAGCGTCCCAGAGGATGCTCTCCTCCCCCAGGGAGGGTCCCATCTGCCACTGCCCCATAGATGCAGGGGATGACAGGGCTCAGCAAGGCATGAGGTGGGAGGAACGTTGCTGGCTGCGGGTGAAGTCACGCTTGCACCCCTGTGGGAGGAACCGTGCTGGCTGTGGGTGAAAGCACCCCTGCACGCTCGGTCCCAGAGGAAAGACAATGCCAAAGATGCCTCACCCTGCGGATATGATGGTGTCCTGGTGCTACAAGACCTCCCTGCCTTGACCTCCGAGACTGCCTCCCAACTAAACCAATTGTTCAGGGGTAAATCCCTTCCACCTCATCCCCGGCTGGGGTAAAGCCATGGCTCTGTGGGGGGGATGACACTTCACATCTTTTCAGGTAAGAGGGAGAGATGGCTTGCCTTGGGGATTGGAAGGTGATCATGTGCAGAATGAAAGGGGCAAAACAAATTACAAAAAAAGGATTCTCTTGGTAAAGTGACATTGCATGCATATATATAAAAAAAAAAAAATTCATCAATTATAAGATCCCTCCATTTTCAGTTTGGGGAACCTAAAAATGATTTTTTCCAGTTTATATAAAATCACACAGCTGGACTGAAATAGAACGTTAAAAAAATTCCGACTATCCCAGTCTTTATTACTAAACTACATTCACAGGAAATCTGATAACTTGCCTCTGACTTTAGCAGTTTCCTGCTTATAAAATCACAGTTCTGCGATACCAAAACATGTTGCCACGAAAGGGCTTCAATTTCACAAGCAGAGGAATGTGACTTCACAAGGCAGAGTTTGTTTTCACTAAAATGCCTTCAGTAATGAGCATCGACATTATCTTTATTCTGTACACATTTCTGCAAGCAAGGCCAGCTTGATGGCCGACTGTGTTCTACCATCCAATGGAACAAGATGGAGATTCATCAGTGCTGTTTTGCACCTTTTCATAAAAATGTACTCTAAATCCACTTGATTCTTTCCTCATTTGCGAGGACTCTAGATTTTGCTGCAGACATGCACCACGTTGAATTGGGTTGGGTGGGGCCAGCACTGTTCCAGGACCTGCGTCACCATTAGCGAAGTGTGTGTGTGGGCGCAGTTTGACCCCTTCCCTCTGCAGGTCAGCTGTTGCCACTGCGACAGCGGCTGGATGTTCTCTGGAATTTTTCCCTTCCCTCTGCCCCGCCCCACAGTATGTACAGTAGCCATGTCGACACCATGCGCCCACAGAAGGGAACAAGCTCACTGCCCCTCTGTCAGGTGTCTGTGTGCTACTGGAACCCTCCCACAGCCCTCTCTGGGTTAAAAATATTGCCACGTGGCAGCTGCTCTAGCCCATGCCAGCTTGAATCTGCTCCCAAACCTGGGTCACCTCAAGTGGGCTATTGTGTGTGTGTGTGTGTGTTTGGGGGAGAGCAGGCATCTTTTACTATATTGCCTGATACTTCCATTGCTAATGATACTGGTACAAACTTAATTTACAGGGGTCAGTGTTGAAGTCAGTGGCAAAAAAAAAAAAAGCACACTCAAGAGATGTCAGTGCAAGGGTACTTCCAAATGTATTTATGGTGTGCTTCTTGTTGCGGACAGTCATAGTAAAGGTTTTTTGTTGTTCGTGAAACTTCTGATGCCAGAGATGGAGCGCAACTATTTTTTTGCTTCAGAATACTAAAAAAAAAAAAGTGGGAGCTGCCAGAGGATCAAAGCAAATCCTGCTGTTCTGCGATTGGTCCACACGGCCATTGTTACTGACATGCACCAGCCCTTCCTTTGCCTGCTAAGTGTTCATAGGCACAAGCTACTTAAAGGAAGACTGTCCAAAACATTGTTGCCAATTACCAGGGCTGCAGAAATGCCCGTTTAGCGCTACCTTTATGTGGTTACAAGTCTCCAGCTAACCTTTGCCCCATTTCTGTGCCTTGAGTGTGCTCCCAAGTTCTGCGCTGAAGCTGCCATTTGGACACTGCCACCGCGCAGGAAGACCGAGTGTGCGCTCTGTTCAGTAGTTTCCTTCCTGCTCTCTGCTGAAACGCTCGTTCATGACGAGCTGGGTAGATTTTTACGAAGGCAAAATAACTTGTGTGGCATGTAGTATTCATTTAATTGAACTTTTAGAAGTGAGCCCTGTTGAAAACGGAGCATGGTAACCTGTTTATTTTTTTAATTGAAAGTTGAACTCCTGAGTTCGGGCTCATGTGCATGACCGGACACAGGATTCAACTTTCAGTAAATAAACAGGCCTGTCTCACTTTCAACGAGGCTCACTAAGTTCAATTAAGCCGAATACTACATGCCACACAGAACAACCCCCTCCATAAAATTGCTCAGCCGTCATGAACAAGTGTCCAGCAGGCGCGGGAAGAAACTTCTGACTCGCATACAAGTTGCAGCTCTGGGCGCTACAAGCAATGAAATGGCGCCACTCACTCCCTGATATAAAAATATCCGTTTCCAATAAAATACATGCCCTTTGACAGAAATGCAGCTCTCTGGCTGCATAGTGGCAGGTGAGTACAGACAGAGAGAAAAAGTGGGTTTATGACAGCCTTCCTTTAAAGGGGGAATAAAAATGGAATGGAAGAAACTAAGCTTTATTATATTTTCTATGAATCCACATAAATAAATACATTATTACAACAATCCAAAAATATTAAAAAAGCCAAAAAGTAAAACTGGAATTTTAATACGGCAATAAAACACATGGAAGCGATGGACAGTTGTTGGGCAACTGGTACCAACGCTTAACGTAATGTAGCCTGCCGCCTGCCTCAACCTTTATCCACGTGGAAAGAGTATCATTGACTTGGCTAAGTGAAGACACGACATGCCAGCATAATGTTGAGCTACTTGCCCTATCCACCATTCAAAGAATTTGAAAGTCTGACTTACTAACAGGCTATCGGCTCATAGTAACGAACTGGCCAGGTCCAGCTATCCAGTCACAAGTTATTAAACAGCGTCATTTCCTCACACTGAGGAACACACATTAAATTAAAAAAAAAAAATCTTCAGCTATTAGTCAATTTTATATTACGTATACGTGTTATTCCGAATACCTCATATGTAACCGCTTACAAAGTATTCGCCCCTGCATAAGCAGCTGAGTCTGTAGCCCTAGAATCTACTCTGAGCAACTTGTACTGTGAGCTCTGCAGCATCGATACTGAAATGGGCCACTCTCGGCCAATCAGACTGCAGAGCCACTGTTCAGCCATCTTGCAGTAAACACACAGCGAGACCCCGATAACTGTACAGCACGTTAAAGCCTCTCTTTATTGGATGACTCCAAATCGTGGGCAGTCCAAGAAGCTGCTGGTACGTTGCTGCCAGCACTGCAGTGCGCAACTTCTTCAACTTACAGATTTCATTTTAGGGCACAGCTGAGTTTAATGAGAACAGGGCAGATGGGGGGTTAACTATGTATACCGTTTGAACTCCAGGCCACCATTACTGCTGCATGTAAACCCAATGTATCGTATAAACACTTTATGAAATAGCCCAAGCAATAACTGCTGATAGCTTATGTTAATATTTTTCTGTATTAAAGAACTGATGTTACCCTCATCGCACAAACATCAACTTTCTAAAGAGAAGTTCATTTCACATGTTTTTAAATATTAAGGGCTTGTTTGAGACTGAAGCAGCCTTGGGACCTAGACCCTGATGGCATCCAGAGCACCCCAAATCTGCCCCTCTCTACAAGTACAAAGCTTCACACAGGTAGGTGGCACAGCTGGACTAAAAACAAGGTCAGTCGTAAAGTGGATCCCGTGCACCGCACAACAGGGGCAAAGTAGTTTTCTTAAACACTTTAAAGGAATAGTGCTTGTCAGCCTCCCATGTCTGGTACTGTGTGTGGCTGGGACATACTCTAGTGCTGCCAGTGGAGAATCATGGTTGGAGGACAAGTCCAGCTTACTGCAGGGTCCCCTCCCAGAGGTCTCTGCAGTGACTTAACTCAAGCTGCCGCAGCACAGGTCCATAGATCACGTGGGACAGCACTCCACAAATGAGAGTACTCTGACTAGAGGATGTGCATGAGCCTCTGCATGAGCAGAGAGGGTCTTCACACACCAGGTGACTCCTCACGAGCTCCATCAGCGTTCATAAGGTTTTCCATTACCAGACCTTAAAGCCTACAAATGGTCCAACAACTATGGGCACTGAAGCAACTACAAAATCGGCTAAAGCCAGCACTAAGTGAAATGTTACCATTACATTTTGCAGGTTGCCTCTTGGACAAAATATTTTACAGCTTGCACTCTGCAGAAACCAGACATTGTTTCAGCTCTGCAAACTCAGGATGCACGTGAACCATGGCTTCAGAGAGGTTAGCTTTCGGAAATACTCATGGCAAGACTTATCTCCTGTTTTAAACAAGGCTACAAGGCAGGCTTATCTATCCAAGGCTCAAAATGCAGCAGACAGAAATAAAGACATGTGGTTTGTATTTTTTTTAAAGCTTGAAAGAATTAAATAAAACTATTCAAGATTGTTCTTCCTAAAACACTAGAAAAAGAAGCATTAAAAGTCTGCTGGCTCCTTACCGATTTTGGAAATCAATACAACAGGTAACAAGACAGTCCCCTGTAAATTTGTTTTTAGGGACAGTTACAAAAATTTTTTTAAAGGAACCTCCACAGTTTGCCCAAGCTGGCACCCTGTGATATTGCTTATTTTTTGGGCCCTGGTGCAGTTTAGGCCATGTCAGACTTCACATCAAGGATGGCACCTATGCAGCTGAAATGCATTACTTCCTACTTAACAAGTCCATTCCACCCCATCATGCATTTTTCGATAGCACATGGCCAACAATGTTCTAGTCTCTCCTGTCCTCATGAAGAGCAGGTGGAACTTAAATCCCTGGTTATTATACACTAGCAGCTGGGTGTGGGTTTGTGGGGGGAAATGAGGGACAAACTGCAGCTACATAAGGTGGTGCTCTACAAGAAGGCACTAGGGTTTGTGCGAGGGTCTTTCTGATTTCTGTAGCGCACGGCCAGCCAGACTCCCAGGATCTGAAAAGAAAACCAGTCACTGTCAGCTGCAGTTCAGTTAGTGTTTTCAGAGAAGTAAACATAAACAGTAAAACTGATAAAGCTGGTAGTCAAATGAATGTCCAAGGAGTCACAACAGTGGTAGTTACAGAAGGAACTCTGCACATCACCCCGTGCAGTCCAGTGGCCAGGGTGAAACCGCAGCAACATATTGGGGCGCTAGTCCTCAACCAGATCCCTTTGTCCCTCCCACTGAGATTTCTCCCAGAGTTGTCACTGTATTCAAAGGGGTCGGGGGCATCCCAACACCATCCTCACTCTGGTGTAATATTGGAGGGCAGGCTAATCCTCCATTCCTGGAAAGCATGCGTTTTTGCCTCCACGCAATGCCCTCCATCTGCTCAATGAGAAAGACCCAAGGGCACTCTGCCATCTGTGTCTCCCTTGTGGCAATGGGATGTACTGACAGCAGGCAACTGGCCAGCAATAAGCAGTGATGTAAATACTAGCCAGTAAAGGGAACAATACCTTGCTATGGAGGATAACTCCTGGCAATGAAGTGGTCCAAAACACAGGATTTCATTTACCTACCCCCTTTCCATTTTTTATTTATTTTTTAATCAAAAGCCCTCGTAGTGCATACACTCTTCAGCTCCTTGTCTCCCCCTTCCCCAAATAAGAAATCCAGCCTCCAACAGCAAAGGTCTGGAGCAGCAGACTGAATTAGCGGGATGGGGGCGGTATTCTACCCAACTGGGGACGTTTTCCTCTTTTCATCCCACCTACCAAAGCTTACTCTGTAGGCTCCCAAGGCTGCACTGCTACCTGTGGTCCCCAGGAGGAGATAGTGCAACGGATGCATATCCCTCCCATTCTGGATCCTCCGATTGTGCAACTTTATTTTCATTTTACATTTTACAGCTGTTGGCCAGGAAAGACACACTAAGCAAAGGCTTGTTTACAGGTGTGTCCTGGGAGCACAGGGAAGTAAACTGCTCATGGTCGCACAGGATGCAAGTGGTGGCTGTGGGATTCAAATCCAGTTCTCAAGGATTGCACTCTTAACCACTACACTACCTCCACAACTGGTCACTATATTTTATTATGGTGACCAGGGATACAAGAGTCGTCTCATCATGGTTTTGCGCTTATTAGCACAGTCAAACCAGGAAAGCGTACCAATCTGGAGTGCCCCCAAGATTTACACTGGCCCCAACCTATAGAGATTACTGGGGAGGATTCCCTGCCAGTGGCACATCCTCTCTCCCCATCCCCATAGTTTTTCCCAGGTGTCCAATGGCACCCACTCCTCTCCCATTAAGCCCTACGTAGTGTACAATGGCACCTCCTCCGTCTTCCCTTCCTCATAAGGATACCTTGTGTCAAGTGGCACCCTTCCCTCTCGGCATCCCCTAACATTCTCCCTAGTGTCCAGTGGTACCCCCCAGCAGCACCACACCGCTGCTCCCACAATGGCAGCCAGCACAAACCCTCCACTCACCTCCTTGGCTGGACCCCATCTAAACTCACACAACAGTAATACAACACAAAAAAAATTGAATACGTGTCCCTCATCTCAGCCCCGCCACCTTCCTCACCCATGTCTCCTTAACCAAGAACCCACCCACAATCTGACAAGTAAAGTCCTGAAGCAGCTCACCACAGATCCTATACTAAAAGTCACACCTCAGGGCTTGAGTGCCGGCAATCTCTCCCAGCAGTGCTTTGTGATATCACTTGAAGGCGAGATTGTTAAAACAGGATCGATCAGTACTGTGCAGCTTTAGGGCTTTCTTTTCTAATACTGGTCACCTTGTGGATGTGTTTTCTGATTAAGGGGGCATGAGAGTGAGATGGGGCAGGGATTACACAGACCCAAAGAAAAAGTAAGGGGAAGTCGCACTGGCCCCAGGCAATTTGAACTATGCCCCAGACCAGCAAAATGAATGTTAAAATCAACCCGTCTGGTGCATATTGTTCGGAGACAAGACCCACGAAGCGAAGCTGAGTGGGTCCGATTCAATCCCCTTCCCAAAACAAAAAAACAGGAGTTCACTCTTGTATCAATAAAGAGTTCCCCGGTGTCCTTATTCATGTATTATTGACAAATGACACGTTTTTATTCCAACAGATCTGTTGGCACCAGTCACTGCCATGACCACAGTAACAGGAGTCCAGCACAAGAGACACTATTGCCAAGAGAAGAGCAGTGCACAGAAAAAAGTGCTTTGCTTAGCTCAGGGCGCTCTGTTGATTTATGGAACAGCAAAGCAAATCCGATGCACTTTGTCCCACTGTGCTGCAACACTTCTGCTACTCAGCTGCCCATCCAGCTCTGCTGAGCCTATCCCACCCTCTTTTGCAGGCTTTGTTGCACAGCAAAGTGTAAACGTTGCAGATTTAATTGACAAATTATTTAATCTCGTCCACGTCTAAGCTACGGTTTTCTGCAGCTACTAAATGTTTAAAAGTATTAACCATTACCAAGGGAACTAACACTAAAATTAAAGACGATAAAGAAATAGTACCTCCGTAAAACTGAAAAAGAGCCCAACTCCTCCCATGATTTTTAGGGCTTCATCCGCGTGTGCCAACATTTTATTACCACAGGTCTGACAGCGGCTCCGTTTTGCTTACATGGCTGCAGATGAAAAAAAAATTGTTCATTATTTATAGCAAAAAAAAAAAAAAAGAACACAGCACTTCCTCTACTGTCTACAATTACCACCACCTTTCTACCATGTTGTATTGGCCTTTTCATAAACTGCCAAGTGCTGTGTTTACATGCAGATTCCATCTGTAGCCTAGGGTACATGAAGCCTGCCTCAGATCCAGACAGGTAGGTAGTATACCTGCTCACATGTTAACATGACGGTACACAGGTGAAGTAAGCTACGCATGACTGCACACAGACATGTCTCTAACACAATATGATCAGATATCAATAATTTCCACTGATATTTTATACAACTATCACAACACTCAAAATCTGATACTGTGACATCCCTTATGGCACAACCAATCAAGTTTGTATGCTTATTACCATAATAGTATAAAACTGCGTTTTCCCATTCCAATATTTATCAAGCCTGGTCTGAATGCTGTCTGCACTCCTCACCTCCTTTGAAAATCTGTCCAAATCATAACCCTATTATAACGTATGGGGAGCCCTTATTATTACTTGAAATGGAGCAGTTTACAACGTTGTTATGGTATCGTTGTGACATCAAGACGCTGTTAACCCCTTGACTAAACATCGATCCCGTAACAACCTCGCCGTATTTGCGCATGCGCATCTCCTGTAGTTTGTGGGCTTCCGCATCCCGATAAACGGCCATGGTGGGGAGAGCTGCACTGAAGGAGAACACCGCAAAAGAAAAATACTGACAAGGACACATTTCACTTAACTGGTGCCCATACACTATCAAAGCAAATGGATGGGCATCAGTTAATAACCGGGCTGAATTCACAACTCCAGGTTGCCATGGTAGCAGTAAACCTCTCGAGGTTTTCACTGCTACTCTGGCAACCACTCGAAGTGAATACAGCCTGGTTATTAACCCTATGCCCATCCATTGTCCTCTAGATTATTCTTCCGTGGCTGCCTGTTTAAAACCTCCCTGTGTTCTGTCTGTTTCATCTCTGAGCAGATGCACTTCCAGTCCTTTGCTGGGAACTGGGCCTCAGTCCCGAAGGCAGCAGCTCTAACCATTCAGTTAAAGGAAAATTCCCTAGCTGGGACGTTACAGTGCTCCTCCAACTTTCATGCTTCCTGTCCCATGTTACTGCCACTAGATTTTTGACTGTCATTCAAAGCTTTCAATGGTAGATGGCGCTATGTTGAAAAGAATGCCTTTTCTCCTGCACAGTACTACTTCCTCTTTTTTCAAGGTGAGGCATCCCACATACTTGTTGCCATGGTCATGTCTGTCCCCGTCTACTCGGGCCGACACACCTTCTGCCCTTACTGGGAGCCAAAAACAGGGGACCCCGAATCCAATGGCAACAGCGCTAACCTAATTTCTGTTTTATATTCTGTTTATCCCCATAACTGGAGTTGCCCTCACCACCTCCTAGCCCAATTCCCTTCTCTGGTCCTGTGTGGTAGATTCCATTGGGGCTGGCTCAGCGCCCCTCCCATCCTAGAGAGTGAATGGTGGTGGACAGCTGGGCTGGGCTGGGCTGGCCCCCACAGTGCCTGGGTCATACTGTACCACCAGGGTTTCTTCTCCTTCAGCTGCACACAGCAATCAGGAGGTCGGATGCCAAGTGCACAGAAGTACAGCAGTATGCAGCATCTTCCTCACACAGCCACCTATGCTCACCCAGGTGGCAGTACAGTGCACAATCTGCTTCATCCCATCCCCAGCAGACAGCGTCCTCTGGGACCTTAATCTTCCACCCAGGCTGGTTCCCAAATGTGGTTTGCCAGCACTGTGAGCGGTAGCCCAACACTGCAACGTCAGGCACGTCAAATCATGTAACTGAACGCGAATTACCCCTAGCTAGGAAGTTTGCTTGCCCCATCGACCTTTATACTTGCAATCTCCTAGACAACCTCTAGAGGCCTTTACAGCTGTTACTTTTACCCACCACAGTTCTGACTGTGTCGCAGCTTTCAGTACTCAATGGACTTCTCTGCACAAACTGTCTTTATTCAAACACAGAAGTACTGGATAAAGGAGGCTGTGTGACCCTAGCGGATAAGACACTGGTCTTCCCACACTGAAGGCTTGAATTAAAACAGTCTGTCCACGTCACAAGTCAGGGATATCACACTATCACATTTTTAGTGTGACGATATTAATTTTAGGGGGGTCACGATACATTATTGTGATAATCTGCAGCATTTAATATTAGGAAAATCTGACTGCAGGAAGGTTGGGAATCATAGTTGCAACCGAAGAGGACACACTGTTAGAGCAGCAAGATAAGGCTATTTATCACACTATATCATGCTGCACTATCATTGCAATACAGGCTTTTACAATGACAAATTATCAGTGATCATTATCGTTATACAATGTTATAGTGATATCCCTAGTCACAAGTGAAACATGTTCACTGGTCTCCCCTCCATGTGTCCACATCACAATGGCAAGGCCATTCAGAAGTCTGTCATTAAAGAGTAACTTTTCTGGTGCTCACAACAAAACCCAGAAAGGACCCTTACCTGCCCCAATGCACTGGTGCCAGCCTCTCAAGTTTATATTTGTCCCAGTTTTATAAGGAAGGGATCATATTTTGGCTCTATGGAGCAAAGCCTCAGATCCTTCCACTTCCTTATACCGAGCCACCCCTGCGCAAGCACGTTCTGTGATGTTTATTATATGGAGAATGCAGGGGCGCACTCTACAGACATTGATGGAGCAGGTTTTTTTCGTTACCACATTTTTCATATTTTAGATGGCCGCCTGGAACAAATCAAGGCTGCCACTTAACTAACAAGACGACCCCTGTCAGTTAAGCGGTGGCTTTCATTTGTTCTACATGGCCATCTAAAATATGAAAAAATATTTAAACAATGGCCCTGTTAGTGTCTGAAGCATGCATGCCTCCTTGCTCTACACATACTGACAGCATAAAACGTGCAGTATCAGGAAGTGGAAGGGATCAGCGGCTAACCTCCACGGAGCCAAAGTACGATCCCTTCCCTTCTAAAATCAGGACATATATAAATAATGAGGCTGGTACCACTGCAGCTGGGGGCAAGTAAGGGTTCTTCCAGGTTCCTGGTGGGTGACTGCAAAAGAAGTAGGAAAGGTGCTCTTTAAGAGGTCCAGGGCTGAAGGAATGAGTCAACTGTCTCAGCCTCAAGCAGCGGGGCCTCCAGTTTAGTCCAGAGCCATGATGGCAAAGCAGTGTAGGTAGACCTGCACCCTACGCGCCAGCGTCAATCCCTCGGCCTTTATCAGGCACTAAATTCATCAAGCTAAACAGGAACTTACTTTTCTACGTACAGTTAAATGACAGACTGATCGTCTTTTTACTTCTGAGGCTATGTATACAGCTGGACTTGTATACTTGTCTCAACTTCTCTTTTTCTTACAATGAACAAGGAGAAGGAAAGAAAGGTGGGAGGAAATCTGACTGCATGAATACCCCTGCAGCATGTGTGTGCAAGGATTTCAGCTACACAGTCTAGCCCAGCTAGGATAAGTCTATTCTTGAAGCCACCCATACCCAAGATATTTTACCTGGAATTTACAAAGAAAGTAAAAAGAAAATGCTTTGTAAATTCTTCCACTCACAGCCTCACATAATTCGTTGTCCATCCTAAATTGTTCCACGTTCTTGGTGTCATTCATAAATCCGCAGCAGTCCAGGTTTTTCTCCAGTTCCTTCCTGGTTCTGTTTGACATAACTCCCCAGGTAGAATTCAGAAGTGTTTTCTGTGATTACAGCAATGAAACAGAACAGAGAATGAGTTTAGGAGCCACCCTAGGTGGAATCTGTAAATGTCTGGTCATGATGGAATGTTTAACACCAAAGGCTTCTCTAAAAGAGACATCATTACTTTACAAATAAATACGGTGCTGCAAAGAGCCAATGGTCACCATTATCTCCGTTTTCTCTCAAGGACTGCTGAAAGCGTTCTTTCTGAACACCATCAAAATCGCATCACACATTCTGGGACAAATTGAAAACAAAGAGGTGCTAGCTGCACATTCGAGGCGGACTTGATAGACCTCTAGGCCTTTATCTGCTGGCAAATTTCGTATGTTCGTAATTTTTTACAACAATTTTCAAAGTTAATTCTTCCCAATTACAGTGCAGGTAAGGTATATTTATCAGCCGCCAAACAGCCCACTGGGCCATTTAGCAGCACGCAGTACACTTCCTGTAAAGGGAAACTCCTACATGCCAAGAAAGTGCAGCAGCTGCTGCAGAAATGCCGATTAGGGCTTTTACCATTAAAACTTTATTTTATTTACCTGTTAGGTCTAGAGTTTACTTTTATAGGCTTGCGTCGTACATGTCTGAAGAACCGCCCGCGGCCATCTTGCGCATCCAGGCAGCTTCCGCACATGGGTTACGCTAATGAGGGCTTCCAGCTAATAGCAGAGAGTTGGTAGCCCTCATTTGGATAACCCAGGTGGCAGAAGCTGCCCCTGTGCGTGAGATGGCTGCAGGTGACTCTTCAGACATTATGCACAGTGCAAGTCTTTAAAACTACACTCTGAATGCAGTAGGTAAAGAAAAAATTTGTTTTAATGGTGAATGCGTTAATCAGGCATTTCTGCAGCAGCTGCTCACCTCTCAGCATGTAGGAGTTTCTCCAAGTATTTGAATGTCCACTCCTGCATCTCTTATAGAGCAACAATTGTGCTCAAATAAATTACTGAATGACCCCTCAAGCCCCCAAATGAAATCTTACCTATAGTGGACTGATACAGTCCACTTTGAAGAATATTTTAGATGCCTAAATACTTCAGGGGAAGGGATCGTAAATTCCACTCAGCTGCCCAACCCCTCTCCATTCCTGGTGCTTACAGTACGGAGTGCCGCCCCACACTCCCTTATTTTGTGCTTGAGTCTGTACAGTGTAGGGGCATGCGTACGCTGCAGAATGGGAGTGGAGTTTACAAATTAGTTTTATTATTATTTGAGGCCACTGGGGTCCAATCAAAGCCACAGCTCGACCAACGCTGTGTTAACTTGTTAGCCAACACTGTGCCACACAGCAGACTGACAAGGAAACTGAGCAGCCTAGAGGTGGGATTCACAGTGGTGAACTGGATAAGGAACTAGTTGATGGACAGGTGACAGAGGGTGGTAATTAATGGCATTCACTCCGAGGGGAAGTGACCAGCAGGATGCCTCAGTACTGTGAACCAGCCCTCTCCACTGCTCTTTGCACCTACCTGGGCCTGCACGGCCATGCAGACGCCTGCGGCAACTCTGGATTATGGACCTGTGGGGAGAAGGAGGACAGCCCTCCCTCTCCAACCCCGCCGCAGTGGGGGGCTCGATTCCGGTAGGTCCAGGGGAAGTAGATGCTGACTGTGAGGAGGTGGGGACAGATGCAGGGTCTCCGGAGGGGCTAAAAGTTACACAAAAAAAAATTAACAACTCTCCAAGTGTAAGGGTCCCCAGACAGGCAATAAAGCCATCAAAGGCAGCACTGGGGGGTTTATAGACGCAACATATGGCTGAGGAGTTTGTGCCTTCTAGCATTAAGTCTCGACTAGTACACATTCACAAGAATTGATCCAAGGCAGATAGGAGGCTCTCCATTGCCCTGAGGATGTCTGCCACATACAGAACACTGCCCCGTTTCCTACCATGCCGATCCTTCCTAAAAGTGGAATATCCAAGGATGGCCACTTTTTTTTTTGGGTGGGGGTGTGTAGAATATGCCGGGTTTTAGCCAGGTTTCAGTAATACAGCATCAGGGTTATGTAGAAACAGTCACACTTCCAAGGTTTGGGCCTAAGGCACCAAATATTCAGATGAGCTTGTTTTAACCCCTTAGACAAAAATGGGTCAGAGTGGGAGATTGGGGGGGGTATAGACTGGGCTCAATATCCCCAGCGGAGAGCAGGAGGTACACCATTAAGTCTCTTATTAAGACTGAGGGGATCTCAACATATACATCCTGGAAGAGAGGAGAGCAACAGAGGACATAATAGAGACCAGCACGTATC
Organism: Neoceratodus forsteri; assembly: GCA_016271365.2. Taxonomy (NCBI): domain Eukaryota; kingdom Metazoa; phylum Chordata; order Ceratodontiformes; family Ceratodontidae; genus Neoceratodus; species Neoceratodus forsteri. The sequence continues at coordinate 28,213,056 of JADMNL010000036.1, read as the reverse complement.
TCATGGGGGTGAACAGGGTGCAGGAGTGGAAGGTCTCTCAAATAAGGCGAGCACTGGGACCAGAAGACATGCAGTGGCCTGGAGGGAATTTTAGGAAGAATATGAGGAAGTACTACTACACTAAAAAAAAAAAAGTAGCGGATGCCCGGAAAAGGCTGCCAGCAGAAGTGATGAAGGCGAAAACAGTGGGAGCTTCAGCCATGCATGGGATACACACAGGGGACTATTACTAAACAGGCAGAGAGGTGAGTGGGTTACCGGAGACCAGTTAGGGTGTGTGGAGACGGACCAGGCAGGGGCTACCTGGGCAGACTAGGTAGGCCAAGTGGTCCTTTTCTGCTGACAAGTTTTTGTTTCTAATTTTCTATTTTATACAGGCATCTAAAAATTCTTCAAAGTGGACTGGTTCACTCTAGTGTAGGCAAGCTTTCATTTGGGGCCTTAAAGCACTGAAAGCGGTGCCCTTTAAAGCAGTACATATCGGCTAGTATTTGAAAAGAAAGCTCACCTGCTGACCCTTGTTCATTGCCAAACACGAGCAGGAGACACCAAACTGAAAAATGAAGACTAAAAACAAAATGATCATGTACTGTTGGAAGTGTAATGTTAAGGAAGTCTTGCAGAAAAAGAGCTCAAAGTACCCTCCCCCAGCACCACCACCACCCCCACCCCCCCCACTCAAAATTGAAGTTTTATCAAGAACAACTTTTTAAAACTAAATTAGCATTTGCAGCAGTTTGCAAGCTTCCACAAATGTGCACTGGTCTTTTGCGTGCTGTAAAATGTAGTGCCAATTTAGTGTCCAATACACATCCGTTAAACTGGGGGCATGAAATGGCGCAGTGTGGGGGTATCTGGTGAAAGTCTCGCAAAAATACTGCTGCTAAATATAAGGCATGAATGGAATGCGATAGTAGTAAAAAAAAAAATAATCACCCTGCCCTCCAAAACCATACAGGTAATACTCCTTTACAGAAATGTTACATTTCATTAAAAGGCTTAAAGAGTCACCGACTCCTTCAGCAGAACTTTGAAAAACAGAACAATCAGGACACAAAACTGCTTATATTTCCCATTAGCTCTATATTTCTTATCCACATTATTACTGAGATCATATGCATGAAAAACAGGATAGCTGTCCCTTGAGGGTTCATCAACTCCTATAGCTTCTTCCCAACCTGATGTCATAATACTCTGCTTGTGACATCACAGTTATGCCCATGGCAACAGACTGTCACAATAGACCATTATACCTGGCACAGCGACCCGGGTTTGGGAAAGACCTCGGGCTGTCTGGGAGCAGGAGTTAGCGGCCAAAGGCAGCTCTCCCCCTCTCAGGGAGGTCGTTTGAGGCCCTCCCCCGTAGTTCCACTCCCATCGAATGGATATCCGCTGGGAAGCGTAGGCGGGAGGGGGCAGAGACTGCTAGAGGTCGGCCAGAAAGGGTCAAGCCGGTACCTGGTATGCGTATGTGTGTGTCTGCCGGGTCCTAGGGCGAGGAGCAAAAGGGGGGACTACTAATGGGAAAAACACAACAGAGCATTATTTCAAATGGAGACTAAGCTGCAGAGGCAGATAAACTCTGAGGATAAATATCTTGTTTTGGGAGGAATGTATTCAGTAATAAACAATGGAAGGAGAAAGCTATACAAGATATATGAAATGCAAGCTGAAATGAGTGAGTCTTAAATATTATGTTTTCTTGAGTTTTCCAAAAGCATCAGCTGCTTTTAAAATGTTGACCTGGCCCTGTTACAAGGTTCCCCCAAATCATTCACATCGCGAGGAGATGAGAGTCAATTTTAAAAAGACATTTTCCAGTTTTCTACAACCAGCTAACAAGCTGGCATCAGGAGGCCTGGATCGTTAAAAATAAATAAATAAATCTTGCCTATTAAATGCTGCACTAGATTATCAGGATAATATGTAGAGCCAATTATTTCCATCTGTTAAAATCTTAAAATCCATTTCTTCCGTAACCTAAGGGCAAATCCACATATTTTGTACAAGAATTAGGCTTAAAATGGTGGGGCTTGGCCCAAAAGCTGGGTGAGGTTTTCATGAAAAACTGACTCCGAATGATGAATTCCATTTGTTACTGGTGCTTTTAATTAAAAACTGAAAATCATTTGGCCCTAAATAAGCTATGGCAGAAAGTGTAATGTTAACTGGTCTCCATGCACTCTTCACGGCACTATAACAACTCCCACTGCAATAAAAAACTTGATTATGATAAACATTCCACAAAAACTGAAATGCAAACATTTAAAATTTTATTTTTTTTAAACACCTGAAGACATTTTCATGTAAACCATCTTTTTCTCTATTTCTGCTGCATTTATATGTCCCTAATGAATACACATGGCCTGAATAATCTTCTGCGTGTGACATCAGAACCACTTCCATGGCAACAGATTGTAGAGCAGTAGAAATATTTGCGGTAATACTGTAATTGAATGTTGGAAAGGACATTACCAAGGTCCACCAAGCTGCCCCCATTTCATAAGCAGGGAAAACAACATATGTAGTACCACTACTAGCCTTTTATCTGATTGAGACTGAGCCCTGGAACGGCGTTCAAACCAGCAAACTTTAAGGGTTAACATAAATAAAAAAAAAAAAAAAAAAAAAAAAAAAACACACAATCAAATGATTAGTTACAACAGCAGGAAATAGTCACTGCAGCGGACACCTTAAAGGCAGGCAAATCTGGGCCCCCAATTTTTTTTTTTTAGCCAGGCATTATATTTAGTTACCTAACAAGAACTGTGACCCCTCTTCCCGATTCAAAGCCTGTCGCCGAGCACCCACTCAGAAACCCGCCTTTTGATGACAAAGTGGAGAAGGGGCTGCAGGACTACAGAGAGCATTGCAATGTTATCGGTGGCAACAGCAACTTTTACATGTAACTTGTACTTATTACAGGCACTGATACATGTTAAGGCAGGTAGTACATGTAATACTACCCCCGTGAACATGCATAACTGCCTGTAATAAGAACAAGTTACATGTAAAGGCCACCACTGCCCAGAGAGCATTAAAATGCAATCTACATGCCCTTCCCTACTTGGCGTCATTAAAATGCGTTTTGGGCGGGGCTGTGGCAGGCACTCTGGCAGGCTTTGAATCCAGGACAGAGACTCAGTTCTTGTTAGGTAAATAACTAAACAATGCCAGACTGAAAAAAAAATATTTTTGGGGCTCAGGTCCTGGGAGCAGGCAGCTTCTTGCCACAGCTGCTACCACAAAGAAACAGGGGCTCCCTTACCTGAATGGGGAGTTGCTCCAGATAACATTAGCATTCAAGAGTAATGTGCTCACCAATTGTTTTGTTGTTACACACACACACACACACACACGGTAAGCAGAATATAATTCTGACGCATGAAGTGCTTCAAACCTGGGAAAACTCCTTTTGTAGTAATAATGGAGCATTTGCGAGGGCAGAGATGAGTACTGGTACTCATCAAAGATTCTTAAAAAAAAAAAAAAAAAAAAACCACACCTGAGTAAAATAGGCCAGTTCTCACCTAATCTGGAGGACTGGCTCCAATGTTGTTTTAAACATTTTTATTCACCTCCCTAAAAATAAAAAAAAAAGAGAAGGGATAGCTCTTTGCCCCGGAGGGGCTAGCCACATGATCCCTTCCACGTCCTGATTTCTGGCTCCGACCACACATTTAGATATTTTGTGATGTAGTTAATATGGACAGTGCCTGAGTGTGCTCCATGTAAGTCTATGGCACATCTTTTTAAAAAGCTGCATTTCTGATTTGAACACATTTTGTACAAACTGAAGCCAGGGTTCAGCTAATAAGTCTCTTGTTACGTTGAACCTTAGCTTAGATTTGTGCAATAATGATGCATGTGCTGTTATTTTGGCACAAGAGACACCTGCGGCAGACAGCTACTGTAAGGTCACTGTGGAGGCGGTCTGACATTTGGGCACAAATGTGGTACTTGCATTAGAAGGGTGCCACAGGTCAGGGGCGCCATTCTGAAAATTCTGCTGTGAATGCATAAAGGATACGAAGAAGAGCATGACTTGGTGGTGATTGATGGCACCGATCAGTCCGACGATCGCGATGATGAGCAGAAACACCCCGATGGCTATAACTCCTCCAATGATGTGAATACTGGAGACAATGCCAAACCCTTTTCCCCAGGCAGCCACTCCTGTTAGCAGAAGGCCCACCATCTGAAAAATATAAGAAGCACAGCAAGAGGTTAGTACGTGTGTTTTTTTTTGTTTTGTTTTTACATATAAATAATTCTAGCTTTTTGGTCCTGTCGCCTCCTCCCGCCAACTGGCAACAGGGACACACAGCATTGTACTGTTCTCACCTAACCCCCCAGCGACACTGAGCGTCTGGAGGCACATTTTGCACTCCGTGGCACAGCTCATCCATTCTACCTCCCGATTGTTTGCTGCCCCTCTCCGCCTACACTACCCACCAGACCGCAACTCGTATGAAGGATCCACGGGCATACGCCAACCTAACTCAGAGAGCTGCCCGCCGGCATGCTCAATCCTGACACCCCCCACCAAAATGCATTCAAGCACCTCAACCCTCTGTGCCACCAGGCCAGCATGCATGTCTTTTTTTTTGGTGTCTTATTCACCATTTTGCAAAACAGGGCCCACTTTACAACAGCGTCCAGCGCCAACACCACTGTACAAACAGGTTTCCTTTGACATCAGACAGCTGCGTGCCACCAGGCTGCAACATTTGCAATTGAAAAAAGGAACCAGGAAAAACAAAGGATGAAGCTGCAAGCAAAACACTTGTAAAGTCTGCATGCTTTCCATGCCGTTTTTCTGAACACGAGGAGGTCTATTAAGTCAGAAATGTGAAACGGCCAAAGTAAAGCCATCTAATTGGAGGATGAACTAGATTCTCTAGAAAATGTTACATTTATTTAAAAAAAATAAATAAAAATGACAGGGAGAACACGACTTGCTGACCTGTATCAGATGACCATGGCACAAGATTAAGCTTCACAGAGGCTGGCTGTCAACTGAATGTCTTATCCAACAGCATTTTTTGTAATTTTATTTATAATTTTGTAAACAAAACAGTACAAACGACTGGTGTACACATGGAAGCATACCACAATATATATCCTTAAGGACTTGTATATATGGCATTTTCCCTTCAGCAGACATATTTTTTTTTGGGAGGGGTACAAGTTTTAAAAATACACCATATGGCAAAAACTGCAGCATACTTCAAAACAAACTACAGTATATAGGGAAATAAGCAAAGGATGACTGTACAAATTCTCTCTTACTATTCAGGGTACATGCCTTCCCACTTTCCCTCATGTAATGCTGTAACAGTCCTGATCTTGCAAGCCGTACCCAAGATAGACCAATTATAATAAACGTACAAGTTTTTAACTCGAAGACCATCATCGTTACTTGTAAACCCATTCAGCAGTGACTAGAACAAATGATCATAACGCAATGGCAACAGACAGTTGATCTAGCGTGCATGGTAATATTTCCATCGATGCCGGTGTTAAAAGCATGAACATTCAGTCCACAATTCAAATGGGAAGTCACTTCAAATAGACGGAGTAAGAGGCTGTGGATGGCGAGTGAAAACAACAGCAGTGGGGAGGCTTCTCGATACATGCGCAATAACAGTCAGTAGTCTATGAGGGAGCCTCGTGGCTGGAAGGACAGTGCCACATATACAGCAAACAGATTAGTGAGACCAAACTCCACCACAGAACATGCCCCCCCCCCCACAGCCAGCCTAGTGGCCCTCTCCAACCTGCCTCACCAGCCCAAACACTCTGGATACTAGCAAGGTCTAACTGTTCAAACTTGTTGGTCACAGTCAATCTGTTCTGTATAGCACAGGGCTGCCCACAAAAAAAAAAAAAAAAAGTGTCACCTGACCATGAGAAATATCATCATTTTCAGGTCTCCGAAGATGAATCGAGTCCACTTCAGCTGCAGAGTTGAGTCTGGCTTCCACTCTACGCCAGGTTACTTGCTTCCCGCATCATTAAATCATTATCGTGGCCATTCTATTCTACCGGAGTTGAGCAGGCCGGATCAGTTGACTCTAGAATCTTGAGGGCGCAAGGTACTGCAGAAGTCTGGTCAAAAGCTTTTCTCCTTGGATGGGTGCTGTAGGACAGGTCGGGAAAAACAGAAATCTCAGCCTCCACCACACTGCAAGGTCCGCTTCTTCCTGCCCAGCGTTAAAGCTCTGTCCGATCTCAGACTCCTGTGCAGATGATAATGAATGTCACGAGGACAAAGTGTCTGCTGCAGCCCATCTGAAGGGAAATCTATATGCCTTCTCATTTGAGAAGATTTTGTCTTCTCTTGAGAGACCGAGGATGTTAGGCGGCAGCATCTGACCAGGCTATCATCTCCTTCTGCCATTCTGGGAGGCCCACGACTCTGAGGTTGCGTTCCCGAGCCTGGTTTTTCAGAGTTTCCATGTGTTGTTTCAGATGGGTGTCTTTAAAACTAGAGTAGCTACTGCATCCTTAGACTTCAGGGGTGTCATCTCTGCCCACTGAACTGTCTATTCGACGGTATCCATGCGAGTCTCGAGCATAGCCACCCTGGGGGTTAGAGAATCTAACTTACAATCCTTATCCTGCACCGTTTTGATGAGTCGACTCAAAGTGGAGTTAAAGGTGGGGAGGAGTCACCTCTCTGCTGGGAGCCACAACCAAGCCTGATGCTACCTTGTGTTGAGCAGGACTTCCGTCCTCCTTTTGTTGTTTGGGTATAAAAAACTCACTAAGGGGGCAACGCCCACAGATTTCCCATTGTGTGCTATGTTGTTCAAGCTGCTGAATTGGCTAAGCAAATCCACGAAAAACCTTGTTAAACATGGATTTATAGATGAAATGCTGAATCTCTCTCTCGGAAGCTGTGATGAGAACGTCTCTTCCTGTCTGAGGCTACACCACCTCGCCCAGTCACTTGTTTAAACTTTATTTTTATTTAATTTTATCCAAATAGTATAAAACCTAAATAGAAAACTACAGGAGGCATTTTAGTTTACAGATAACACCATATGTTGTCATTCATTCTTGTAATACATTCATACTACATTTTCACTGTTGTTCATAACCTGTGTTTTACTATATCTATAATTTATTATGCCTGGAGACGAGCAATTTGTTAAGAGTCTTGATTTCACGAGGCCCTTCTTTGCTACTCCTCAGTACTTCCTATTTTTAGCCCCTAAAGATACAAGGGAGGAACCAGGTGAGTTGCTATCACCCTTGTTATTGTTTTGTTTAAGTAACTGGGCTTGGACGGATGTGTGCGGTGAGGCTGGTGCCCAACGCCATTTTATATCACAATAACCCATTCCAGGTATGCAATAAGATGAGTCATAACTGCAATTCCCAGGTGGTAGAAGGTCTCTGGCTTTTGCCTCGTGCCTTACAACATACTCCTGGGTGGTGGTGGTGGTGGGGGGGGGGTCTCTAGCATGATGCCTTGCTGTTCAGTCTGTTTTAAGTGATCGCTTACGTAGCCACAGGTGGTAGAACGTGATGTTGGAACTGGCATTATTAGGGCACATGAGATGAAGGAACATTTCTTACCTAGGATCATTTCTTTCCACCAAGCAGTGCTTCTGCAGTGCCTAACTTAACTCCATCATGCTACAGTCCGGCAGCAATTTTCAAAATGGAAAAAAACGAAAAAAAAAAAAAAAAAAACACACCTCATGGTCTCACTGAGGGCACTATCCCACAGATCGCCTGGACTCCAGGAACGGAGGTCGTGAGGGCTTCCCACAGCCTTCCCCCACACCAGCCAGGTGTCCCCACGGAGCAGCCAGATCGCCTGGACTCCAGGAACGGAGGTCGTGAGGGCTTCCCACAGCCCTCCCCCACACCAGCCAGGTGTCCTCATGGAGCAGCCAGGTAACGCCCACGTTTTGGCGCCATTTTGAATTTAAAATACAAGCTCAGACCCAGACTCCTACCTGCAAACACAGCTGTTCCTGTTTGAAAAACGGATCTTTAATATTGCAAGAGCAAGAATCGTTCCAAGCCTAGCCTCCTACCTCTCCAGCGGCTGCTGCTGTTTTCATGTCATCGTAGGAGTGGAGATAGTGCATTATTGCGAACTTTTTGTCTCATCTGCAATGCTTCTGCCACCAGACTCAGCTGTTACCTTAAGAACTCGTGGTGCTAGTGCACCCTGGGAAATGTATTTGCTCGTTGTTTGATTCTGCATCCCCCCTCGCCTCCATTTTATGTTTTTTGGTTAAGCAATCTGTGTTAGACCTGTGTTAGCCCTTAGGGTTTCACCTCTTAAAGAATATTGCTAAGCACTTTAGTAGTGAGTATATAGCGAGTGTTTTTGGAATCCCACGCTTGCTGAATGTCTGTATGTAAGTTAGCTCAGGACTTTCCCAGCCATCTGTGGCCATACGCACAGCAGTTGTTTAACTCACTCTGTACTCTGTGCCTAAGCTGCATTTAAACGTTTTAAACTTAAGGAAACATCTGCTTGTTACCTCAGGGTTGTTCCTTTGCCACTTCACACGCAGCATGTGATTCCTTTGACTGTTACTCAGTGCACAAGCAGCCCTGTTTGCTCTGGCTAGGTAGACTCAGGTTGTGTCTCCATGTTAAGTTCACTTGTTGTAAGCTGCCGACGGTCGTATGTCCTGGTGTGCTGTGCTGCCCAATCTCTCCTTAGCTCCCCTGTTCTTTTGTTCTGCCGCCTCTCCTCCGCCCTTCCCTCTGCACTTAACTCACCTGCCTCCTCTAATCCTTCCACAGATCGCCTGGACTCCAGGAACAGAGGTCGTGAGGGCTTCCCACAGCCTTCCCCCACACCAGCCAGGTGTCCCCACGGAGCAGCCAGGTAACGCCCATGTTTTGGCGCCATTTTGAATTTAAAATACAAGCTCAGACCCAGACTCCTATCTGCAAACACAGCTGTTCCTGTTTGAAAAACAGACCTTTAATATCGCAAGAGCAAGAATCGTTCCAAGCCTAGCCTCCTACCTCTCCAGCGGCTGCTGCTGTTTTCTGTCGTCGTAGCTCCCCACCACCACCACCCTTGGTCAGCTTTCCCTTTTATGGGCAGATGGTGATCATGTGGGACTGACAATAACCTATCAGCCCACTTCTCCATCTGCAGGTTATCGTCTACAGCCACTAGTGGCCGCACTCCCACCTTTTTCCAATCTGTCTCCTTCCTCCAAGGCCAGCATTTCCTCCTCCCTTTGCTCTACGCTGCCACCCAGTGGCTCTACTTGTGTTATCTTTTCCTTATCTCTGGTCTTTTCTTATGCTCTCACTCTCCCCGACTCCCTTCACCTCTTCCGCTCTGTCGACTCATCATTTCTCTCTCTTCTCCTGCCCACTCTCTCCGATCTTCCCTCCTACCTCTGCCTGTGGTACTTAACTGAATCCCCTGCCTCACCTAGGTGGGCTATTCTTATTAATTATTTGCACTACTCTTATTATAAATACTTCTTCCTCCCTTCCCTCATCTCGCCATGTCTGCTCATCCCCCAATCCTCCGGGAGTATGGTCCTTCCAAACCAGCGGCGCTACCTCCCCACCTGGTTCTCCTCAAAGGGCTGAAAATTGCCCACTTAAATGTTCGCAGCCTACTAGCCAACCTGGCCGAACTGCCTGGGTAGCCCACTACCACCCCGATATCTTAGGTATAACGGAAACTTGGCTGAAACCCCAGGTCCCGGACTCTGATCTCCCTCCCGGGGTATAGCCTTATCAGGCGTGACCGTGCAGGCAGCAAGCGGGGCGGCGGGGTGCTACTTTACTACAAAGCACACCTTGACGTCTCCTCCATTAATCTCCCTCCTAACCCCCTCCCCCCTACTGAGTTCCTGCATGCCACCCTCTTACTTGGGCACACGAAAAAACTGCACTTGATATGTGCCTATAACCCCCCCCCCCCAAGGGTGGTCCGCAAGTCTCTCCTCTCTCCTCCACAGTACCAGTGGACAAACGAAGTCCTAGTCATCGGTGATTTTAATCTGAACTTGCTGGCTCCCAACCGCAAGGATTATGAACCTCTGCTCTCGGGCCATGCCTTGAGCCAGGTCATCACTGAGCCTACCAGGCCCTCTGCCTGGGGGAAAAATGGGTCGCTAATCGATTGGGTCCTGACTAACAGACCTGACAGGATCACATCGTCAGGCATCCTTCGGACGCCCGTCTGACCACTCCACACACTGCACGTGGGGCATTTCTCGGTCAAAACCCCCCAGCAAAGTGATCACAATGAGGGATTACTCTAAGCTAAATACCCAACACTTCTTCTCCGACCTCTCACTTGTTGACTGGTCAGGGGTCACTGCTCTAGAAGACCCAGCACAAGCTCTAGAGGAATTTCTTTCCAAGTTCATCCCAGTGCAGAACAAACACGTCCCCCTCACCAGGAGGCATGTAAAAGGCGCCGTCACCAAATGGCTTCACGGTGGCCTTTTTTCCCTAATGAAAACTAGGGACAAAAGCTGGGCGACTCACAAGGCCTCCCAAAGCATTACTGATCTCCTGGCCTACAGGACCATCAGAAACATATGCAAAAAAGCCATCCGCTCTGCAAAAAGCAAATTCTGTAAGTCCGCCCTGCTCTCCTCTGCCTCCAACCCGAGAAATTTCTGGCAAATATCAGAAGCGCTGTTGGTGGGTCGGCCAGAGTGCAGGTCACCGACCTACTTATTGGCAGGGTCAGCTGCAACCACCCCCACACCATCTCTAACACTTTTAATTTGCTGTTCTCCAAACCCCCACCCCTCCTCTGTGCTCTGCCCCTAAGCCCCCGACTCCTCCTCCTGGTTCTAACCCCGTCCCCACTCTTCCTCCAACAAGTCACATGTTACGAGACCCAGAAGCTCCTCGCCAGCCTTTCCCCTCACAGTGGGGCAAGTCATGACTGCCTCGAGCCTAAACTGCTCAGGCTAGGGGCCCACCTTCTTGCCAGGCCTCTCACACACATTTTCAATTCCTCCCTCAGCTCTGGGTCTATCCCGGCCATCTGGAAGGTGGCAAAAGTAGTCCCAGTCCTAAAGCAAGGCAACCCCAAGGACCCCCAGAACTATCGTCCTATTGCGATCTTGTCTGCAGCCTCCAAGATCCTAGAGAAAATCGTGGCCTCCCGGCTATCCCTTTACATTCAGGACCATAACCTCCTCTCTCCGGCTCAACATGGATTCAGAAAAGGACACAGCACGTCCACTGCCCTCGCTGTTGTCACCTCGACTATCAGAGCAGCTGCTGACCAGGGGAACCTCACTGGTGCCATCTTTGTGGATCTTTCCAAAGCATTCGACAAAGTGGACCACTCCCTTCTCTGCTCCACCCTCCGTTCCCTTGGCTTCTCTCCCTCTGCCTACGTGTGGTTCCTCAACTACCTCTCTGGCAGGCAGCAGTTCACCAACTTCAATCGTACTCCTCCTCCCCTCTCCCGTCCACTCGGGGTCCCCAGGCTCCGTTCTTGGTCCCACCCTTTTCTCCCTCTTCATCAGCGATCTCCGTCCTCCGCCATCCATGGGCATGCCCACTCTGTATACGGATGACCTGGTCATTCTGACCAGTGCTTGTGACATTGCCACCATTAATGCCCAGCATAATGCCGACTTCCATCGCATCCAGTCCTGGCTAGTGGATCACAGGCTCTCCATCAACCTCAAAAAAACCCAAGCCATGCTGTTCGGCTCACGGCACAAGCTAAAGTCCTGCCCCTCCCCCCTCCAAATGCTGGATAGAGATAGCTCCCCCCTACAGACTGCAGCCTCAGTCAAGTACCTGGGCGTCACTCTGGACCCACAGCTCGATCTCACCCAGCATATTCAGAACGTCTGCAGGACTACAAATTATAAGCTCGGCCTTGCCTACAGGCAAAAACTGCCTAACCCCGCCCAGCTCGTTTGAGCTAGCCGAGAAAGGTCCTCCTCCTACTCTCTACTACAGGCTGGTTACCTTGGCTCCCATGCCCCTTCCAGCCTCCAGAAATGGGACACAGCCTATAACAACATTTGGCTTCGCCCTTTCTGCTCTGCCCCTCACTCACCAGTGCGACCTCTACTCCCGACTGGAGTGGCTCCCTCCAGAAAGGCATCGCACCTTCATGCTTGGTAATTTCCTTGGCAACATTATAAGGTCAGCCACACCCCCTGCCCTCGCCCCTCCCGTTAACCCTGGCCTCCCTTCCTATCAGCTTAGCTCAAGAGAGACCCTCGGTCGACTTGTTCCTAGAACTCACTCCCTCATGGGGGACCGGGCCTTCTCCTCATTTGCCCCCAAACTCTGGAACTCGTTCCCAATCCTTACCCGGACCGCCCCCTCTCATTCCCGCTTCAAAACTTAGCTTTGGCACTACCTGAAACCCTCCTCTGCCTGCCCTGTGCTTCCTAGCTCTACCCCTCCCACTCGAGTGCCATGAGCTCCCAGGGCCTCCTGCTCGTACCCTCTCAAACCTGGTAACACTTTACCGACCTCACTCCTCCTCCATCTCCTCCCCTCTCCCACCCACCCTCCCCTCGCCTTTTTCTCCCCTACAATGCACTTACTACTGTTAGCACTAATTTAACCTCATAAATTGTACAGAATACATCTTGTTTTTACCTATAATTCACTTAGCTTTACTCCCCAATTGTGTGTACCTCTGTCTCCCAACCTCAGTTTCTAATGATGCATTGCTTCCTCTTTCTTTCAGGTAAAGTTCATTATTTTCTTGATTACCATATTTGTACTTTACCGCTAGCATATTCTGTCAATCCTGTTATTTGCTCTACTGTATGTAACCGACTCCGGTTTGCCACCAACTGTATGTAACTGACTCCTGTATGCCTCCACCTTTGTAACCCTCCCGGGTCGCACCTGAAAATAGACACTTGGTGTCTAGTGTGCCCTACCCGGTTAACAAAAACAAATAAATAATAAATATCTTCCTCCTCATTAGCTTGAGATCGTACCTACGCAACACCATCCTGGTGTAGAGGAGGGCCTGGTGGAAAGGTGAAGCAGTTCTTGCTTGACTAACTGAGACTGAAGGCATCCAATCATACACTGCACTGTCTTACTCCTAGGAAGAGTAAATGGCAATCCTGCAGTTGTGCTTGTTTGCAAAGAGACCGATCTAAGCCAGGTACCATTTGTGAGTCATTTCCCTGAAAATCTGGGGAAGGCCCAGCCCCATGGAACCACATGGGCGTGGGCTCCCTCACAGGCAAACCGGGTCCATACGACGACGATTGCGACTTCCTCCACTGGTCTAAAGGAGTCAGAGAGGCAGCACGCTTGGACCGAGGGGGGGGGGGACTCTACCTGCCCCACTGTATGAGCCACCGCCCCCCCACATAGCCTTGATGGACAGCCTCAACGTCATGGGTGACTACATCACGTTGGCCTGCCCTTAGCGGTCAGGCCATGCATGGGTGGGTCAGCAAAGAGAAGTGGGAGGACTTGCAGGATGGGGAACGACAGCACCAGCCCGTCATGTCACTGAGCCCTTGTTCCAGCTCCCCCCCAAACTCCACTGGCTGAACACTGTATCAGTCTTGGTTCACTAGGACACTGCCATGAGCATGTGTGTGCCTCAAATTACTTGTTGTCCCTGAGATGGAATTAGAATACCAAGATCACATGATGTGTGCAGAGGGAGAAGTGTGGAACAGCTGACAGAAACAAAGGAAGCAGCTTGCAAAATAAGATAGTACTGAAGGTACTGGCAGCTAGAAGGATAAAATAAAATAGGGAAAAAATAAAAGAATGTGGAGAGGGAGGGCCCACTTCCCTGATCTTGTCACGTTCCAGCTGAGCTTATCTGCTCTGCAGCTGCAGAACCCATGCAAATATACGGCTGACAAGAGATACAAGGTTGAGTTTCATCCACAATAATGATCTTATCAGTTCCCTGAATGAAGACTTACTTTGCGTGCCTCTAGTTATGTAGGCTACCACTGCTTCACTGCCCACCATTACAGCCCAGTTCCTGATCTGCAGGAAGAAGCTATGCCAAGCCACACTTGCGGCTTTCAGTTTTAAAGGTTGATGCACACCTTTTGTCCAGGCTCGCCATATCCCTGACAAAGTGTTGTCTTATGTGACCTCCCCATCAAGCGGCGTCTGTGAATGCCCTTGGAATCCAGTAGTCTCAAAGGAAAACGTTTCATCCCATGTTCCCACCTAAAGGTCTAAAGCAGGGAGTCTCTGGCGTCCTGCAGAAGTCTCCTTCACTTGGTCTTGCCCTCACTTTGTCAAGAGATAGTTCTGGAGGACCATCTCTCTAGCATATCCCTCAGAAGGTGCATGATGTTCTCTGCTAACAGGGCTCGAAATTACGTTTTGCAGCCACTAGCCAGCAGGGCCAGTGACTGGGAAAATCTACTAGCCCCACATACTTTCCACTGGCCCAGCTGTTTTACATATTTAAATGTTATGTTCTCCAGTACAAGCCCATAGGGTTAGTTAGAAGAAATTCTTACTAGCCGATACAAAATCTACCAGCATTTGGCTAGTGAGCCAGTGCCAGTTTCAACCCTGTGCTAAGACTCAACCTCTGCTGTAGAACAGTCAGAGAAAGACTAGTAGCCTTCAGACTCTGTCCTCTAATAGGGACACATACCCTGCTAGAGTGTCAAAGTAGGTTCATCTGCTCTTCAGGATCTAGCTCACTTAATTATACATCTGAAACACTGGTGGGTTGACGAGTGTGGTACACGCCCCACTGTACCTGGTGAATTTCTCTCTCCCGAGCTGTACCACACCTATGAAGATTCTGGTGAACACTCAAGGCCCCGGCACCACTTTCACTGTATGGCTGTGCTACTACTCCCAGTATCCTGGCTACAGCTGGCGCTCCGTCTCATTGAACTATATCCTTTGTAGTAAGGACAGAAGAATCCAGCCACCAATGCAGGGAGCTGGAACAGGCACATAAGACATCTGTACCTTCTCTCCAACTGCTGCCGTCCCTGCCATTTTCCTATCGCTCCTTGCCTCTGCACTTACGCTGCCAGAGGTAAAGATGGCTTTTCTGTAATGAGAGTAAGCAGCCACAATCAATCACAGCAGCCCAGCAATGAGAACGCCTAAAGAGCGACAGATGAAGCAGCAGCACAAAATGGAGGGGAACATGTTTGAAATCACACATCCTGCTAGTCAGAAACACCTAGCCTGTTCGTCCTGCAGAGGCAGGTAAGTAACTGGAGAGAAGAAAGGCAGTGGACTCAATGTGGGGTGTTTTTATACTGATGACAACTCCTTGTCTCCAGTTGAGGGTCTGCTTACCTCGTTATGTGTGACAGACACAACCCCTACATTGGAGAATCTGCCTTGCAGTTAAAACACCCTCAGCACCAGCCGGCCCGGTGGCACTGAGGCGCTGGATGCCTTACCTCGTGCTACGCTGGTGACCTGGGTTCGAGAACGGACTCGGGTTGTCGGGGGTGCCAGCACAGGGTGGGGTTCACAGCAGGACTGAGCAAGTTAAAAGGCAGCTCTCCTCTCCTGGGGGTGGTCACCGCCCCCCCCCCCAAATAGTCCCGCTGCCACCAGGTGGAGGTCTGGTGGTTAGCTTAGGCGATGGGGGAGACATGAAGGGAGGGCACCTTTAGGTGCAGTGTGCATATGCCTGCACCTCAGCAGTGCAGCATCCACCTTGTACTGCACTATAGCCATTGGTTACGCGTATTACCCCAAGTACCTGCTGTGGGGCTAGAACCCAGGACAAGCTGTGTTAGGGTAGTGGTGGAATGCAAGCAATGATGGCACGAACAATACCAAATGATGCTGTAGGAACTATGCTGACGGAGTGGGACTCTTGCCAGGGTGAGCAACTCCCATCTTTTGATTGTTGTTTCTCCCATTTTAAATACATTCTTTGGTGCCGAGGGCTTTTTTTTTTTTTTTTTTTTTTTTTAAATAGTGGTTTTTCTTTTTCTCCCCTATCCTGGTCTCCTACCTTGGGCACATGCGGAGGTCCTTTGGATGAGAAGATATTGAGCAGTGGCCCCTTCTGCCCATCTCTTGTCACTGTGCAGGTAGACACAGAAGATCCCATAGCACTCACAGGTGAAAAGTGGAGGGGTTTGCCTGGTATCATGACCAACATTCCCCTGGCAATAAAACAGGTGCATGTAACTCGCCTCCCAAGGTGCACCTAAAAAACAAGCGGTCACTACTTAGTGAGCCTTTCCTGGACAAAAATTACAAACCAACCACCCAAAATAAAAACACATTTTATCTGTTGCGTGCGTCAGTCATTTATTTTAGTGGCTGCATATCTCAAAGCAAGCTTTCTGCAGCTACAGTTAGCTCTCACAGTGCGGATGACATCATGATAACTTGTCATGCCCTGAAGCCAGCTGCTAAATTTGGAAAAGTAAAACGTTCAGATTTAAAAATTATTACTTGCAAAATTAAGTTACAGAAACTGAACATACAAAAAACTTGACTCAAAATACACAATTTACTACCCTGGCTTTGCACTTGTGAGTTACGGTCCTGACCCTCACTCATAAGAATAAACTGCTCGAGTCAGGCCGCTGTATATACATGGACAAAACAGCATTAGATTCAATTGTGTTTTGGAATACTGGTTAATGGGGGTCTGTAGATGATCAGTGAATTATTATTATTTTTTTTTTTTTTTTAACTGTTGAAGCAAAGACTAGTCTGTTGTACATTTTGAAATACGACTGTGAAGATTAGGTAATTCACTGCCAGTTTCTGTGTCCATGGCTTTTCGGTGCAATCCAAAGTCACTTTCTATAACACCCTCAATTCAACAAATAAAACACTAAACCTGTGATTGTATATGCTTTCATCACTTCAGTGCTGCCCCATCAGTACAACTGAATCTCCAGCCGCCTGAGAAATGGGATTCACGTAATTTCTGAAAGCACAGATGTGTGGATTGCCCTTCCTGTTTCAAGTGCAGTCGTAAATCTCAGTGCTTAAATTAAGAATTCCACATTTGGCGAGACTGAAAGAATAAACTTAATGAGCTAGTGAAACCAATAATAGCAGGTGAGAAAATGTTACACATATTTAATACTCGTTGTAACTTTATGTCTGAAGTATTTTTCTTTTCCTTCTGCTCATTAGAAAGTCATCTATGTGATATCATGTTAGATGCATGGAGTAGCACTCTGCCTGGCAGCTCACATCAAGCTCCATCTCCCAACAATCATCACTGTGACCTCCCAACAGTGACATCACAGGTCGGACCAGAGATTGTATAATTAAAAAAAAAAAAACACAGGGTCATCACGTGACTCCTCCGATTAGTTGCACAGTAGCCCACAGACATTATAGGTCACTTGTATATGGTAGCATGAAACCCCCAGTTTCCCACACTATGTCCCAGCTAGGTTTTATATAGGATCTTTATGCGAGTGACTTGGCAGCTCAAGTGGCTCTTCCTCAGCAGCTGTGATGTCAGTCACCGAGGTCACACTGCTGATGATGCGGTGGGAGGAACAGAGCTAAATGTGTCACCCGCCAGGCAGTGTGCTGTTCCACTCAACATATCTAACAACAGGTAAATATAGGGAATGATGTAAAGGAGGCCATACACAAAAAGCCTTCGTTTCTATGGAGGGGTTGAGATAACATGCTGCTACCTCAGCCCTGAGACGGAAACACAGGGCATGTTGTGTATAGCTGACCATAGTTTGTTTGTTTTTATAGTATATGGTTTAGAATGAGTGAATAGCTTACTTTTGTTTTGTTTTTTATTTTAAATACCACAGGTGTGGGCCCAGTGGCGTAGGGGTTGAGGTGCTGGCGCCTTACCTCAACCCACGCCCGACAACCTGGGTTCGAGGAACAGATTCGGGCACCGGGGAGGAAAGGACTGAGTGTCTGGAAGACTGCTGTCCTCTTCGGGTGGGATCAGGGACGCATCGTTCGGCAGCAGCCCCCAGTGGAGACTGGAGGCACTACCTGAGCATGCACTAATGGGGACACCAAAAACCAGGGAAAAATGGCACCTGAAGTCAGCGGCTCGATGGCCGTCCACAGTTTCGCCGTGGCGCTCACCTGGATCCGTGTTCTGCAGGGAGCTGGGGGCTCCCTGCGACCCCACTGCGGCGGGGGGGGGCCCGCAGGAGTCTGGGTGCCCACGGTAGAGGCGATCGGTGGCTGGATGTCCCTGAGCTGGTGGCAAGGACGAGGTTAGGGGAGCAGGTCAGGCGGCCAGGGAGACGCCACGAGCAGGGACATTGCCAAAATTGATTTAGAATGTGCACAACATAAGGAATAATGTATGGGCACAGATACACAATAAACCTGTGTTTCCATCGAGGGTTGAGATACCAGCATATGGACCTCAAGATCAAAGCCCGAGCGGTCCATGCTAGTATCTCAGCCCGAGATGGAAACACAAGATGAGTTGTGTATGGACGCCCATATTTTATTTGTTCTAGTGTATGGTTAAACAAAACATTTTTGGGCTCGCATTATAGCCTAGAGATTACAGAGTAACGAGCTGTGAATGAGCTTGGTACATCCAGCAGCAGGTTCGAGTCCCACAACCTCCACTTGCATACCGTACAACTCTGAGCAAGTCACTTAACCTCCCCACTGCTCCCTGGACACCCCTGAAAACAGGCACTTGTGTGCCATACCTGGTTACTAAAAGAATAAACTAAAATAAAATACAATGAAACACGTCTGGCATTTCTTTTGTTTTTAACTGCACCATAATGCTGAGGTACAGTGAGCGGAATAGAAACCAGGCAGGGGGAGTCAGCACGAGGAAACGGCAGCTGCAATTCATGACAGAATGTGTACAGTAAGGTTTTTAGAATGTGCACAAGGTTTCTGAGCTGCTTGAATTGCGTACACAATAAGCCCTAACCACATACTTCAACTTTTTTTTAGAACATGCACAACAGTATTTTTGAAGGGGCCAATTATTGTACATAACGAGCACTAACCATGTGCTATAACCTTCTAATTAACCAAAGGGTAAAGAAAAAAAGTAGCCCAGATGTTAAAAGGTAATGGTTGACGGCTTTTAAAAACTTAAATTAGTTTTAGGCAGCATGCTAGCTCTATAACTGCCATTCTGAACTCCTGCCTCTTGTAAACATCAGTGGATTCCAGCCTCTTGTTTCTAGGTCAATGACCTAGACTGGGCCACCCTAGGTACACTTCTCTCATGCTGTGCTGCCACAAACCTATACGTTCGATGGTAACGGTTACCGATATGACCA
Organism: Neoceratodus forsteri; assembly: GCA_016271365.2. Classification (NCBI taxonomy): domain Eukaryota; kingdom Metazoa; phylum Chordata; order Ceratodontiformes; family Ceratodontidae; genus Neoceratodus; species Neoceratodus forsteri. Next base: position 28,193,857 of record JADMNL010000036.1, on the reverse strand, counting down.
CATTAGAGCACCATGGTGAGCTATTTACATGGACTGTGTTTGCCTCTCAGATCACACGTCGTTCTTAGCAAAACACAGCAACTGAAGCCAAGCACTTTCATAACACTAACTACCTCTTCAGACAGACTTGAAATACACACCAACAAGGGTAACGAGTTGAAGGGCCTATGTAAGCTACACCCCACTACAGGCCGTGGGTGTACTGCGGAATTAATACATGCCCTGTGTGCATTGCAAGACACAAGGTTGAAGGCCGAATGCCCTCCATCCACCCTGAATTAATGCTCCATGCACCCATGACCTGGAGTGGGTTACTGCACTTATAAAATGGGTTAAAGTTATTTTAAAACAAAATAAACACACTTTATTTCTTGGAAACATGAGAAATTTAGTGTTATGGTTCCACACTGAAAAGATGTTCCTAACAAAGGCAAATTTTGAAAGTAATATTTGAAGCGATAATTCACAATTTATGTAATAAACAGAACCGTTGTTTTGGTTAAGGAGCCCGGTTTCTGTTCAATGTCCTTCTTTAAATGTGGCCTCCAAAACTGCACGCAGTACTCAAGGTGCGGCCTCACCAAGCAGTTATACAGTGAGAGTATCACTTCCCTCCTTCTGGAGGTGAGCCCCCCTAGCGATGCATCCAAGCATCCCGTTGGCCTTTGCCACTGCCCTCCTACAAGTCTCAGAGTTGTTCATCTTGACATCCACCACCACCCCCAGGTCCCTCTCAGCCATCGAGACTTGTAGCATTCCCCAGGGTGTACACTTGGCCCGGGTTTCTGGCTCCCAGGTGCAGTACCTTGCATTTCCTGCATTGAACCTCAGCTTCCACTTTCTAGACCACCTTTCCAGAGCCTCCAGGTCCCCTGTAGGGCCACCTTCCCTCCTCCCCATCCACCACTGCCCCCAGTTTTGAGTCATCCATAAAGAGACTCATCTCCTCCTGATACCCTTCCTTATGTCAGAGGCGTAGGCATTGAACAGGAGGAGCCAAGGACCGATCCCTGGGGACTCCACTAATGATCCTCCTTGGGGATGAGACTATCCCGCCAACCACGACCATCTGGGTCGGTTCTGGAGCCAACTTCCTATCCATCTGATCATCTGGTTCCCTCCCCATTTCTCCCAGATTATCCAACAGGCCCTGTGAGGAACAGAGTCAAATGCCTTGCTGAAGTCAAGAAGAGGGCGTCCACTGGCCTACCAGGTCCAAGGCACTCTTCACCCAGTCATGGAACTCCACAAGGTTTGTCTGACACGATTTCCCAGGGCGAATCCATGCTGTCTACCGTCCAGGCACCCCAACCTTTCCAGGTCCCCTCCCCAGTCTCTCCTTGACAATGCCCTCCATCACTTTGCCACCACCGATGTCAGGCTGGCAGGGCCTGTAGTTCCCTGCCACCTCCCTTGATCCCCCCTTGTGGATAGGTACTATATGCGCCACCTTCCAGTCCTGGGGCACCTACCCTGTCCTCAAAGAGATGCTGAAGAGCTCTGCCAGGGGTTTCGCCAGGACATCCGCCAGTTCCTTCAGCACTCTGGGATGTAATTTATCTGGCCCTGGTGCTTTCTCCGTCTTAAGGGACCTCAGGGCTTCCCTCACTCTCTCTGCCGTGATTTCCACCTCCTCTACCTCATCCCCCTACTTTGCCTTCCCCCACCTGCCAATGATGCCCCTTCCCAGACCGCCTAATGGTGGGTTCCCCCTCCTCAGTTTCACCATCTCCTCCCATGTATGATGCCCCCCCCATTTTCCTTGGTGAAAACTGAGGTGAAGTACTCATTTAGTACCTCAGCCTGCTCCCCCGGGTCTTGTGCCCATCCCTCCCCTGTTTTTATCCTGCTAATCTTCCCCTTCACCCTTCGTTTTCCCCTAATGTATCTAAAGAACCCCTTGTTCTCTCTCCTAATTTCCCGGGCCAGGTTCTGCTCCTTCCTTGCCTTAGCCGCCCTCACCACCCTAGTGGCCCTTCTGGCCATCAGTTCGTACTCCCCTCGGTCCCTTTCACTCCTTGAGCACTTGAATTGCCTATAGGCCTTCTTTCCCCTCACCACCTCCTCAACCTCCCTGGTCCACCAGCAGGGTTTTCGGGCCCTACCGCATTTTTGTCTTACTCTTGCGCAGGTGCTGGTAGCATCCTGCACCCCCCTCCTGATGATTTCCCACCTACTGTCAGCGTCCATGTCTGGCCCAATCCCATGCAAGTGCCCTTAGGATCCTTCCAATTTCCTTGAAATCTGCCCCCCTGAAGTCAGTTACCTCAGTCTTTGTGCAGCCTTCTACCCCTCCTAGGTTCAGGCAGAACCAGACCGTTGCATGGTCGCTCCCCGCCAACGGGTCCCTTATCTCCAGGCCCCCAATCTTGTCACTGTCTGCCAGGACCACATCCAGTATCTGCTCCTCCTGGTCGGTTCCCCACCTGCTGAGTTAGGAACGCGTCCTGAAAGACATCCAACAACCTCTGTTCCCTGGCCACCGAGGATGTCACAGTCTCCCAGTCTGTTCCTGGCATATTTAAGTCCCCCAAAACCACCACCCTTCCCCTTCCCAATCTGCAGTGTCTCCCAACATCTGCCACCAGATCTCCTCCAGCTCCTCCGCCAGTGCAGGGGTCTATACACCACTCCTATTTTTTACTCTTGCCCCCCTTGTTATCAAGGTGACCCAATGCCTCCACAGTTCCTCTGCCTCCTCCTCCTCCTCCTCTGGCAATGCAGTTTTGACTATTATTGATACCCTCCTCCCTTTCCCTCCCCGTCTTTCCTGAACATGGTGTAACCCTCCAGGTTCAGGTCCCAGTCATACCCTGCGGTGGCCCAGGTCTCAGTGACCGCTGCCACATCCACCTTTCCTCAGTTAGCATCACCTGGAGCTCAGGCATTTTTGCCCAAGCTCCTGGCATTTAGCAGGATTACCTTCTACCCTTTCCCTACACTTCCATTTCCCTGCTCGTGTTCCGTGTGGATTCTATCTTCCCCTGACCGCACCTTACCAGTCAGCCTTTTCCTGCATTCTTCCAGCTCCCAGAGGTGGAGACAGAGTCCCTCCTTTATCGGACCCCCCTGACAGCCTTTTCCCCATCCCTCCCCTTCACAAGTTTAAACCCCACCTTTCACCAATGAACCCCTCTATTTTATAACAGAGATTCCTTCCCTCCGAATTGAGATGGAGCCTATCTCTAACTACAGCCCTTATCCTCCCAGGTCTCCCCAATCCCCATCAACCCACACCTCTGGCCCCACACACTCCTTGAGCCACTGGTTTATCACCTAATCTTTCTCTTGTGTTCCCACTAGCCCTTGGCACTGGCAGGATTTCAAAAGAAACTCGCATCCTATGTCATGACAGACCCTGGTAAGCTCCCTGAACCTTGCCTGTATCTCTAGCTCACCATTTTCCTCAATGTCATTGGTACCCAGGTGGACCAGTATGTCCGGGAACCTCCACAATCCTTTGCCAGCTGATATACCTCATGCTTGGCCCTGTACACGTTAATCCAGGGAAGCATTTTGTTCCAACTGGGCAGGCTCCTCCTCCCTATCATTTGACCCCCGATCATGGAATCACCAACAGGAGCACTCTGGCCGCCCTTTCCTCCATCCCCATCTCTTTTTTTTTTTTTTTTTAAATGTTATCTTTTCCCCCCTGGCAGAGACCCGTCATTCCATCAGCCTGGTCCACAGCCCGGAGACCTCCACCACAGTCTATGGCTGCCGAGGACCTTCAGTCACTCCCAGCTTACCCCCGAGGCGTAGTCACGCCACCTTCAGCACGACACGGAACCATCGTCTGGTCGGGGACCCGCAGTAACGTGATGCGGGCAGTCCTCCGGGAGGGCTTCATGTGCATGGTGGTCCAGTCCGCCTCCATTTTCCACCACTTTTATTACGGAGGTGGGGATGTGCAATGACACCAGCGTCCGCCCGCCTCCCAGAACTGTACTCAGGCGCCTGAGATCTCCGGCCTCCACCAGGGTCCTCAGTGCGCCGATCGCTTCCCGCCTCCCGGAGAAGGAGAGCAGTCCATAGGACACTCCATCCTTCTCCCCGGCCGCCCTCCAGCGATCCAGGTCCCTGGTGTCTGGCGGAAATCCACCGCTGTGCCAGCGGGGCAGCCCGTCCTCATCCTTTCTACGGCACCTCCCCCAGCCGGCTCCTTGCTCCTCCCCTATCTGGGTGCCACCTGCCATCCCTCCTTATTTACCCTGGCCACCCCCTCCGCTCCGATCCTATGCCTCTGGTCACTGCTCGCGACTGGTCCTCCCCCCATCTAAACTAGCCTGGCTCATCCTCCCTTCCTTTCAGTCTCTGTTTAACCTCTCTTGCTTGTGCTGCCCGGCCTAAACCCTCAGCTCCCTTTACTGTATCCTCCTTGTACTTCTGGTCCTTCTCCTTGCTGTTTCCTCCCAACTGGTCCTTTTCCTTGCACTTTCCTCCCTCTAATCCCTCATCCTCCTGCTCTGATCCCCTGCTTCCCCCGTTTTCCCACATTCCAAGTTCCCCCCGTTCCTCCTGCTATCCAGCCCCCGCCTCCTGCCCCTACTCCCTTTCCATCTCTAACCGCCCCTGTCATGGCTACATCACCCCCCCTCATCCTCAAGCAGGAGAACAGAATTGAAGCGGTTATTGAGCTTAAGGTCTGATCCACCTCCCCCCATTGCTTCCTTCTGTCCAGCCCCAGCCATCTGCCTACTTCCCTGAGAATGTCCCCCTTTGGCCCCCAGTTACCTGCCTGCTTCCTTCATAGTATCCTCCTTTTGGGCCCCATCTGCCAGGGTCCCTATGCGACCCTAGAGTACTCTCCTGCACTCCTTTCCCTATGCCCCTGCCCTAGTGCTTGGTGCAACCCCGTGGGAGAGCCCCTGCCCTATTCCCCAACCATACCTCCCCCCTTCCCCCAGCTATCTCCTAATCCCCTCAACCTCCTCCTAAACTGTGCCAGCTGGTAGCACACTAGGCAACCACCAAACTTCCAAGTCCAGTCCAGTATCATGGCTGCCCCACACCTGTGTCCCACCACCCTCCTAAAGATGCCGCCCCTAATGACATGGTCCCATCCCCTCAAGTAGATTTCCTTGGGTGAGCCACCAGTTTCCCACTAGTCCAAGACTTTTAAACTTGCAACACTCCCAGTCCCTCGTGTCTTCCTGTCACAATACCCCAGTCTTCCCTTACCTCAGACATATTTTCAATGACAGCTCCACGGAAATGGAAAGGAATAATCTGTTTTACATCCCCCCCCCACCGATCTAAATGTGATTTAAAACATTAGAGCAGGTGTCCTGTCCAAATTTCCCGTCACCTAAAATATCACAAACAGCTTAATCTGATTTGATTTGATTTCACTTGGTTTGCATCCGTTTACTATTTTTTTTTTTTTTTTTTTTTTTTAATATAAAGTTGTAAGATTCAGTATTGGGCTTCATAGCCCATTACATTGACGCAGCAATAATCCCTCTTGGGTAAAATAATAACTTTTCATACTATCCTATAAAGAACAGAAGGGACTGTAACTCTGGCCGAACTGCCAACCAGCCACTCCCATCCACTGACCACACCCCCACACTTGGATGTTTTGTGACTTCCCACAAGGGAGAGCACAGGGACGGTCCCATTGAATCCTATGGGGACAATTTTCAAACCATTATTATACATCTTTAGGCTACCGCTGATGAAAATAAAGGGAGGGTTCAAACCGTGGGGGTGTGAGTGAAGGATACACGGGTCAAGTCAATGAGGAGAGGAGGCGGCTGCAGTCCGAAAGACTGAAGTGCTGCACAATTAAGCAGACTAGACAGACTATTAGGCCTGTATCTGCTGGCATTTTCATATGTATACCACCGCTCAACTAATAGGGACCCAGCTGGTCAGAACCGTGAATTATAACATGGTTTCCCTATGGAAAAAAAAAAAAAATACTCCGTTACTGAAATAAATAAATTCACCCAGGGCATGCCTTTATTCTCTAGAACCGCATGCCCAGTTGTGGGCTGTTTATGAAATTTTTGACCAAGTACACCGAGCTATGATCGCTCATTTCTAGGTGCGTTTTTTGGGGGGCCTGATGCACTGACAGGGAGAATGCAGGTGCTACAGTGTCAACTATGGATACTATCCCCAAGTATCTGGTGTGGTGCTAGAACCCAGGCCAAGAACTTCCAGCACTAGAGGAGAACATGCTACAGACTAAGCCAATAATCACTATAGTAGACCCTACCTCAAAGAAGCGGAGATTAAAACTGTGCATGAGACACCATTAATTCAGTTCTACTTAAGACCCAATTTCTTCGGCATCTAACACCCACCCCACACACACAGAGTTCTGACAGGGAGCTTTTGCTTTGCTGCGATTCTGTAGATGACCAACGGGGGCACAAACAAATGGGATTCTGTCAGTCTTTTGATCTTGTTTATATGATAAATATTACCTCCAACCTTAGCAGCCTGCTAGCCAGCAACTAAAGAAAAGACAGTTTGAGCTGGGTCATCACATTCTTCAGAGGACAATCCCAACACTTAGATTTCAGGAGTCTTGATAACAGTGTTTACAGGAAGAGACCTGTACTTTGCACTGGTCAGACACTCACCATCTTAGAACGTTTTCAAAGCTGCATGGATGGCCCAGGGCAGAGACCCGTGCCCCAGTAAAATATACTGTGCCTCTGTGAGGGTGATGCGTGGCTGCTGCTGCCGTCTACAATTAAATCCCCTCGTGTGAACCAAACACAAGCCCAGTTTTTTCTTTCCAAAGAGGAGGACTCAAACATTTGTGAGTTTTCAGTTTTAACCCACCTTTTCTTCTTCCTTGGGGCAACCTACTGGCTGTTCTAACAGTTTTACACTGCTGCTTAAACCTGGCTCGACTGAATAATATGAACTGTTATTTTTTTCATTTGACTCTAACGTTTTAATACTCAGTGCAGTGGGTTAGTGTCCCATAGACAAGTATATGAAATGAACTCTGCAAACCCTCTACTCGTGTCATAATTCCTGGGACCGCATGGCAAAGCTGGCGGTCAGCTGAGTGCTTTTTTGGGGTGTTGGGATTTTTGATGTTGGGATATTGAGGTCCTTTAGTTGCCTGTAGGGCTTTTGATGCAGACCCTTCACCATTTTAGTTGCCCTCCTCTGGACCGCCTCCACGCCTTCCGGAGAAGTGGTCTCCTGAACTGAACACAGTACTGTGGGTGGGGTCTTACCAGTGATATTTTCTGAGGCAGCACTTTTTTTTTTTTATTTATTTATTGCTGGTAACACTCCTCTCTATGCACCCTAACATCCCACTAGCTCTCCAGACTGCCTTGTCGCACTGCCTGGCAATCTTTAGGTCCTCCGATATGGTTACCCCAGGTGTCATTCGGCTTGATAGTTGTCAATACCCTCCTCCATTTTGCACTCAGCCCGGGTTTCTGTGCCCCAAAGGGCATTACCGTGCACGTTGCTTTACTGCAACCAGCTGCCGTACCCTTGACTACTCCTCTAATTCTCTGAGATTTCTGCTCATCTTTTCCACCCTGCCTCTGAAGTGTACACCCTACTGCAGATCCACAAAAGCAGAACTTCCTTCCAGGTCCTCTGCCATGTCATTTATAAGTATATTAATGAGGACTGATCCCAGCTCTGATCCCTGAGGCACCCGCTAGTCTACCCTCCCATCCTCTGAGTGAACCCCATTTACCACCAGCCTCTGTCGCCTAGCCCGTAAACAATTTCTTCTTCAGTTTACCACTTCTGGACCCATGCCAAAGCTACCCAACTTGTTTATCAGTCTCCTATGTAAATGGTGTGAAAGCCTTGCGAAATGAAGGTAGGCCATGTCCACGCTCCACAAGCCAGCCACAGTGAACAAGCCATTGTTGTCAGAGGCCATCCAGGAAGGGATTTAACATGACTGCTCTCCTTCTCGGGGGGGCGGGGGCATCTCCTGAAGTATGACTACCACCTGGGTGATGGTGCATGCAGGATAGATCTACAGCAGTAAGGAGGAGACAACAGTGGCTTGACAGAAGGTCACTATGCCTTGCATGTGCACGTGTCACTTAGCCAGACCGGTATTCTCCTAGGACAGGAGGGAAAGGTAAGTCGGAAAATTTCTCAGCTCTGCAGTGTGAGATGCTAGCGCTACTGTTGGCACTGATGTATAGATCCTGAATGGAGTTCTTTGGGGAGGAACATGGCCCACACCCCACCTGAAGGAGGGGGAATTCTGAGGTAAAGGAGGGCTGGGGTAATTGTGACAGGAAGACACTAGTGGGACTGGGAGGTCACAGACTAGGTACAGATGGGGTCAGCTGCAGGCAAGGAAGCACAACATATAAAGTAAAGAAATAAAAATCGCTTGCACTGTAGTTCTAAAAGTAGACAATAAGAGAACAATAGGCATTTTCATCCACTATGGCAGTGAAATCAGATGGAAAATACCACTGTGTGCATTTATTTTACCTATATGCTGTATCATACTAGGGTGAATAAATTTCAAGTTATAAAATAATAATATATGCAGCATACCTCTCAACTGCCCTGATTTTACCTCAAAATTTTACTATGTTCCTCCTAAAATTTGTGTTTACGTGACTAAACTGTGGTGATTGTAAGCACAAATTAATGTCAAACATTAAAGTTACAGACTTGCTCTAATTTAGAAATTGTATTTTACACTAAATCCTTATTCTACCAGCTTCCTGGTGGCTATCATTAAGTTTGAAACGGTGTCCCTGATTTTGGTCCTTTGTCCCTGATTTATTAGGCAGGAGGTTGAGAAGTATGACATGCAGTGTCAGTGGCTCAGCAGGTAGCACACTCGCCTTTGAGGCCGGAGGATAATAAGGCTGTGGGTTCTATCCCACCAGGCACTTGGGCTAAATCCCAATATTGACACGGATGAGACAGTAAACCGAGGTCCCATCTGCCTGTTCCGGTGGATGTGAAAGATCCCATGGCACTTCTCGAAAAGAGCAGCAGGATTCCCCCTCCCAAAATACCACCAACAGCTCAATCTGGTTCAACTGGCGTCCATCGTATCCCCTCCACCGGGACGAGACTGAACACAGGCAGAGTTGTTTAGTCCCCTCCTTTCCTGGTCAACAAATGTAAACAATATCCCAGACTGTGGCCCCGTCCTGATGTCGTTTTATAACAATAGAAGAAACGATGAAGGCTTGTGCAGAGGGGCCTGCAGGAAGAGCTCGGTTCCCCGAATCCCCACACCCCTGGTGGAGGAGCCGCAGTCCCCGGCCCTGCCCCCGCTCACTCACCATGTACACCACGTTGAGGGCGCAGAGCGCATTCTTGGAGCACGTGAACCCGCCGCACCCCATCTTGCGCTGCCCCAGCTGCCTCTGCCGGTACAGACGCGAACGAGCCGAGCGCGCGCAGTCGAAACAGCCCCGGCCGGAGAAGCGAGAACCTGCACCGCCGCCTTATCGCTCACTCGCGAAGCGATTTCCTCCTCAGCCGCCGAGGCCCGCCTCTCCGACCAGCGTCGCCGCTCATTGGCTAGTTGGACTGTCACTCACTGAGGAGTCCTCCACTAGAGATCGTGAGGTTTCTGACTCATGGATACATAGATAGTGTCGGCAGATAAGGGCCTGTGGCCCACCCAGTCTGCCCATTTAAGTTTGTAAGTTCAGTTTATGTTTTCCAGGAAGTCTGTAGCCCCTTACCCCTGACCTCCAGAATTCCTTTATGTCTATCCCATGCATTCTTAAAACCCGTGATTGTTTCAGCCCCCACCACTTCCTCTGGCAGGGTGTTCCACTTGTCCACCACCCCTTCCGTGAAGAAATTCTTCCTCACGTTTCCTCTGAATCGTCCTCCCTCCAACTCCAACTTGCTGTTCAAGCTGTACATAAGAGACACACAATGGCCTGACTCAAAATACTTATGTGCAGTATTTGTACTCAGGCAGGGCAGGGCCTTAAAAAAACTAGCATTTGTCAGTGCGAATGTTTGCTTGCTGATATTTGCATTGGAAGTGCAGGAGTTACACAGATGCAGAGTAGGAATGGCAGTGAAGTACCCAACTTCATGCCAGCCCCTGCAGAGATGGACAGGCATTGGGGTGTGCCTTTGGGTCATCACGCATAACGCTCATACCATTTCACCTCAAACTATCCTGCAGGCACCGACAAGTGCTGAGATGTGCCTTGGGGTGTTCGGCTTTACAGTCACCCCATTTCATAAGGAAATACGCTGAAATGGGTGCTGTATAGGAGAATGGGGTGAACTCTGGGCCGAAGAGTCCAAGGCACACCTCGATGCCTGTCAGTCTGTACAGGGTGGGATGTTATGGTTAAAAACCATAACGCCCCAGGCGTTTGTTGGTATTTGCACTACAAATTTTCAGCATGGCTTTTTTGTGACCCCCCCACCTCATGAAAGCATTTGGTACCTCTGCTCATGAACAGTGGCACTGTGTTGTTGTTGTTAATCTGTCTCGAATGTTGATTTGCTACAGTGACCATGCCATTCTGCGCCAGATGTGCAAAAACACAGTTCGGACAGGATGTCAAAAATGACAGCTGTCCAGGGCCGGCCCGGTGGCGCTGAGGGTTGAGGCGCTGGACGTCACACCTCGTACCACACCGGCGACCTGGGTTCAGGAACGGACTCGGGTCGACAGGGGTCGGCCGGGAGAGAGAAGGATCAAGCACCCAACGGCTGCTCTCCTTCTCTGGGGTGGGGGGGGATTGCACTCTCTGCTGCGATACCACCACCTGTTAGGCGAACTCAGGGTTGTCGGTGCAGCTGAGGGATGCCCTGATGTGGGGTAGGCGCTGGCAGAAAACTCAGTGTCGACATGTCTCCGCGCACACCAGCAGCCTTGTTCCTCATTGCACGCCAACATTGGGGATCCATATAACTCGGAGGAGAATCGCCCTCCAGCCACCTAGATGACGTCCTCTGGAGCCAGTCTCACCACCTGCCGACTGAACAGGGCAGACCCCACTGTACAGCTCACCTCAGGAAAAGGGAGGTATGGGGGTTTTCTCCTCACCCTGCCCTGGGGAGGGGTAATACAGGCCATCAAGGGCCCCGACAGTAGTGAGTGTGGCACTCTAGGGGCAGACTCTGAGGGTTGGGAGAATGCCACTCCTTGGAGGCCTGAATGAGTGAAGGTTGGGGGGACAGTAGGTGCAGAAAAATAATAAGTTAAAAAAAAAAATGACAGCTGTCCTAATCATAAGGAGGTGTGAAAAAATGCCAATGTTGAAAATCTGGAGTGAAAATATTAAAAAGTCTCGAAGTTATGAGCATGCGTGGAAACTGCAAAACGCATGCTCATAACACAGTCATTTTGTGAGATGTTCTCACTAAATTTTTAACATACTCATTTTGGGACCTCCACTCATGAACAGTGTCACTGTGATTTTGTTAATCTGCCCCAAACACTGATTTCCCACAGTGACCATGCCATTGTGTGCCACATGTGTGAAACCACATTTCAGGCTGGATGTGAAAAATGACAGCTGTACTGTTTGTAAGAAAGTATGAAAAAATAGCAATGCTGAAAATCTGTAGTGAAAATATTAAAAATTCTCGGAGTTACGAGTATGCATAGAAACTGTGCAACGCACGCTTGTAACACAGTCATTGTTTGCGAACTTTGGCCCAAAATTTTCAACATGAAGGTCTTGGGACCCAACCTCATGAATTCAGTCACTGTCATGTCGTTAGTCAGTCTCAAAAGGTGATTCCGCGCAGTGACCGTGAAATCACCTTTCAGGACCGAATAACGACATGACAGTGATTGAATTCATGAGGTGGGGTCCCAAGACCCTCATGTTGAAAATTTGGAGCCAAAATTCGCAAAACTGTCTGAGATATCCACCTAAGTTGAAAAAAAAAACAATGTATGCCATTATACAGTTTACCGGCATTTCTTCAGTTTGCTGTCGACTTTTGAAGAGTGCAGACATGTTCCTGGTCCACCGAACACCATCACACCGGCTCCGGAGGTAAGCATGGGGTGAGGGGGGTACGGGATGAGGGTGTGCAGAGGTGGGTGTGGGGTTGGGGAGAGGGCCCGGACACAACAAGGGACCGTTTTCAACTTTTCAGGTAAAAAAAAATTAAAATCAAAGGAAGGTTTTCCTTTTTGCAGGTAGATTTGGTATGCTAGGGTGGGCTCCCATTGTGCCACCTGTGTTTTTGGGGGACTGGAGCTGACGGGATTGGGCCTCCTGTCGGCAAAGGAACAAGGATTTGTGTTTGAGGGGAGGCATTATGCTGAGAGGATTGGACACCCCTTGGCAAACAAAATGTATGGGGGTATTATGCCGACGAGAGTGGGCTCCCCATAGCCAAATGATCTGGGGAGAGGGCATGCTGACGGGGATTGGCCTCCCCGTCAGCTTTATGGGGACTCTGAGGCAGAGCAGCGACATGTCGCCGCCATGTAACTGAAATGTTACACCAGGCTAAGCACTGCCCTACAATGACGGGTCACTTCCTCAGTGTAGCAACAAATTCGTTTCAACTTGGTGGCATTCTTGCTGAACTAGTGTCAGCAGCAGCGTACCGCATCAGGAAAACATGGCCAGACCTCAAATGAAGTACGGCCATTGGCCATCACAGTGCCGCACCTCCAAACCCTCTTCTCTCCTGAGCTGCCACGTAATGTTTCTTGCACATGCGCACAAGCAAACATAAAGAACAGTGGGGCCCCAGGGACCCAGTATGGGGATGGGGGGCAATCGGTAGTCCGAGGGACCAGCAGGAGATGCCAATTTGTTGGAGACCCCCCCAGAGTAGTAAGGGGAAGGAAGTTGTTGGCTTTGGGCATGCTACCTGCTGAAATGTTTCTTTTTTTATGCTGGAAAATCCTCAGTAGCAGCCACTTTCCCCACCACAGGTCCTCCTCTGCAGCCAGGAAAGCCCCTGTGTGTGGCACCAGTAATCCCCTCATTGTCCAGCATAGGGATAGCTGGTTCTTTCCCTCTCCTGCAGCAAAGTTCCCTTGCAGCTCGGCTTCCCCGAAAAAGTCCAAGCTTAGGCTGTGTTGAAACTTTTTTTTTTGTATTTCCTGATAGCTTGCTCACACTCAGACCCCTCCCCCCCCGACACACACACTGGAGCAGGCAGCAGCTGAAGAGGGTGCAGTATGCTGAGACCACGCCTAGCATGCGGCTAAACGTGACATGAAGAGCCTTTCGTGGCTCATTCTCAGAGTTCAGGGAGAGAACCCCAAGCCTTGAGTAGAATGAACAGACTGACTTAATTTTTTAATTATTATTTTATATTTTTTGGTTAGGAAAAACACATTAAGCCAAGACTTGTTTCCAGAGGCATCCTGGGAGCACAGGGAAGTTAAGTGATTTGCGCATGGTTACACAGCATGCAAGTGGTGGTTTGGGGGATTCAAACCCAGTTCTCCAGGTTTGCAGCTCAGTACTCTTAACCACTGCACGAGAGAGAGAGAGAGAGGGAGAGATAGAGAGAGGCACTAGAGTACAGCTGACCAGGGACAGAGCAGGACACACACATATTTAATTTTGTCATGACGGACGTGGAACAGAACCTTTTAAAAACTTTTAAATCCCATATCTTAGTTCTGACACTAAAGAAAGACAAATAGGCATATTGATATTTATGCCAGAAAAAACATTATTGCTTAAAAAACAATATGGCGACTAACAGGTACTGCTTCTATAAGGCCAAACAAACTGTATATACATGACATGCAGGCAAATTTTGTAAAAAATAGCACTGGGCATGGGAAATGCATAGATTACTAAATCTCTGTGTGTGTATGTATATATATATACTGTATATATGTGTATATATACATATATATATATATACATACACACAATAGGTTGAGTGATAAATGAGTGTGATAAATACAGCTATTTCCTCTAGAGTGTGATAAATGCTGATGACATCACTAGAGTGTGATAAACGACATTTATACATACTGTGCTGATGTCATCACTCACTCACTAACCACAGCCTGCATTCTAAACTGAACTCTTTCATAAATCTGTTTCTCACTGCTAATTGCAAGTAACTATTAACATTGCAAAGGACTCTCACCTGTTTCCCATAGTGTTTCAACAACTCACAGACCATTACTGTGCTACTCACAAATTCAATAAACACTGCATTCTAAATCACAGTGCTGCACCACAGGGTTTCTGTTTCTCACTACAAGCTGAAACTAACTCAATTAGCATTGCCATACAAATTCACCTGTTTCTCATAGTGTGTCTAACACTCCCAACCCATTCAGAAACACTCACACACACTAAGAACAACCACAACCAGCGCTCTCAGGATAGCCTAGAGGTTAGAGCAATGAGCTTTGAACAACCTTGATATATCTAGTACACTAGAGCTGGGTTTGACTCTCACAGCTTCCACACTGTGTGACTCTAAACAAGTCACTTCATTGCCCAGTGTCCCTAAATCACCACTAAAAACTTACCCAAACACTAAAATAAAAGACCAAAAAAAAAAAAAACTATATTTCTGAAACTCTTACTCTCATTGTATAAATAGCACACATGACAGACAGATTATGTGCTATGAAAAATATTCTCACTCCTGCATCATGAGCTCTGGATGATGAGTGCCGAAAGCACTCGTGAGATATCCAGAGCTCACTCTGCAGGAGTGAGAATATTATTCATATCACACGCCTACCCATCGTGTATCCTATATATATATATATATATATATATATATATACACACACACACACACATAATACAGGAAGGGGCAGTGGAGCATCGCCATCTAACATTATTACCAACGCGATCTCGGATGTTCTATGCCCACCTGTTACAAAATGCTGGCTGTACCCCTCGGATTCTCAGAAGTTACGAATATTAAGGTATGAAAATTTTGCAATGCATTGTGTGAGTACAGGGGAATCGGGGTACTGGAGCCCCAAATTTTGCAGCGATCACTGCATGACTTTTGCCAGTTGTTGTTCTTTAAAGAAACACCAGCGATGGAAACTCTGACTAGTACTTGATGTAAAAAAACGTGTTTATGTATGTAAGGAGGAGATCATGAGTGTAAAGACCAGTCAATTATTTACTTATTTTGTTTAATTTAATGGACTTTTATTTTTGGGGACTTGTGGAAGGTTTTTATATATGAGTAAAGGTGGCAGCCATGTTTGTGATGGAAATCAAGAATGAGTGAAGTGGCTCATGAATTCTGTATGTGAGTTGCCCAAATTCCAAATCCCACTGCCTGAACTTGTTGAAACCTGTGCAGTTGTGGACAATTAAGATATGGGTCTCAGAATTTGTTTAGTCAATCAGGAAACAGAAATTTCCAGCCCATTTTATAAGTAAGCAAAACACATGATGAGGTGTGGATTATCTCTGATGAGAGCATGCCCAGGTGTGTTATGAAGCACGAGGTGCGTGCTCCAAGTGCCTTATGCACCTGGGTGTGCTCTTATCAGGTTTTTTTTTTTATCAAGTATAGGATTACAAATACCTTTGAGCCAAGGCTCTTTTATAAAGGTTCCACATCAGAGAAATACAAATTATGGGGAACATCAAGACAGACATTGCAACAATGTGGTCATTGCAAACATATTACATATTAATACAATTCAAGGGTAACATTGTAAGCAAGGCAGCCAGTGGCATTTGTCAGAGAAAACAGACAAGAGATAGGTGATAACCCACACCTCAGAGTGTGTTATTGCACTTATAAAATGGGTTCCCAAGTAAGTATTTAAGAAAAAATAATAAAATAAAAAGAGGAAAACATTTTAATAATATGAGGTTTTTATTACCTGAAATAGTATAATAGTCCCTCTACTGAAGTACTTTCTGTACTGTGTGATGTCCACTGCAGCCCCCACACACACATACAGATACTGGTCAGGTTGTCATGTCTCTCTACATACACGTTTAATTCCCCATTGTCTTTGCCCTCTACACATAGTGTTAATCCCCTACTGTTGTTCCTGTTTCCACATGGTGTTAATCTCGCACTGCCGCATTTAGCGGCTGATTTGATTAAGACCAAGTAGAGGGCCTTCCTTTTTATGTGTGTGCTCACAAGTGTGTCCTTTCACAAAGACACAGTTTGCTATTATTATTTTTTTATTTAAATTTTCTTTGGTGTTTGGTTTAATGTTGCTGGCAGTGGCTTGGTTGGCTTGCAATGAGTGTGTCCCATATCAGCCGCCGTATAGAGCCATTTCTGGGTTGTCATTTTTTTTTTTTTACATTTCTTTTTCTGTGTGGTGCTATCCCACTTGAATGACGAGTGTGTCCTGCAGTACAGAGCCCTTGGGCTGTGGAAAATAGATATTGAAGACTGCAGGGGATGGGGGACTGAGACTGGAGGTAGCATGTGGTGAAAGTGAAAGCCATCTGCACTGAGCGATTCCCATTTCAGCAGTCATGGTGCCACTGAAGTATTTATGTTTCTTTTTAACATGGGGAAAAATTGCTGTGGCTGAATTTATTTAAATTCTTTTTTCATACACGTTGTGCTAACAGAGAAAGATAGAGTATGTGTTGCTTTATGTCTGCTGTTACAGTGGTGGGGCATTTCGCAGTGGTGCTGCCCGTTGTGTGCCCGCTTTTTAGACTACTTTGCAGCTGTGACAGATTAATGATTTCTCCTTATTGTTAGGTCGCCCAGGGGAGAAAAGTGCCGGCTGGCATAAATACATGCTGATAAGGACACGACTCAGAGGTCCTTTCAGCCAATGAAATTACGCCATTCTCTTTACCCATTTTATAAGTTGTACTATATGGACACACTGCCTCATATATATGTAAACCTTGCTTTGTTGTTTATGTTGCATTATATGAACATGCTGTCTCATGTATATGTAAACTTTGGTTAATGTTGTATATGTTGGACTATATGGACACACTGCCTCACTTGACAAAGAATATAGAAAAATATTTTATAGAAGTGTACTGAAGTGGGATACAATTAGGAGCAACGGACATTCACTCAATAAGCAATCCTTTTAGGACAGGAAGAAGAAACCGGTAAGGCTCGATGCCTACCCATATATACCATAGTGAAAGTAAGGCAAAGAAAGTATATGCACCTGTTCGTAGAGCATTGCAAAACTTAAAATAACACTACCTTCAGGCATAACTTTCCATACCTGTTCAGAAAATGAATATATCTGCAAGCTAGCAGCGGACAGTTTACACTGCTTAACAAAGTAGTGTATACTGGCATGTTTAATCCTGTATGATTGCAGAAAACCCTTAAAAACTATATTATTTTGGCAAAGATTGTTTTAGTGGCTTCCAAAGCATACTAGGGTTGCAGTACAGAGTCACAGAAAGATTTTAAATAAATACAGGTAAAACAGCATTACAATAAAAACAATATTAATAAAACACTTAAAGGAAACATTTTTGCAGCGCTGTATGCGGTTTCACATCACGTAGGGAATTGTTAGAAAATAGTGGCTTAGCTTAGTGGT
The DNA here is from genome assembly GCA_016271365.2 of Neoceratodus forsteri. Lineage (NCBI taxonomy): Eukaryota > Metazoa > Chordata > Ceratodontiformes > Ceratodontidae > Neoceratodus > Neoceratodus forsteri. Next base: position 28,176,426 of record JADMNL010000036.1, on the reverse strand, counting down.
ATGTGTTTGGCAGTGCCACGGATTTCTTTTCCTCCTCTTCAGCTTTCTTTTAAATAAATAGAATGAAATGTATGGGACAATGATTTTAAAATGCTGTCATATTAGGTTTTAAAAAGGCATCATATGGCATTCAACGTTGATTTAAATCAATGTCGAGAAGGCTAGGAGCAGTCACTGAATGCATGCAATAGTAATTTAAAATGCCATCGTATAAAATATTCACAATTTAATGATGAGTATTGTAGTGATGACAGCAGCAGTTGGCTGCTGTCATTAATCCATTAACAATTGGTGTGACTGAGGCTACATCTGCAGGCCCGTGTCATCAGTTTAGTGAAGATGTCTGTACTTGAAGGCTGGTTTAGGGGCTCTCAACTCACTGGCTTGCTGGCGGTAATCTCCAGGAAATGCTCCTTTGTTTATATACCTTGCATCTATGTCTAGGAGCAGTCATAGGGTGTACAGAATTGTATAACTGCATTTATATATATGCATGGACACAGATACAATGTAATGAAAAATGTTATCTCCAAAGCCAGCTCGGTGGCACTGAGGGTTGAGATGCTATTCCAGCACCTTACCTCCTGCCACACTGGTGTCCAAGTTCAGGAATGAGCTCTGGGCACCAGGGGTTAACAGAGGAAGGGGACTGGGAGATGATTGGCGTTCACTAGACAGCTCTCATCTCCCTGGACTGGGATGGTGAGTTTCCTCGCTCTCAGCTGACACCCATTGTTGGCTGGGTGTCAGAGCTGAGGCCTGGGGAGTTGACGCAGTGTCGGATGGCCAGATGGGGCTGTGATTCCGGGAGTGCATGTGTGCCACCACGCACATGCCCCCCGCCGTGCCACCACTGTTCTGGGTTCAGGAGAAATACGAGAAAAATCCTATGTCTCTCCGCTGCTGTATGTGATGCCCCCCGGAGCTTTCAGATCCCACTACATACAGATCCCCACTGGTGCGATGGTGAGGGGAGCAGCAGACAGGGCTGGAAGCCACCTGATCAAAGGCCCAAAGACAGGAGTAGGTGGCAGTGGGGAAAAAAATGTTATCCCCACATACGCATGATAAATTTTAGAACCCAGTATTTATCATGCATATGTTGGATGTCAATCATCTCCCCTCCAAAATGCACTGGGGCCCAGCGTCTCTTGGGTGGCGAGGCCATTTTCAGTGTTTTCTGCCCTCCCTCGAGATGCCAGCTATTGAGAAACCATGCACGAGACACACTGCGGTGTGACATTGGCTTGCATCTCTGCTCTGTAAGCCATGCCAGTTTCTCCTGCTGGCCCCAGCTTGTGCTGCAGTGGTGGCGTCGCTCTCTCCCTCCCTGGAAGAGAGAACAACCTCTGGGATGCTCGACCCTCCTCCCCCAGTTTTGGCCTCTGATGACTCAGGCTTGTTCCAGAACCTGGGTGCTTGAGGCGTCTGGCTACGGCCCTGCTGCTGTGCCAACTAGTCAGCTGTTCTTTTGTTGTTCTTTTTGTTCCCTACACTATCTATGGATCTAGGTCAATATAGCGGCAGCAAGATGGCACAGTCAATAACTGCACAGATAAACTGGCGAGAGGAAAAGCGTGCATCGGCAAGACAGCACTGAGTGATGACTGCATCTGGAAGCGGAATGCTGGGTGGGGAGACGTTGGTGGGGATTTAGTATTACCAACTCTGGGGGTAGAACTTAGGGAGCATTTACTATTACAAACTCAGGAGGGAGAAGTCAGTGGGGGTGATTTACTATTAGTAACCCCCAGGAGGGTGACAGTGGGGGCGATAAATATCCCAATACTGTTTTATCCCATTCGCTATTTTTCCTGACGCTATTTTGACTGCATGGTTTTTGCTCCCACTATACTGACCGGATACTAAGTATCTATACTGCATATCAGGTGTAAGTAAAACACTAAAAAATAGTAGAAGAATGGCAACACAGAAAACAATGCCAAAATGAAGGCCAACAGCCAACACGGCAGCCTTTTACAAGCCATAAGACAAAAACCCACCCTGATAACACAAACAGCTGAGTTTGCATTGTTTCTTGTGACATTAAACACACAAGAAAGAACATTACCCGTGAAATTAGACCAGCATGTGCGGAAATTACAGAGGCACAGCCACGAACGACGACATGCCACATGCCAGAAGGCATTAAATACAGATCTAAGAAAACCTGTTTTGAGGGAAAACAATGAGATGGTGTAAGGCAAATAAAAAGAGATTGTATGAATACGCTTCAGAACCTCTTCAACATAAATTTGTTACACACACACACACACACACTGAAAAAGCTACTTTGTACAAACTACAGTGTATGTGTAATGTAGAAAGTGCATGCAGGCCATGATCAAAAGAATGCAGGTGGGTCCTTGGGGTTTGTCTCTTTTATTTTCATAAAATATGTTTGTTTTTACTTTTTTTCATGAATATTTACTGGATTGTCATATCACAGGAGGTCAGCATGGAATTTTTCACTCTAATATTACCCCTGAACAAATGTTTTATTCCATAAAAGTTGTTATCCTTGTTAGGTAGAATGGGCGGCTTCAAAATCCTGACCGGTGCACTTGCAGCCATCTCCTACCTCCTCTCGGTCAGGAGTGCTATCTCCCATGGAGTTACCCCCACAGTGGGGCCGGGGGGGGCATCCCCCCCCAATTCACACATCTAAATCTGTCCAGGACTGGAGCGGCAGAGCGGGCCACAGCGCAATGGGCAGGGCCTCACAAAGCCGGTTTTCCATTTTTCCTCCTGTTTTCTCCCTGGACCCACGGCATCCAATGAGCGTGATGTGTGCATGCTGCACCTCTGTGGAGACACCCTGGCACTCTGTATGTGGAATCTCTTCCCACTGTGTGACTCGCTTGTGCTGCCACCCAGATAAAAGTTGTTATCCTTGTTAGGTAGAATGGGCGGCTTCAAAATCCTGACCCGGTGCACTTGCAGCCATCTCTTACCTCCTCTCGGTCAGGGAGTGCTATCTCCCATGGAGTTACCCCCACAGTGGGGCCGGGGGGGCCATCCCCCCCAATTCACACATCTAAATCTGTCCTGGACTGGAGCGGCAGAGAAGGCCACAGCGCAACGGGCAGGGCCTCACAAAGCCGGTTTTCCATTTTTCCTCCTGTTTTCTCCCTGGACCCACAGCATCCAATGAGCGTGATGTGTGCATGCTGCACCTCTGTGGAGACACCCTGGCACTCTGTATGTGGAATCCCTTCCCACTGTGTGACTCGCTTGTGCTGCCACCCAGATACCTTTAGGTTGGCAGTCAGCAGCGAGACACAGTAACCACCCTCCATGAGGGAGGAGAGCAGTCCTGCAGATGCACAGTCCTCCCTTCCCCTACCAGCTCCGAGAGTTACCCACGTCTGTTTCCGAACTCAGGTTGCGAGTTGGCAGGAGATAAAGCGCTCAGTGCCTCAGCCCTTCACACCACTGGACTGGATAGCCCTGGATAAATTTAAAGGAAAACTAGCACACACAAACCAAGCAACCTCCCAAGTCAATAAATATGTCCCAACTAGCATTTTGCCACATCATTACATTTTGTTTACTATCTTGCAATATGCTTTTCAAAGCATAATCCTAGTGGGCTTCAACTTCTGAGTTAAAGACTCATCTCAAGCCATCTTGGGAATGCCACCCTCTCCCTTCCCCAGTGTCCCAGTCCAGATGGTTGCCAAGGTCCGGTCGGTGTTGCAGAGCCTGTGGGGGCTGGGAGGCGTTATCCTGCCAGTGGGGTCTTTTTCATCTTCCCTCTCTTAACCCTGTGCACCTCTCCGATATCAGGCCTCACCCCATCAGACCTCACACACACTAGTGTGCCCCAGTGGAAGAGGCAAGCTTCCTGGCTCAATGCAGGGGACACTAATGCGACTGACCTGACGCCACCCTTCCCCTAGCTGGGAGCACTGCCATGTGGCAGCACAGACCCAGTACCTCAACTACCCAGCCAGCTGCCCAGGTTTATGCTTGACCTCAGGTTGCCAGCATGGGAGCACATCACCCTAACCACTGTACCATTGGGCGGTCCTCCTGTGCTCTCTTTATGTTAATTAGCACTGCAGTGCAGACTTGTCCCATTAGTTGTCAGTGTTAATTATAAAGAGAGCATAGGAAGCTGGCTAGTGTGCACAAGATAGCCGCGGGTGCTTCATTAAATCACAAGTTGCAGCACACTAGGATTATGCTATTAAAAACATATAGTAAGGCAGTAAAAAAAAATTCAAATTTTTGTGTCAAAACACTAGGCTGGGGTATATCCATTAACCGAGGCAAGACCTCAAAGCCACTAGTTCAGAGCACCTGACTACAACCAAATGCTAATTTTGTAATATACATTCAAACATGTTTTTATTACTCCTGACAAGCAGCTTCAGTAACATAGCCTGTCAAGGCACAGCCCTTATCATGACCTGTGATCCATTACATATCACACATGACGCGTATCAGCTGTAGGTAAACTCTGGTATAACATAACATGGTGTCAACTACATAGAAACTCTGCAGTGTAGCGTAGTGAAGCATAGTGTGGTGTCCGCTACATGTAAACTGTGTAGTGTAACATGGTATACTGTAATGTGGTGTCAACTACATGTAAACTCTTTGGTGTAGCATGGTGTAGCATAGCGTGGTGTCAGCTACATGTAAACTCTGTAGTGTAGCATGATGTAGCATAGTGTAGTGTCAACCACAAGTAAATTGTATAGTATAGCATCATGGTGTAGCATAGCGTGGTGTCAATACATGTAAACTCTGTAGTGTAGCACAGCATGGTGTCAACTATATGTAAACTCTGTAGTCTGTAGTGTGGCATCATGGTGCAGCATATAGTGGTGTCAGCTACATGTAAACTCTAGTGTAGCATGGTATAGCGTAGCATGGTGTCAACTACGTGTAAACTCTGTAGTGTAGCATGGTGTAGCATAGTGTAGTGTCAACTACATGTAAACTCTGTAGTGTAGCATGGTGTAGTGTAGCATGGTGTCAACTACTTGTAAACTGTGTAGTGTAGCATAATGTATTGTCAATTACATGTAAACTCTGCGGTGTAGCATGACATAGCATAGTGTAGTGTCAACCACATGTGAACTCTGTAGTGTAGCATGGTATGGCGTAGCATTGGTGTCAACTACGTGTAAACTCTGTAGTGTAGCATGGTGTAGCATAGTGTAGTGTCAACTACATGTAAACTCTGTAGTGTAGCATGGTGTAGTGTAGCATGGTGTCAACTACTTGTAAACTGTGTAGTGTAGCATAGTGTACTGTCAATTAGATGTAAACTCTGCAGTGCAGCATGACATAGCATAGTGTAGTGTCAACCACATGTAAACTCTGTAGTGTAGCATAGTATGGTGTCAACTACATGTAAACTCTGTGGTGTAGCATGATGTAGTAGCATAGTGTGGTGTCACCTACATTTAAACTCGGTAGTGTAGCATAGTGTAGTGTCAACTACATGTAAAAGCTGTAGTGTAGCATAGTGTAGTGTCAACTACATGTAAACTCTGTAGTGTATCATGTATAGTGTCAACTACATGTAAACACTGCAGTGTAGCATGGTGTAGCATAGTGTAGTGTCACCTACATGTAAACTGTAGTGTAGCATGGTGTATCATGGTGTAGTGTCAACCACATGTAAACTCTGTATTATATAGCATGGTGTAACTTAGTGTAGTGTCAACCACATGCAAACTCTGTAGTGTAGCATGATGTAGCATAGTATGGTGTCAACTACATAAACTCGGCAGTGTAGCATAGTATAGTGTCAAATACATGTAAATGCTGTAGTGTAGAATAGTGTAGTGTCAACTACAAGATGATACTCTGTAGTGTATCATGGTGTAGCATAGTGTATTGTCAACTACATGTGAACCCTGTAGTGTATCATGGTGTAGCAATTGTAGTGTCAACTACGTAGAGACTCTGTAGTGTAGCATGGTGTAGCATAGTGTCCTGTCACCTACATGTAAACTCTGTAGTGTAGTATGGTGTAGCATAGTGTAGTGTCAACCACATGTAAACTCTGCAGTGCAGCATAGTGTAGCGTAGTGTGGTATCACCTACAAGTAAACTCTATAGTGTAGCATGGTGTAGTGTCATTCACATGTAAACTCTGTAGTGTAGCATGGTGTAGCGTAGCATGGTGTCAACTACGTGTAAACTCTGTAGTGCAGCATGGCGTAGCATAGTGTAGTGTCAACTACATGTGAACTCTGTAGTGTAGCATGATGTAATGTAGCATGGTGTCAACTACTTGTAAACTGTGTAGTGTAGCATAGTGTACTGTCAATTACATGTAAACTCTGCAGTATAGCATAACATAACATAGTGTAGTGTCAACCACATGTAAACTCTGCAGTGTAGCAGGCTGTAACATAGTATGGTGTCAACTACATGTATACTCTGTAGTGTAGCATGGTGTAGCATAGTGTAGTGTCAACTACATGTGAACTCTGTAGTGTAGTAGGGCGTAGCATAGTGTAGTGTCACCTACATGTAAACTCTGCAGTGTAGCATGGTGTAGCGTAGCGTGGTGTCACCTACATGTAAACTCTGTAGTATAGCATGGTGTAGCATAGTGTAGTGTCATTCACTTGTAAACTCTGTAGTGTAGCATGGTGTCAACTACGTGTAAACTCTGTAGTGCAGCATGGCGTAGCATAGTGTAGTATCAACTATATGTGAACTCTATAGTGTGCATGGTGTAGCATAGTGTAGTGTCACCTACATGTAAATTTTGTAGTGTAGCATGGTGTAGCATAGTGTAGTGTCACCTACATGTAAATTTTGTAGTGTAGCATAGTGTAGTATCAGTCACATGTAAACTCTGTAGTATAGCATGGTATAGCATAGCGTGGTGTCAGCTACATGTAAACTCTGTAGTGTAGCATCATGGTGTAGCACAGTGTGGTGTCAGCTACATGTAAACTCTGTAGTGTAGCATGGTATAGCGTAGCATGATGTCAACTACTTGTAAACACTAGTGTAGCATGGTGTAGCATAGTGTAGTGTCAACTACATGGAAACTCTGTAGTGTAACATGGTGTAGCATAGTGTAGTGTCAACTGCATGTGAACTCTGTAGTGTAGCGTGGTGTAGTGTAGCATGGTGTCAACTACTTGTAAACTGTGTAGTGTAGCATAGTGTGCTGTCAATTACATGTAAACTCTGCAGTGTAGCATGACGTAGCATAGTGCAATGTAGTTTCAACCACATGTAAACTCTGTAGTGTAGCATGGTGTAGCGTAGTGTGGTGTGAACTACATGTAAACTCGGTAGTGTAGCATGGTGTACCATAGTATGGTGTCAACTACATGCAAACTTGGTAGTGTAGCAAAGTATAGTGTCAACCACATGTAAATGCTGTAGTGTAGCATAGTGTAGTGTCAACTACATGTAAACTCTGTAGTGTAGCATGGTGTAGCTTAGTATAGTGTCAACTGCATGTGAACTCTATAGTGTAGCATGGTGTAGCATAGTGTAGTGTCACCTACATGTAAACTGTAGCGTAGCATAGTGTAGTGACAACCACATGTAAACTCTGTACTGTAGCATGGTGTAGCATAGTATGGTGTCAACTACATGTAAACTCAGTAGTGTAGCATAATATAGTGTCAACTACATGTAAACGCTGTAGTGTAGCATAGTGTAGTGTCAACTACATGTATACTCTCTAGTGTATCATGGTGTAGTATAGTGTAGTGTCAACTACATGTGAACTCTGTAGTGTAGCAGGGTGTAGCATAGTGTAGTGTCACCTACATGTAAACTCTGTGAGTGTAGCATGGTGTGGCGTGGCGTGGTGTCACCCTACATGTAAACTCTGTAGTGTAGCACGGTGTGGCATGAGTGTGGTGTCATTCACATGTAAACTCTGTAGTGTAGCATGGTGTAACATAGCATGGTGTCAACTCATTGTAAACTCTGTAGTGCAGCATGGTGTAGCATAGTGTAGTGTCAACTACATGTTACCTCTGTAGTGTAGCATAGTATGGTGTCAACTACATGCAAACTCGGTAGTGCAGCATAGCGTAGTGTCAACTACATGTAAACTCTGTAGTGTAGTATGACGTAGCATAGTGTAGTGTAGTGTCAACCACATGTAAACTCTGTAGTGTAGCATAGTGTAGCGTAGTGTGGTGTCAACTACATGTAAACTTAGTAGTATAGCATAGCGTAGTGTCAACTACATGTAAACTCTGTAGTGTAGCATAGTATGGTGTGAACTACATGCAAACTATGTAGTGTAGCATGGTGTAACATAGTTTAGTGTCAACTACATGCAAACTCAGTAGTGTAGCCTAGTATAGTGTCAACTACATGTAACTGCTGTAGTGTAGCATAGTGTAGTGTCAACTACATGTAAACTCTGTAATGTAGCATGGTATCGCATAGTATAGTAACAACTACATGTGAACTCTGTAGTGTAGCATGGTGTAGCATAGTGTAGTGTCACCTACTTGTAAACTGTAATGTAGCATAGTGTAGTGTCAACCACATGTAAACTCTGTAGTATAGCATGGTGTAGCACAGTATGCTGTCAACTACATGTAAACTCAGTAGTGTAGCATAGTATAGTGTCAGCTACATATAAACTCTGTAGTGTAGCATGGTGTAGCATAGTATGGTGTCAACTACATGTAAACTTGGTAGTGTAGCATAGTATAGTGTCAACTACATGTAAACACTGCAGTGTAGCATAGTGTAGTGTCAACTACATGTGAACTCTGTAGTGTAGTAGGATGTAGCATAGTGTAGTGTCACCTACATGTAAACTCTGTAGTGTAGCATGGTGTAGCATAGTGTAGTGTCATTCACATGTAAACTCTATAGTGTAGCATGGTGTAGCATAGCATGGTGTCAACTACGTGTAAACTCTGTAGAGTAGCATGGTGTAGCATAGTGTAGTGTCACCTACAAGTAAACTTTTTAGTGTAGCATGGTGTAACATAGTGTAGTGTCAGCCACATGTAAGCTCTGTAGTGTAGCATGGTGCAGCGTAGTGTGGTGTCACCTACATGTAAACTCTGTAGTGTAGCATGGTGTGGCATAATGTAGTATCACCTACATATAAACTCTGTAGTGTAGCATAGTATAGCATAGCATGGTGTCACCTACATGTAAACGCTGTAGTGTAGCATAGTGTAGTGTCACCTACATGTGAACTCTGTAGTGTAGCATAGTGTAGTGTCAACTACATGTAAACTCTGTAGTGTAGCATGGTGTAGCACAGGGTAGTGTCAACTACATGGAACTCTGTAGTGTACCATGGTATAGCATAGTGTAGTGTCAACTACACGTGAAATCTGTAGTGCAGGATGGTATAACATAGTGTAGTGTCACCTAGATGTAGACTCTGCAGTGTAGCATGGTGTAGCATAGTGTAATGTCAGCCACATGTAAACTCTGTAGTGTCGTATGGTATAGCATAGCATGGTGTCACCTACACGTAAACTCTGTAGTGTAGCATAGTGTAGTATCAACCACATGTAAACTCTGTAGTGTCGCATGGTGTAGTATAGCATGGTGTCAACTACGTGTAAACTCTATAGTGTAGCATAATGTCAACTACATGTGAACTCTGTCATGTAGCATGGTGTAACACAGTATAGTGTCAACTACATGAGAACTCTGCAGTATAGTATGGTATAACACAGTGTAGTGTCAACTACATGTGAACTCTGCAGTGTAGTATGGTGTAACATAGTGTAGTGTCACCTACATGTAAACTCTGTAGTGTAGCATGGTGAAGCATAGTGTAGTGTCAGCCGCCTGTAAACTCTATAATGTAGAATGGTGTAACATAGTATAGTGTCAACTACATGTAAACTCTGTAGTGTAGCATGGTGTAGCATAGTGTGGTGTCACCTACATGTAAACTCTGTAGTGTAGCATAGTGTAGTGTCAACCACATGTAAACTCTGTAGTGTCGCATGGTGTAGTGTAGCATGGTGTCAACTACATGTAGACTCTGTAGTGTAGCATACTGTAGTGTCAACTACATGTGAACTCTGTAGTGTAGCATGGTGTAACACAGTGCAGTTTCAACTACATGTAAACTCTGTAGTATAGCATGGTGTAGCATAGTGTAGTGTCAACTACATGTGAACTCTGTAGTGTAGCATGGTGTAGTGTAGCATGGTGTCAACTATGTGTAAACTCTGTAGTGTAGCCTAATGTAGTGTCAACTACATGTGAACTCTGTAGTGTAGCATGGTGTAACACAGTGTAGTGTCAACTACATGTGAACTGTGCAGTGTAGCATGGTGTAACACAGTGTAGTGTCAACTACATGTGAACTCTGCAATGTAGCATGGTGTAGCATAGTGTAGTGTCACCAACATGTAAACTCTGTAGTGTAGCATGGTATAGCATAGCGTGGTGTCACCTACATGTAAACTCTATAGTGTGGCATAGTGTAGCGACAACCACATGTAAACTCTGTAGTGTAGCATGGTGTAGCATAGCGTGGTGTCAACTACATGTAAACTCTATAATGTAGCATGGTGTAGCATAGTATAGTGTCAACTACATGTAAACTCTATAGTAAAGCATGGTGTAGTGTCAACTACATGTAAACGCGGTCGTGTAGCATAGCGTAGTATCAACCACATGAAAACTCTTTAGTGTAGCATGGTGTAGTACCATAGTGTGGTGTCAACCACATGTAAACTCTGTAGTGTAGCATGGTGTAGTGTACCATGGTGTCAACTACATGTAAACGCTATAGTGTAGCATAGCACAGATTCAACTATCATTTAAATTATCCCAAAGCGTATCACATTCAGACAGCGACAGGAATACTGCGAAGACAATTACAGCAACAAAATCGGCAGTTCACTGCAGTGGTCCCCGGTATTCACGGCACTGCTGTCTCTGGGGATATCGCCCCCTTCCCGAATCAACTCCAACTTGGAGTTGGTTTTCTATAGTGTGGGGGGGGGGGCACAGCCCCCCGCATGGATGATGCAGGGGCAATGCCCCCTGCAAAAAACATTTGCTTTCCTGGACAGCACAATGCCGACTGTCGGCATTATGCAGTTACGTAATGCCGCTTTGACATGATTTGTGTCGCTGCAGCTTGAGGAACCATCTGAAAGTATTGTATTGTTACAGCGTTATAGGAGGCAATACATTTAAAATACAGAGGAAGAACACTGAATGCTAACAATGGCATAAATACTGATGGAGGTTTGCTTTAAATTCATTCCGAGGGTGGTCCAGTAGTAAGAGTACCAGCTTGGGAACCAGAAGGTTACAGGTTCAAACCCCACTTGAGTCAAATATTCACTGTTTGACCTCGAGCAAGTCACTTAACCTCGATGCTCCAGTCTGCCCAGCTGGGGAATGGGTAAAAGGAAGACCCCACTGGAAACAAGATTTATCACAGTTGGACTATCCTGGGTAAATAAAAAGTAAAATAAATAATAATGAGGAACTGTTGGCAACTAGATGTACCGTGAATACCACAGAATGAACCAAGGATTCCGAAGGACAATCCATTGTATCAACCAGACAATGCAAAAAAGCCAACACATAAGAAACAGCACCCCCACAGTACAAAAATGACTGAAAAAAAATTACCGATTGCAAAGGCACTGCAAAATGCTGCGACCTATGAGTCACAGCACACAGCTGCTGACGGGGCTTGCAGGAGGACAACAATAAAGCTTACACAGTAAGTAAGGATGCCTGACGCCTTCTGCCAGAAGCGACATAATAAGACACTAGAAAGCAAACGGAACACAGAAAGCAAGGCGTTGCTTAGTAGTTACCAGTCACTGTTTGGCAGGATGGAAGCATAAAAACATATGGTTTCCTGCCCCCCCACTAATCTTAAGAGCCCTACATCTCTGGGAAATCGATGAAAAAACATAATCACAATAAAAAGAATAACGATAGGTCTTCCGATGATGGCCCAGTGGCAATGCACTGTGCTGCTATACTGGGAACTTGGGTTGGGCACGGACTCAGGAAACCAAGTTGGGGAAAGGCCACAGGCTGAAGCAGCTGCTGAAAGGCAGTACGTTCCACCTGGGGAGGGCTGAAGGCAGGTTCCAGCGACACCTGCAGGAGGCCCTGGGAGCTTACTCCCCCTCCCCCCGCAGTGCACTGCACCCGCATGGTGTCACAAATGGCTGCCTGGCCACGTCAAGGGGAGGAGGAAGGAGAGGGGGAAAGCAGGGAGACACATTCTAGCTGCCGTCTGTATGATGGTTAATACGCTCAGCAACAGGATCCCTTCCTATGGTCAAACACTTTTTTAGGTCAGACCATTACAGTTTCTGGTCGGCATCTCTAACACCACTGCTGTGCTTGAGGCCAGCAGCTAAGGAACAGGTAGGACAGTGTTACCAGTACCGTGTGGTCGGAGCAAGTGCAGCAGACAGGACTCAGACTTGCAAGCCAGGGCTAGCTGGAGCACAGGCTGATGGTAGGGTGAAGGAGTATCTGTGTCGGCACTGACTCTCTTCCTAGGAGACTGGGCTTGATGATTTCTGCTCCTGTAGCAGCTCCTGCTTGAGGCCTGGTGCAGGTGCACTTGGCAGACTGGGTGACGATGTGCTTCCACCCACCTCCTCAGGATGACACAATGTAATTGTCCTTGTGGGAGAAGAGAGAGGGTGAGAGAGATGATAAAAGTAAATACCACCTGACTCAGTATGCCTGGTGGTCATATCCTCCTCCATGTCACCCTATCTCCTAGCTGGCTGTTGCCCCCAGTTGTCTCTGGCCATGGGTAGAGTCGCCTCACTCCATCTCTCCCTCTGAGGGGCCTCCAGTAGGGTTATGTCTGACCAGTGGAGAATCGTTTGGGTGACCTGGGGGCCTAGAACCGATGGCAGCATTGGAGGGGGAGTCTGGTGGGCAGTAGAAGGCACCAAGCGGACTTGAAGGAGTGGGTACAGGGGAGCATGGGGTGAGGAGGAAAAAACAGAAGGCTTTTAAAAGAAAAAAGGGCTGGAATAAGGTGTTTATTTCTCTAGATAAAATGTGTTTTTAGCTGAGGAGTTTGACACACTATTCCTTTACAATAAATGTTTCTACGATATTTAGCCTCCAGAGGGCGCTCAAGTACTGAGATCCTATCACATGAAGTATATCCATGCAGACTGTCTGACCATAAAATGCAAGTAACAATAAAGCATTTCAGCAAAAGTGATGCTAGGCCATTTTAGAGCCATAGAGGTTTAGGCTCCTCCAAGCTGGTTTGTTTTTAATAAAATGTTTGTTCTGTTTATCATAAAGGAGGCCACATCCACTGTACGTGAAGACTCACATAAGAACAACTGAACAATGCTTCTCTCACATCAAAATTCTAAACGTGTACAGTACGTGTACAATTAAATATTACACTAATAGCCAGTCAGCACACACAGTCGCTGTACCATGTACCCACATACAGTGGTTTCTCATACAGGAGCATTAAGAGTGGGAGGTTTCACTTCAAAGCCAGGGGGAGAATGTCTAGACTCACATTTTAATACATAAACAAATGTCATTTTAAACTTATCATAAATTATTCTAGCTGTATCGAGTGATTTATAATAAGTGATTAGGTCCTCAAGGTGTCTCTTATGGTGAAGAGAAACCATGTATGAGGTTTTAGTCAGTGAGAACTGCTCACTCTCACTTTGTAGTCCTCTCGCCAGACCACACCCTTAGACTGTATTAGATCAAGGCCTCTCACCAATCACAATGCCCTTTTCCTCTGTGCATGAGACACTTATTCTGTGAAGAGTATCTCACACTCAGCTGCCTGGGAAATGGGTATGTTCAGGAAGTTATTTTTAACATTGTAATATATTATTTATCAGTCTCGTTTAATAATATGTCAATATAGCCACGAGACCAGTGCTGGAATTAAACACTTGTGCTGGGGGCCCATTAGGATGCTGTCTTTAAATTGAGCCCCTTTCCTATTATAAGTCAATGGCAGAGGTGCGAGAGCTACGGGTTCACTTCAGAGCTAGCGTCTGAGCCCTGGCAAGCTCCCCCATAATTCTGACACTGACCGAGACCACTCTTGCAGTTGTAAGAGTGGTCTCACTTTCATTCTTAAGGTGTCAGAACCACTTATGTTCTGTTTGCCATTCACATACCTTAAAATGCATGTGGGATCACTCTTACAACTGTAGAAGGGGTCTCAGGGTGGTATTAACATACATAATGGACACCCCACGGTGGTTCTGTTAGCTTATAACATCCCATCATAAGACAGTTTCACCTTACTGCATTTATGTGAGTTCAAACAGTCTAAATATTATGAGGCAATTCTAATGCAGTCATCCATGAGCTAAACCAAGCAACTATCAACCAAGGCACCCTACATATGTTGTGTTCACGAATTTGATATTTCATCCCTGTTTTTAAATTACATTTATTTTATTCATTTTCAATAAACGTACATATATTTTACACACATTACAGACAGAGACATAACACTTGCCCAACTATTTACACTGTGGAGGGAAGTAGTAGGGTATCGGAGAAGTTGCAGTAAATAATTGAAATGAATATGCAGTGCACATAGTTACATACTTTGGTATAACTGGATATGTGCTATCTATTACAGGGTTGAAGGGTAGTTTATTAACCTTCGGGGGCAGTTCTTCTCTGAGTACTATGGGTGGAAGTGAATACAACGAACGCAGCTTACTCTGTACAAACATGCCAGTAGATAAACACCTTACAATCTATCAAGTCTGCTCAATTGTGCAGTTCCCAAGGTGTTTACAGAGAGAACCAACCCCCCCTCCCTATTTCCCTCTTGACCTCCCCTCACGTACACTCCCCCCCCACATGCAGCTTTATCCTGTGCCATGCCCTCTTGAAGCTTTTCACCATTTTTAGGGATGGCACCTCTTCTGGCATCTCATTCCACCTGGCCTCCATTCACTTCAGTGAAAAAGTGCCTCCTCATCTCCCTCCTGAACCTTCCCCACACCAGTTTTTGGCTGTGCCCTAGTGGTCTTGTTCCCACCAAGGCTAAAGAGGCTCTTAGTGCTCACCCTGGCCCAGATATTCAAACTGCGCCAGTTTGTGGCGCAAGCCTGTGCGCCGCTCAAAATAGTTGCGCTGGGGTGTGGCCAGGGCGATATTCAACGGAGTTGCACTATGGCGCGACTACTTTGAATATCGCCCCCTGGCCACCCCCACTGTGCATGGCGCAGTAGAACTGCGCCAGCGCAAGTGGTCAGAGTGGAGCATTGAGATGCGGTGGCGCAAGTTCCATTGCACCATGCACAGCACCTGTGATATTCAAAGGGTGACATGCAAATGGGGCCATAATTTATGCAAGGTGCACGGGGGCCATTTGCATCTGATTACAGCCCCATTGGCATGCCATTAGCATGCAGGTACGCCGATCCCCGATGACTTGCGCCTGGCCCTTGCCAGGTCGGCAGCCATTAGGGACCGATGCCCTGCAGCGTCCTTGAGCATAACAGTATTCCCCATTAGCCCAGTGCGGGCATAACTGTAACACCCCAAGTAGCCCGATCGCGGGCAGAGCGTTATCAACCCCGAGTAGCCCAATCGCGGGCAGAACATTATCCAGTCCCCCTGGAGTAGCCCGATTGTGGGCAGAGCGTTATCAACCCCCTCCGAGTAGCCCGATCGCGGGCAGAACATTATCCACCCCTGAGTAGCCCGATCGCGGGCAGATGTTATCCAACCCCGGTAGCCCGATCGTGGGCAGAGCGTTATCAACCCCGAGTAGCCTGATCGTGGGCGCAACAGTAACCCCACGAGTAGCCTGATCGCGGGCATCAGACCCCCTCCCAAAGTCCAATGAATGAATTCACATATCTGGACTGACTAGTGCGGTATGGGCTGCGCCAGTGGCTCATGCTCTGGAACCAATGGGCGTGCAGCCGACTATAAGTCGGCGGGCAGCAGGCAGGTGGGGTGCTGCTGCCTGCCGGCTGACAGGGGGAGCAGAGTGGTGGGGCTCAGTGGGCGGGTGGGGTGGGGTCCACAGATCACCAGGGATTTCGGACTTGGGGGTGAGGAATGCCACCACGATCGGGCTACTCGCGGTCCACTGGACCACCAGGGATATTGGACTTTGGGGAGGGTCTGATGCCGCGATCAGGCTACTCTGGCGGTGGGGGTTTGTATGCCCGCGATCCGGCTACGGGGGTTACTGTTATGCCCGCGATTGGGCTACTCGGGGGTGGGGGTTACTGTTATGCCCACGATCGGGCTACTGGGGGAGTGGGGGTTACTGTTATGCCTGCAATCGGGCTAATCGGGGTGGGGGACAGCTATGCCCTGATCGGCGGGCATGAGGCGCCGCCAGGTGCGCGGGACAACGATGGCCACCCACAGGTGGCAGCTGCTGTGTTGCACCCTGCAATCGGCAGCTCACCTGTGGGTGGCCCTCGACTGTTCCTTTTTTAGCTTAACTTTGAGCAGGCGCAGGTAGGGTTGCACCTGCAAACTCTGCCGGCCTGGGCTGAATATCAGGATGTGCAGTTTATGCATAGAGCACGCCCCCACCTGTGCCTGCAAACGTACTGATGCGCCCTGGCGCGATCGGGATTGTCGGCGACTTTTCCCTTTTCAATATCGCAGCGGGCGCATCAGTGGCTGTGCATGGCGTGATCACCGTTGCGCGCAACCTTTGAATATCTGGGCCCTGTTTATACCTTTACAATCTTGATCATGCCCCCTCCCTTGCTTCCTTGAGAGAGTACATGTTGCGCTCCCTGAGCCTCTCCTCATAGATGTCATCCTGCTGGCTTGGGATAATCTTAGCTGCCCTTCTCTGAACTGTTTCCAGCAAGCTGATATCCTTCTTAAGATAACGTAAAGCTACCAACAGTCCCTATTTTCCCAGGACAGTCCCTATTTTAGGCAGCATGTCCCAGTGTCCCTACAAGTTTTGCAAAATGTCACTTTTGTCCTGTTTTTTGCTTACTTGTCCTAGTTTTGTCCCTTTTCTTTTTTTTTTTTTTTGCTGACTACAAATCCGTTAGTGGCAGTTATTTCAGCACCACTGTGGCTGTTCAGGCTGGACGCGGTTGCAACTTCAACCCTCGCCTGTGTTGCGCCCACAAAGCATGTCAGTGGGGCGCAGTAAAGCATGTTCCTTCATGTTAAATTAGACTGGTAGTAGCGCAGACAAGCACATGTGGATGTCTGCCAGCCAGCAGCTGAGAGGGACTCCAGACAGAGAAGAGACCGGCAGCAGAAAGCTATGGTACTCGAACCTGATCAGCTGTAGGGAAGTGTGTGAAAACAATCTGGTGTGGTGGTGGGAGTCACTGAAGTGAAGTTTGCTCAGCACATGAGGTGAGTGTAAGTGGGTTGGATGGGGCTGTCAGGAGGAGCAATACATGCAGCTCGAATGTCTGATCACAATTTAATGCAGGTTTGCTTCTAATGAACTTTCTGTACATCATGGTTTGGAACTTGCTGCAGCAGAATGATGCATTATTTTAATCTGGATGTTTGCTACTGGTGTTACTGTGGGGTGGCACGGCCAGAGCAAGCAGCAAAATGTAATTGATTGTGTGCAGTGTTGTCTGCGTCAGTGCCCGTGGGAGTGACACGGTGTGTGTGGGGGGTGGGGTTTCATGGTCAGGATGGACTGTCCCAGTTTTAGGCCTCGGAAAGCTGGTAGCTTTAAATAAGGGCACCAATATTGCACACTGTACTCACGATGCAATCTTATCAGAGATCTGTACAGAAGCATAATGACCTCTGCCTTCCTGCTGGTAATTGCCTTGACTATGCAGCTCAGGATCCAATGTTCTTTGGCTGCCGCTCTCCCACAGTGTGCCGAGTGCATTTGGTCAGATGTAATGATTACTCCCAGGTCTTCGTCTTCCTCTGACCTGGTTACCTGCACACCACCCAACCAGTAATTGGTCCCTGAATTTTTTGAACCCCAAGTGCATAACTTTATACTGTTTAACATTAAACCACAGTTGACAAATGCCAGACCACTTCTCGAACCTAACCAGGTCTTCACTGAGTTCCTGTCTCCCCTTCTCCATGTCAACCCTCCTACAGAGCTTTGTGTTGTTCGCAAACAGGCAGATTTTGACCTTGATTCTGTCCACAATGTCACTTAAGAAGATGTTAAACAGCACTGGACTGAGCACCGGTGTAACCCCCCTGCAAATGGGGGTTCCCAAAAGACTTCCAGGAGCTTGCTTGAATGCTCCAAGCCTGAATGGTGTTTGGCGTTTAAGTCATTTATCAGTGAGTGTTTTAGAACCTCTGGTACTGTCTCTTTAAGAGCTGTCTGCTTGCAGACATAATTAGTTGTATGGGGACTGTGTGTTTCTTTGAGTACCACTCAAGCTGCTGCCAATTCACTCTATTTTGCAGTCACTAGGAGTGCAAAGGGAACCTATCTGAAAGATGTAACTGTTTGCCAGAAATTATTTAGAGTAATAATGAAATTACAGTTTGTCTAACCTGCTTTCTTTGCAGCCAGAACTGTGTCTGCTAGTTCCCATTCTAGTTTTGAACTGCTGAACTGGACCAATCAGTGTGGGGTAAGCTAGCTCTAAAATGGTGCCTTGGGCGAATCAGAACTTGGACTCATAATCTGAGCCAGCCACAAGAGGATTGTATGGGCAGTGACTCTGGGAGATGTAGTTTAGACTTCAGTGCCTTTTTGGACCAACAGCAGCAGTCTTTGTGAGTGACAGCCAATCCGGTCAAGAACTGGGAGGAACTCAAAGGAAGTGCCCGTTTTGTCGGTTGGAGTTTCAGTTGAGCTTTGGCAGTGAAGAAGGAAGGAGCCCTGTGCTTTTCAGTGTGCAGTTTTAGTCAAAAACGTGTGTAAGGCCCAGAGTTCTGGTCTGCAGCTTGTGTAACAGCTTAGTTAGGACTGAATCTCTCCGAAAAGAATCAAAGGATCTCTGAAGAGTAGAAACCAGGCTCACCCTGTAGAAGACTGGATGAATTGCTGAAAGTGCACTTTCGGTCTGTCAGGAACTGAATCTGCTGTGTGTTCTCGGGTATTGTGCAGTAATTGCGATGGGATACAGATGCAGCCTGCCTGGTATAGTGCTTTCTTTTATATGGATGTGTGAAGAGGTTTGTGTACCTCAAGTGAGCCCTGCTGACATTGAAGGACCCTATCTTATTTGGAGGTCGTGAGTACTAATTCAGGGTCGCTCCCTGTTGAATTGCCACATTAAATCCAAAATGGAATTACTGTACTGCTGACTGTTTAATTCTCCTTTCTCTTGTGTGAAAGGGCCCCTACCAGCTGCCACGGTTTGGACTAGCCACTAGGGCTTGGGTACCCAGGGACAGTAACTGATAGGGATGAGGCCTGTGCACAGAGCCATAGGTAGATTATTAGAGTGATAAGCTAATTAACCTGATTTCCCCTGTCCTTGTTATATCCCCTAAATAAATCAGAGCTGCTTGTTTCAGCAAAGTTATACTGCCTGAGGTATTTGTCTATGTTAAAGTACTGTACTGTGATTGTTGCACTGTATCTCATTTCACAGGAGGTCCCAGTGCCGGAACCAGACCTGGGGGTAAGTGTATACTGTGAAGGTAATTCTGATATATTGTGTGGGCCACTAGTGGGAAGAAAGGGGGGTTGCAGTGTCCCAGAGGGCTGTGACCAAGTTAGTTTAACTATTGCAAACCCTGACCTCTGGTGGATCCAGGCCCTCAACCTGTTAGTGGCAAATCAGGCAGGGGTAGTAGCCCCTGGGATAGCGCCATCTAGGGTTACATCTTGGAGGCTCACCGCTGGGATTGTGTGTCCTCTAGTGGCCATATTCTACGAACCACTGTTAAGAAAAAATGGGTACCCGACAGAGTGGCTGTGCACGGCTGGTGAGTGGTGTACTGGGGAGGAGATCGACCCCCAAAATGCTATGCTTATCCTGGACATCCCCTGGTATCAATTCGGACACTGTGAGGGAGTACTCTCCAAGGTGGAAGGTTTCAAAACCCTGTGGTGGTGGGTCGGCATGCTAATCTGCTCACCCACACTTTCCTGGCCCTAGTAGAGTTTAAGGATCCCATAGATAGCTCCAAAGTGCCACAGACCATTACCCCAGAGGGAGCCCTCACTGCTTGGAGAGTGATAACTAAGGACAGTAAAGACCCGGGGGGGAATCAGCCCCCACCACTATCTGAAACTTTTGAGGAGAAATTTGCTGAATGGTTGCTGGGAGAGGGGAAAACTGTGGAGGACTTGAAGAAACTATTCTTGCCACCTGGGGGTGTTCCTCCCCCAACACCCTCTCCTGCTCCAGTGCCCGTAATGGTGGCTGAACCAATGCAGACTCCTATTTCTGCACCTGCTATTAGTCACGACTTTTACCGAAGGTTGAGGATCTTCTCTGGCACCCTCCCCACCCCCCAAGGGGAGGATGACTGGGAGACCTGGATAGACTATGTTGCCCCCCAAGTGCTAGAATGGCAATGCTCGGAAGGCGGCGAAGAGGGTTAGTGAGAGCCTCCGAGGTCCTGCCCTAGCACCATCCGTGCTAAACGGGCCAGTAACCCTGAGCGACTGCACAGGCCTATCTTGAGGCCTTGGAGAATGTGTATGGAGCCCAGATTCTGATGAGGACCTATGGTGGAGAGTAAGAGATGCACAACAGTACCAAGGGAGTTGTTGTCTGTGTATGTATCTCGGCTGGAAAAATTGTTGCAAGAATGCCTCAGAAAAGGTAGTTTGCCAGCGATTGAACTGGACCGAACCAGGCTGGACAGGATCCTTAAGTCTGCCCCTTCTCAGAACTGCTGTTGCTTCAGTTCGCCTGGCAGATCGACTGGAATCCCACCTCCTAGATGAGTTAATGAGAGAAATTCGAGGAGTTGAGAAAGAGCGACCCTCGGAGGACCTGCACCAATAGCTCGCTACGACCAGTGACTGAGGGTGACCCATCAAGTGAAGTTCAGGGCAGAGGTTGGCAGTCAATGAGTGCTCTGACAAGGAAAAGATATGTCACAATGGGGCGAACTGTTGAGAGAGATCCGGGAATTCAAAACAGTCCCTTTATGAAGGCCACGCTCCTGAAATGCAGGCCCTGACCTATATCGACTGCATCTGCTATGGGGTGGGGACCACCCATGTATCTTCTGCTGATAACAGCTCCGAACTCGATTCTTGACCATGGAAGTGGAGAAACTGACGAGATGTCTCCAAATGCTTATCACGCCGCAGACAGAGATGGCACCAAGGTTCCAGTTAGTAATACCCCGCCCTGGCTCCCAGTGTGGCGCCTCGGCCAGCTCAAACTCCAGAAAGTATGTTTTGCTATAATTGTGGGAAAGATGGGCACATGAAAAGGGAATGCCAGTCCCCAAAAGACACTGACAAAGTTGCATATAGGCTACAAGGAGAGCTTCGGAGAAGAAATCAGTGGTTAAGAGGTGCACGACATGATCCCAGTGAGGGCACCAAAAATGCTAATTCACGTCCTTTTGTGGCAAGGTCAGTTGCCCAGGCCCCCACTACCGCCTCTCCAGACTGGTCCAGAATAGTGGGTCCTCCATGGAGACCACTGTAAAGGTGAATGGAGTGTCTACAAGAGCTGTATTAGACAGTGGCTCCCAAGTGACAATTATGTTCCAGGATTGGTATCAGAAGCATTTGTCAGACGTACCCTTACAACCATTAGAAGGACTGCATGTATGGGGTTAAGTGAGAAGGCCACCCTATTCCGGGTATATCCGAATTTGGCTGTCTTTCCCCACCTCCGTGGCTGGAGTGGCCGAACAAGTAGAGACCCTAGCCTTAGTGTGTCCCCACTGGACTGTATGATGGTGTCCCTTTGTTGATTGGAACAAATGCTCATATGTTCGGAAGGCTGGCACAGTTGTGTTATGAAAACAGGGGTCAAAGACTAGTAGAGCTTTAAGAGTTCCGGCTTTAATTAAGAAGGCCTATGAGGCACAGAGATGCTGAAAAAACAGAACCAGAGGAACCGGTCGAATTGTATGGAAGAAGGATCCTGAGTCTCTGATCCTGGCGCCAAATGCCCAGTGTACCTTACAGGAGAGGTCCGTATCAGAAAGGATGTTAAGAATAAAATATTAATATTGGATGCACCAGGCGATGGAAAATTGCCAGAGGGACTGCTGGTCAAGCCTAGTATTTTGCCGCTAGAGCCCATGCTTATGCCAGAAGGGTAATGGTCCAAGTTCATAATGTGTCTGAAAGAGACATTCGAGTAAACAGAGGTTGCATCCTGGCTAATGTGCATTGTGCAGACACTGCAGTGCTACCCAGCAGCAAGAGTTCAAGGAAGAATGACAGAGTAACGCCTGACTTGTTTGATTTGGCGACTCCCCGCTGCCAGCTGAATGGAAAGTGAGGATCAGTGAGAAGCTTGCCCAGAGAGACCAGGTGTTTTCTTTAAAGGAATGGGATGTAGGATGCGTGCAAGGAGCTGAGCACAATATCCGGCTGCATGACGAAAGACCATTTCGTGAGAGGTCTCGACGCCTGGCACCTGCTGACATAGATGATGTGAGACGGCATCTGCAAGAGATGTTAGCTGCTGGTGTAATACAAGAATCCAGAAGCCCTTATGCTTCCCCATTGTGGTAGTGAGGAAAAGAATGGAACAGTAAGGATGTGTGTGGATTATCGCACCTTAAACGGCCGGACTATCCTGATCAGTACACAATGCCCGCATTCAGGATGCTTTGGACTGCCTAGCGGGAGGCAAGTGGTTCTCTGCACTGGATCTCCACGCGGGTACTACCAGATCCCGATGGCCCCAGAGGACCGTGAGAAGACGGCTTTATCTGTCCGCTTGGCTTCTATGAATTCATGAGGATGCCTCAAGGGATTTCAGGTGCCCCAGCCACTTTTCAGCGATTGATGGAGCGTGCAGTGGGGGACATGAACTTACTAGAGTGCCTGGTATACCTAGATGATGTTATTGTGTTTGGCAGCTCACTGGAGGAACATGAGAGCAGATTATTTAAGGTATTGGACCGACTGGAGGACTTGGCTTAAACTGTCCATTGATAAGTGTCAATTCTTTCAAACATCAGTAAAGTATGTGGGACACATAGTATCCACCGAGGAATAGAGACCGACCCAAGTAAAGTTGAGCCTTGACCACCTGGCCACAGCCAAAAATCTAAAAGAACTGCAAAGATTCCCAGGATTCTGTGGTTATTATCGGCACTTCATCAAGGACTATTCAAGAGTGATCCGCCCTTTACTTAACCTTACTCAAGGGTATCCCCCAACCCACAAAAATACCAAAGTCAGCGTCCCTCAAGACTGAAAGAGTGTATTTTCATCCGAGTGAGTATTTGGGGCCAGCTGGACCCTGACAATGAGACTGCTTTTCATGAGATCATATATCAACTTACCCATGCTCCAGTGCTGGCCTATGCCGATCCAAGAAAACCTTCGTCCTGCACACTGATGCTAGCTTGCAAGGGTTGGGGCTGTGTTGTACCAAGAGCACGAGAATGGCCTGAGACCAGTGGCCTTTGCCAGTAGAAGCCTGACCCCATCTGAAAAGAACTATCCTGTACATAAGTTAGAGTTCTAGCTTTGAAGTGGGCTATTGTTGACCAATTCCATGAGTACTTGTATGGGGCTAAATACTAGTAAAAACTGACAATAATCCTTTGACCTATGTGCAGACCTCAGCTAAGTTGGATGCCACTGGCCATAGGTGGCTTTCTGCATTATCTACATATGACTATGCTCGAATACCGAGCAGGTCTGAACCACATAGATGCTGATGCTCTCCCGGAGGCCTGTTCCCCAGAATGATTGGGTCCGATTGGCAGAACCTGACATTCGGCACTCTGCCGAAGTTTGACAGGAGGAACAAATGTCCACGGACGCAGTGGACTGCATGGTGGATTGCTTGGGAGCCTCTGAGATTGCATACCTGCTGCTTATTGCCACTTTTCTGCAATAGACATTGGTGCACTGCCTCAGCTGGACAATGACAGTATTCAGCGGGCTCAACTCAGCGATCCCATGATCAAAGCAGCTTTAGAAGCCCTCTATGCAGGAAAAGATGTGTCCAAATTACGCCTCACTGATTTGAGAACTGCACTGTTATACAAAGAAGGTCCTAAGTTGAAACTGATCAATTAACTGTTATACAGAGAAACAGTAGACAGAGGGGACAAGTAGACAAACAACAACTAGTGCTGCCCACTGCCTTCGAGACTCAGTACTGAGGTCCTTGCACAACCACATGGGGCACCTTGGTATAGACAGAACACTTGACTTGGTGAGATCCAGATTCTATTGGCCTAAGATGAGGGCTGATGTGGAGCAACACATTCGAACTTATGATGCTGCTTACAGAGAAAGCTTTGCCCCAGAGGGCTGCCCCTTGTTAACATCACCACCAGTGCACCCATGGAGCTAGTCTGTATTGATTTTCTAAGTTTGGAGTCAGATCAAAGAAATATCAGTAATGTGCTGGTGGTCACTGACCATTTCACGAGATATGCCCAAGCTTTCCCACCAAAAGACCAGAAAGCATCCACTGTGGCCAAAGTACTTGTAGAAAACTTTTTGTTCACTATGGGGCTCCACAAAGAATCCATTCTGATCAAGGGAGACTTTGAGAGTCGTCTGATCAAAGAGATGTTTTCTCTGTGGGGAGTCACGGAAAGTCCAGAACCACTCCTTACCACCCCAGGGGGACCCACAGCCTGAACGTTTCAACCGCACTTTGCTAGATATGCTAGGCACCCTGCACCCAAAGGACAAGCCTAGATGGAGCCAACAAATTAGCACCCTGGTACATGCTTATAACTGCACCAAAAGTGATGCCACTGGATTCTCCCCCTACCGCCTGATGTTTGGAAGAGAAGCTCGACTACCAGTAGATGTGTGTTTGGGGTCTCTCCTGATGGGGTTCAAGCTGACAACTATTTACAGTATGTGCAAAGTTAAAGGCCCAGCTAACTCATGCGTACCAACTGGCTCAAACCATGGCTGCCAAAAGAAATCTGGCCAACAAAGAAAGGTATGATAAAAGGTGAAAGCACAGGAACTCCAGGAGGGAGATCGGGTATTGCTAAGAAATCTGGGACTGCATGGCAAGCACAAGATTGCTGACAGATAGCACCATCTCCCTCACATTGTAGTGGGCAAACTAGATGATCTGCCAGTGTACAAAGTAAGGCCTGAGAATAATTCAAAGATGTAAAAACAATGCATAGAAATCATTTACTGCCCATTGGACAAATCTTAATTGAGTCTGAGCCCTAGAAGATGCCCCTCTGGACCAGTGACTAGAGCTGCTGCTAAGAAAAGATCAAGAAAGTCTGCACCTACAGAAGCAAAGTTAAAGTGTTCCCTCCACAAGTCCCAGTTGAGCATGACTGTCAGTCCATATCGGAAGAAAGTGAGAGTGACTTTGAATACTATCCTTCTACGAACTGAGTCAATTGTTTCGGGCAATCCCTAGTCAATACTGGAGACAAAGCTGGGCCTTCTGGACTGTCTAAGCCCCTAGCTTCATCCCTGGAGCCAATGCTCCCAGAAAGTGAAGTGCAAAGCATCAGATCAGATGAAATGGAATCATTGTGCATGGTTGAACTGTTTGAGCTTTCAGGGGAGAAAATGATAGATTGGGGCAGACTGCTGATACACCGAACAAGAAGAGTATTTTGAGTGCCCTGACAGTCCACTGCCAGTGTCCGAAAGCTCTCCATGCGAGCCAAATGTTGTGGACTCAGAAACTGTAACTCCTGGAGCTGAAAGTGCCCCAAGTTCTAGCCTCTCTACCCCAGGGAGACTCCCCTGACAAGTGAGGACAATGCTGAAAATGAGGCTCAGAGTGCAGAGACTGTAACAGTTCCCCTAGAAAGACTGGTCGAGCTGTAAAGCCTGTGGTGCACCTCAGTTATGATTCCTTGGGAGGCCTGTGGATTTGCCTCTCAATGTTGTCCATAAAGTGTATGTGTCCCGAGCTCATTGCCCAAACTAGCGTCAGTGCCAACTCAAGTTACTTGTGTTGCCCTTTAAGTATGGTGCCATTGCCCCGTCCAGCCCCAAGGTAACTGATAGGAAGGGCCCCCTCTTCAGGTTTCATGTACAAGAGGTAATAACTTGAGTTATGGTACAATGTGTATGTAATACTGTGTAAAGTGGCGTACTGCAATGTTTCAGAAATGTGTTCTTGGTAAAATGATATATTGACTGATGATTACATGTGTGAGCCTAATGCAAATGTATACGGTTGCAGTTAAAACTTATGGGGTACTTGCTTGACGGGCGTCAAGCTTTCCCAGGCCAGGAAGGGTGTAACCCCCCTGCAAATGGGGGTTCCCAAAAGACTTCCAGGAGCTTGCTTGAATGCTCCAAGCCTGAATGGTGTTTGGCGTTTAAGTCATTTATCAGTGAGTGTTTTTAGAACCTCTGGTACTGTCTCTTTAAGAGCTGTCTGCTTGCAGACATAATTAGTTTGTATGGGGGACTGTGTGTTTCTTTGAGTACCACTCAAGCTGCTGCCAATTCACTCTATTTTTGCAGTCACTAGGAGTGCAAAGGGAACCTATCTGAAAGATGTAACTGTTTGCCAGAAATTATTTAGAGTAATAATGAAATTACAGTTTGTCTAACCTGCTTTCTTTGCAGCCAGAACTGTGTCTGCTAGTTCCCCATTCTAGTTTTGAACTGCTGAACTGGACCAATCAGTGTGGGGTAAGCTAGCTCTAAAATGGTGCCTTGGACGAATCAGAACTTGGACTCATAATCTGAGCCAGCCACAAAGAGGATTGTATGGGCAGTGACTCTGGGAGATGTAGTTTAGACTTCAGTGCCTTTTTGGACCAATAGCAGCAGTCTTTTGTGAGTGACAGCCAATCCGGTCAAGAACTGGGAGGAACTCAAAGGAAGTGCCCGGTTTTGTCGGTTGGAGTTTCAGTTGAGCTTTGGCAGTGAAGAAGGAAGGAGCCCTGTGCTTTTTCAGTGTGCAGTTTTAGTCAAAAAACGTGTGTAAGGCCCAGAGTTCTGGTCTGCAGCTTGTGTAACAGCTTGTTAGGACTGAATCCGTCCTGTGAAAAGAATCAAAGGATCTCTGAAGAGTAGAAACCAGGCTCACCCTGTAGAAGACTGGATGAATTGCTGAAAATTGCACTCGGTCTGTCAGGAACTGAATCTGCTGTGTGTCTCCGGGTATTGTGCAGTAATTGCGATCGGGATACAGATGCAGCCTGCCTGGTATAGTGCTTTCTTTTATATGGATGTGTGAAGAGGTTTGTGTACCTCAAGTGAGCCCTGCTGACATTGAAGGACCCTATCTTATTTGGAGGTCGTGAGTACTAATTCAGGGTCAGCTTCCTGTTGAATTGCCACATTAAATCCAAATGGAATTACTGTACTGCTGACTGTTTAATTCTCCTTTTCTCTGTGTGAAGGGCCCTACCAGCTGCCACGGTTTGGACTAGCCACTAGGGCTTGGGTACCCAGGGACAGTAACTGATAGGGATAGGCCTGTGCACAGAGCCATAGGTAGATTATTAGAGTGATAAGCTAATTAACCTGATTTCCCCTGTCCTTGTTATATCCCCCTAAATAAATCAGAGCTGCTTGTTTCAGCAAAGTTATACTGCCTGAGGTATTTGTCTATGTTAAAGTACTGTACTGTGATTGTTGCACTGTATCTCATTTCACAGGAGGTCCCAGTGCGGAACCAGACCTGGGGGTAAGTGTATACTGTGAAGGTAATTCTGATATATTGTGTGGGCCACTGAGTGGGAAGAAAGGGGGTTGCAGTGTCCCAGAGGGCTGTGACCAAGTTAGTTTAACTATTGCAAACCCTGACCTCTGGGTGGAGGCACCCGCCATTGGATCCAGCCCCTCAACCTGTTAGTGGCAAATCAGGCAGGGGTAGTAGCCCCTGGGATAAGCGCCATCTGGGGTTACACCAAGCTCTGTGGGACCCCACTGGTCACAAGCCTCGCTTCTGAGAATTCTTCCCTGATAACCACCTTTGAGTTTCTGTCCTGCAACCAGTTCCTGACCCATCCCACAAGCTTAGCCCCACCCCCATCTTCTAGCTTCTGACCAGTCATCTATGAGGCACAGAGCCAAAGACCATGCTGAAGTCCAGACATAGGACATTAACTGCTTGGCCGTTGTCCACTGTCCTAGTGTGACCTAGCCGAAGAAGTCAATTAGGTTAGTTTGCTAGGACCTCCCCAACACATACCCATACTGACTCACATCCTGGAGTCCATTTTCCTCAGAAAGCTCACTAATCTCTCTTCGGGATGGTCTCTATCAGCTTGCATACTACTGAGGTCAGGCTAACCAGGATGTAGTTCTCTGGTTCATCCCTCAACCCATTTTATGAAGCTGTACCACATGGGCAGTTCTCCGATCCTGGGGCACACTCTCAAACTCCAGAGAGGTGTTAAATAGGTCATTCAGGGGACCTGGCAACAGGAAGGACCACCCCACTGTTTTCTGCTGCTTTAGAAAACCGAACCGGCACAAGGAAAAGAAGCACCGCCACAGTCAAATAAAAGCACGGTTGCAGGAAAAGTAGGATTCAAAAACATTTTATTGTGAAAGAGACATATACCATATAGCCCATAAAACTGGCCACTGGTGCTGGAGGCTGAGGCACAGTGGCTACCCTCACGCCATGCCATGCAGCGACCCGGATTTGGGCGAGCCCGGGTCGGCGGGGGAGAAAGGATTGAACATCTGGAGGACTGCTCTCCTCTCTCGGGGGGAGAATGCCATGTCCTGCTCTCTGATTGCCCTCTGGCGGTGGCTGGAGGGCAGTATGGGTCAGGAGGCATGCTCCGATGTAATCACATTGGTAGGGAGGGCGGACAGGAGAAAAGGAGGAAAAAGAGCCTGGCAGGGCTGCATGATGGTCTACCATGCCCGAGGGCAGACCCTGGCTTCTGGATTGGGTCTTTAATCCGTGGGGGCACTACTAGGGTCGGTGAGGGTGGGAGCGGTGGGACCTGAGAGAGAGTCCCTCCTCAGAGGGCCGAAGCCACCTGCCAGAGCTTAGGAGGAAAAAAATCTGAATGGAAAAAAAAAGTCACCCCTCATGGAGACACCGGCAAGGCACCTGTGAACTCCAACTGATTCGTCCCATTAAAGCGTCATCAGGGAGTGCAGCCATGGTACAGATGTCCACATTTATGCAAGGAAATTTAAAGAGAGAGTACGCAATGAACAGCTGCATAAATAGGTTTAAAAAAGTGACAGCAACGACCATACTAATACAGGTCATAAATAGGTATGTGATTCCATACTACCATTTATGGGCAATATTGCCTGTGTCTCCCAATAAAAGTTTTTGAATACGTACTTTTTCTGCAGCCTGTCTTATCTATTTGACAGTGGTGGTGCTTCTTTTTTCTTGTACCTTCCCAGTCAGGGGACCTGCTCTTAGGACCCTTGGGTGCATGTCATCTGGCCCAGGGATTGTCCACCTGTAGGGCCCTTAAGTACCTTGTCAGCTTGTATTACACCATCCATGACTCCCCCCCCTTCCAGCTACCGCCCTCCTGTGCCCTTGTGGCACTGGTCTGTCCTTCTCCCTGGTGAAGACTGAACAGAAGTATTTGTTAAGTACCCCTGCTTTTTCTTCACTACTCTGCCTAGTCCCCTCCTTTTTTTAATCTGTCAGTCTCGTCCTTTATGTTCCTTTTCTGCCTTTTATACTGGAAAAAGGTCTTCTCACCTTATTTTACCCCTTGGATTAGCTGTATGTCTCTCACAGCCTTTGCCACTCTAACTGCTCAGCTCACCTCCCTCCCTCGAGTTAGAAGAGTAATCCTCCCTATCTTCTTCCTTCGAATACATTTGCATTTTTGAAGGCTGCCCTCTTCCTCATACTGCTTTTATCACCTCCTTGCCGAACAAGTTGGGCTTTTTGGCTTTAGCTTCCTTATCTCTGATTTTGGCATACTCTAGCCTCCATCTGTCTTTATTGTGGTCCATTTCTCTTCTACGTCCCCAGTCAGATCCTAGCAAGTGTCATATGCTTTAAGAGAGTTATGAACGCTTGCAATTCATTTTTCAAATTTTTTTACGGTCATAATTTTGGCCCTTGGACGATGCCAAGGGGGGGGGATCCACTCTCCATATTGGCTAGATCCCGGCACATGCAGGGATCCAGGCATCATGGGGCTCATGCCAAGGGGGGTTTCC
Organism: Neoceratodus forsteri; assembly: GCA_016271365.2. NCBI lineage: Eukaryota > Metazoa > Chordata > Ceratodontiformes > Ceratodontidae > Neoceratodus > Neoceratodus forsteri. The sequence continues at coordinate 28,146,305 of JADMNL010000036.1, read as the reverse complement.
CTTGTGCATCCCCCCTCCCCATCTGTCCGAGGCAGGGCCAGTCATACAATGACGTCGACGAATGATTGGGCACACACCCACACCCAATGTGCAGAGGTCCGCTGGTCCCCACCCTGACAGGCTTCCAGTATTGTCCCGGACTGCTGCATCCCCCCACCAATGCTAGGGGTGGCAGGTTCCGGGTACCAAGTTCCCTCCCTCCTCGGAGAAGGTGAGCAGTCCCTGGGACACTCGGGTCCTCAAGGTCATTGTTCATAGACTGTAACTTGCTATGATAAAAAGCTAATTCAGCATTAATTTCAGCTGATATTCCTGAGTGCAGGATTTCTGTGTCTTTATCGATTTCAAAGAAATTAAGCCTGAAAATTATAGGGCCAGGCATACCCCCAGGGTCCGGCATCGGCCGCAACAATCTGCGTGCCCTTTCCACCATGTAAGAGGGGCCATGCGGGGAGAGTCTAACCACTATCTCCAGTACTTCATGGATGAATAAAATAGTGTTCTGCCCTTCTGCTCTTTCAGGAAGGCTGACAACTACAAGGTTGTTATGTCGGCTGTGGCCCTCCTGGTCCTCCAGACGATCTTCGCATTTCTGGATTTTCCTCCTTCGAGATGTCACCTTGGGCTCTGTTTGACCAGCACAATCCTCCGGAGGGATGATGTGGGTCTTCTTGTCTGAGACCGCCACATACAATAAAGCCTGCCAGGATAAAGCAAAGGGTCACAGTTTCCTGCATGACAAAAGGGATTAACTCCCATCGAAATTGTCATGCTTCCTGCAGTAACTTTGCTGCAGAATTGGGTTTCATCCCGAAGGGCTTTACTGTAAGTTCCTCAAATGCTGGTTACAACATTCTGAAGTCTCCTGTTAAGTTGAGCAATGTATCTTTAATCATGCCCAGGTCTTTGAAGAACTTCTCCATGGCACCCACGTCGCCCACTTGTGCTGGGGATGGCAGCAGGGAGTTGTTTGTCTTGTGATACTTCAGCAGCTGGGCTCTATCAGGCAGAGAAGAGGGCAGACAGTACTTATAATCTCCATTAACCCCGATTCTGCAGCTATTGTCTAGGTAAATTGGATATCACTCCATAGCTGTTGTTAAGTTCTCTTGATTGCAGAAAATGTTGAAACGTAGTCACAACTTTGGTAGGATATTTAATTTACAAACTAGAACGACTCGAGGAGCTGGCTGGCAAGCTGCTTCTCCTCAACACACCATCATGTGGCATCACTTTACTCCTGTTTGAAGAGGTATTGTATGCCAGTACATATTTAATAAAAGTTGCAATTGTTCTCAATGCTTTTTGATCCTATTTGTGCAATCCATCAACTAACTTTATAAAATAGCAAAAAAAAAGATCTAGAAACTTCATTGGCCAAGAGTCGTCACCTGACCATATGTTAAATCTTTATAAATGTACCGTCAGATGCCAATTCTCATTTTCCTCACAGAAAAACCTACTTAGAACCATTTTATAGGTGTAATAAACCCCTCCAAAGTGTGCACCATATGATTTTAAAAGCACTTTCCTGGGGCATAAGGACACTCAGCCTTTGGCCTCATGCCTTACTACACCCCTGGGGCATGCATTAAAATCCTATACTGCACACCTATTGTGGCTTATTACTTACATATCTGCTGGTTGCGATAAAGTGGGCATGAATAAATAAAAAACACGTATACAGTATCCACTCGTGTGCTCTCCAGTTTTGTCAAGACCCCATCACCACAACTTTTTAATAGCAAGTTACCCTTTCTGCTCAGATATGCTTCTATAGCATTTGTAAACTGAATATACTAGGCAATACCTAGCAAAAAATGAGCCCAGTTTACTTATCCAGAATCGGATCAGGGTTGGGACTTGTACACAATGCCGGCTTGTGCAGGCCTGGTGACATGTGCTGGCAGTGTTCTGTGCTGTCATGTCGCAGCCTCGGGTTCTAGTGTGGGAGGGTGGTGCACTGCAGCACTGAGGTGCACAAATCACTGGCGGAGGGTGGCCTGCACATTTGAGTACCTCCTTTGTAAAGCAACGCCAGGCAGGGAGTGTTGGACAGCCCAGAGGTTGAGAGTCTTTAGGCCTTGGTTTAGTGGTAGTGCTGAGGTTCAGAGGTCAGGTACTTGGGTTCATAGATCATGGTTTTCAGATCCTAATACTTCACTGTCATGGTCTCAGCTTTCTGCTGTCCATAGGCGTGCACACAGACGTGGTGCAAAGAAACTTACTGTAGAACTCTACTACAACAGTTTCTTTTACACAAACCATAAATAGGATGCTGAAAATCACTAAAAAATACCACATTTATTTAAAACATCAACAACAAAGACCACCTGACATGTTTGAACATGTCAGGCGTCTTGTTGTTGATGATTTAAATAAATGTAATGTTTTACGGTTTTCAGCATCTCTTCATCTTTCTCTTCTGTGGTGTGAACATACTTAAGTGCGGAACTCACCATGCTGGCACACAGGCGCCAAACAGTTCAGGTTGCTTGGGTTTCCTCATCTGAATTGCTAACACCCCCATGACACAGGCCATCAGGGGTGCAAACATCCCCCACAGCTGGACAGCCAGACAGCAACACTGACACAATCAGTGGCAGACACATCTGCCCGCCAGTCTCAAAGAATCACCCAGAGCTGGAGAAGAATTGTTTGTTGTAGTATTGGTCCTTGTACAAAAAGATGAACCAAGTGGGTGATTTTTGATACCTTTTATTGGACCAACAAGAGAGTCACAGAATGCTTTAAACTTTCAAACTACACAGAGTTTTTCATCAGCAAAAGAAATGGAGAACTCTGTGTAAATAAAAGGTATTAAATCACCCATTTTGCTCATCTAGAGACGGAGAGTTAGTGCTGTGGCACATGTCTAAATGTCAGACAGCTGTACAGCACCACACTGCCAATTAACACCTTCTCTGTATCTTGCAGCCCCTGCAATTATCAGAAAAAATTACATAGGACATTCTAAACTTCAAGGATTTCACTCATCCAGAATCCGGAACCTATTACTCTGTGTCCTCAGTCACTAAATACAAATAAATACAAAGTTGTATTTTTTTTTTTAATCTGCCTGACAACAATGCTTCCAGCCCCAACACTGACCTTCTCATGGGCTTACTGGTTATCCACCACTTACCCAGGACCGGACGTCATAGTTGTGGTGGACGGCCATGTTGGTCTGGTCCTACATGAGCCTGCAAGGGTGCTGTCATGGGCAGACTGGATGCTGGCAACTGGTAGGCCTTCTGCTGCCATCAATGTCTATGTATCTATGTGTCTTAATAGCAGACCAGCGGTTTACCCCTTATCTCCAGTTTTCCTCCCCAGGAGTATTGGCGCATGACACCACATGCATGCCAAGTCTCTGGCGGCTACCCGTCCCCCTTCTTGGGCTTCCCAGCTGTGCTTCCACTTTGTCTGCACCAGATGGTAGCCATGCAGCTGAGCAGCGTCTCCCCCCTCCCCGATGAAGGACAACAGTCTTTGGGATGCTCAGTCCTTCCTCCTGGCTGCTCCTGGACGCCCACATTGGTTCCCAAATGTGGGACACCAGCATTGCTAGAGGAATGCTACCACTGCACCGATGGGACAGCTAGACAAAATAGAAAGCTTCAGTAGAGGAACAGCCTAGAATAAAGGAACTGGAGTTCAGACTCTGATCAATTAGAAACAGAAAGAAATGAATGTCTTACTAGATTAAATTGGAGCCAAGGCTGTTTCTTTACAGTAAAGCTTCAATAATATTTTCTAACTGGCAGCTGTTTATAAAGTTCTTATTTTTCAGAAATGATATTAATTTCTGTAAAGTATCCATCTTTAACTGTATCTCAATATAAAGTGACAAGAAAAACTGTATTTTGCATTGTTCTGTTTTATGGTAGCATTCGGTTACAGTTCTCTTCACAGAACTTGTGATCTGGAGTTTAACTATGTCATGGTTTGTGCACAGAACTCTGAATAAGGTTCTGATAGGTCAACAGCCAATAATTAGCATTCTTTACACAAACCGCGACATAGTAAAAACACCAAATTACTAGTTCGGAAGCACCAAAATTTGGTGGACAGCAACCTGTCGACCCTTTCGCACAGTGACGGCACAATACCGGCGCAGGTATTTTGCTGCCCAAGCCCCAGTGTTTTCTGTGGGGGCTGCACCCCCAAACTTTAAGATTCTCAACTCCAGGTTGGAGTTGGTCCAGGGAGGGGGCAGAACACTGGGTGACTGCGAAACACAGAAACGGACTATTACAGCGACTGTCGCTGTAGTAGTAATTTTCCGTGTTTCGCCATCAGGGTGTCGGGCAAAAGGATGCCACCCACTGGTTCCATGAAGAGAACTGTGCAGAATGTTGTCCATAAAAAGGAAACAATTACAAGCACAGTTTTCACATTAGTGTTTATTCAGGTACATAAATATGGATAATTTGGAGGTATGACTTTCATTGCTGTAAACTGGAACATTATTAACTGCTGCCAATTAGCATACATTTCCTGTCCCCTTTAAAACAAAATGCTTAACAGAAATGAAAACAAAAGCAGGTTGGTGCCTTGGAATAATCATCAAAATCTTAATGTGGAGCAGCACATCAGTGTTCGGAACAGATTGCTCCGCCAGTGTTTATTTATTTATTGAAATGTTTCATCAGAAAGGCTCACTGAACAACACGTTGTTAGTCTCCCGGTGCGATTGGGGGTAGGAGAACATGAGGATATTATACAGCGATTTGGCACACAATATAGATATACAATTTGATTACATTCAATAAAGTGAGCAGACTATACAGAAGTACTGAAAAGGTGGAATACTAACAGGTATGAACTAGATGGATACAATGCTAACAGTCTTGAACAAGATAGATACGATAGCACAAATATTTTTGGCAAATGCTTGGTGGGATGTAGCTTTGTAGTTAGAAAATGGCTGGATAGAATACAAGGAGGTTGAACTAGGGCAAGATTGTGAGGAGAGACACAGATAGACCAAAATGTGCAAGGTGTGATACAAGTGCAAGGTTGACTATAAGTGCATTAGAGATTAGGGGTTAGCCAATAACTATGGCTAGGAAGGAAGGTGGGTGGGTGGGTGGTGAACATATAGGCAGAGAGCAAGGGGTGGAATGGGGGATTTGGAGGAGGGAAGGCAAGGGGTGGAGGAAGAGGGTCTGTCATGGCCAGTGTACCAGTCATGTGACTATGGAGGACCTTGATCTTCAGTGCAGCGCTGTCAGTCTGGCACCTTTCACGAACACCCCAATTCACTACAAAGCTAATGGCCTGGATGTGAATCAGTGTGCAATGTTAACTAATTCAACCACTGTGCTCCCATGCACTGCACCTGCAGGAACTACCTTTCTAGTTGATGAGAGGGCAAATGAGGCTTCAGTCTCATTCAGCCCTTGGCTTTTCAGGTGACGCTGCCAACATGGGCACCAGTTTGCACAAACTGCATTGGTGGTTTTACAATGTGGACACCTGTCTACTAGGAACTGGAGAGAGACCACAACCCATTTCACATAATGTAGGCCACCAAACAGCCAGCTGTTGATAAAGACTCTGGACACTACCAGCCTGGGTTGGTTTTGAAACTACTAGAGGTGAAAGGCTCCTTAACTTGCCAACAATCCTCTCACCAAATTTATAACCCACTGTTAATCCTCACATCCAATTCTCTCAAGCAATTTTATGGTACAGTTGTCAAGGTCTCCATATTGGACACGTCTGCTGTCAGAAATGGTGAAGACTTGCACTCTCAGAATGAGATGTCTAGCTAGAAAAGAGGGCTGGCACTTTGCAGTCCTGGAACCCAGTTTCATTAGCTGAGTGGTGGACTACACTGACCGAAACCCAGTGACTTCATGTCATGGGGGATACAAAGTCCTGTTTCAGCAAAATTATAGGGGTTACAAAGCCCCATTTCAGCAGAATTATGGGGGTTACAAAGGAACCAGGGCTGTCCCATCTAAATGTGGATGTCTGGTCACCCTATTATAGAGATTACAAAATCCCATTTCTTGCAGAATCTCAAGGGTCGCGAAGCATAATGTCAACAGAATTGGAGTTACAAAGCCCTGTTTCAGCAGAGGCATTGAGATACACAGCCCCATTTCAGCAGAATCTTGGGGCAAGCATCATTTCAGCAGAATAACTGAGGTAACAAACCCGTTTCTGCAGAATTATAGGCCTTCTATGGCCCCATTTCAACAGAATCATTGGGGTTGCTAAACCCTATTCCAGCAGCACTGTAGACGTTTCACAGCTCCATTTCAACAGAATCACAGGGATTATCAAGTTCCCCCACCACAACATGTTACATAATTAAATCCTGGGAAACATTTATTTTAGGGGCCTCGTCAGGGATTGTAATGGGCACCGTGGGGGGGGGGTGCAAAGACATCATAAGGGTGTCAGCTTCGTGAGGGATGGAGGTTCCTCACAAGAAGGAACAGTTGAGAGAGAGGTATGCTACTACCCCCTAAATGTGATACTACATCGACCTCCCACAGCCTGCATGCAGCGGCTGCCACAGCGGAAACCAGCCCCCAGGGCTCAGAAACTGCACCTTGTGCGGTGTGTGACGTCATCACATCACTATCAGGTAGTGCGATCGCAAAGCGTTTTGAAAGTGACAGAAATCAGGAAGTGCAGCAGAACGGCAGGGCGTACAAAACTTCTGGTTACAAAGAAGAAAAGTTGGCGTGCCTTCTCCGGAACAGATCGCTAGAGAACTAATTTCCTCTCTTGCACCAAGGGCATGGAATGGGGATGTAGTGCGCACTCGTGCACCGGGATGCAGCAGACCACGAGAAAATGAATGTCCCCAACAAGCAGCTGACCTCTTCGGCCATCCGGCTGAGATCAGGAGGCACGAGAGCGTCCGAACCAATTTCAACAAAATTTACAAGCAGGTGGAGCGGATCAGGGACTTGCAGCTCAAGAACTGCCTGAAACTCCATCTGCAGAGCATCCAAGGTAGGCATGTTGTGGTGTGCAATGCGGTGCACATGGCTTTGACAGTACGTCCAGGATGGGTGGAAAATAATGATTCCGTCAACTTTTCCCTATGGGAGAAGTTGGCTGCTGAGTTACTAGTATGATGGGAGGCGCTAGAGAGCAAGAGAGTGCTATGTCAATCTAACCAGAGAAACGTATAGAAACGGCTCTCACACAAGAAGGCATAATGCGAGAGTGCTTTTACTTTAAGGACAGAGCTCGAGAAATGTCTAACCACAGAAACCTATTTGAAACTGCTCCTAGCGGTAACTACAAGAAATCATAATGCATGGGTGCTGACTTTTTTTTTTTGGGGGGACTTAAGTATGTGACAGGTGGGTTCTGGAGCCTTACCTATAGGTCAGGGGATCTGGGGGCCTTCGCTATAGGTTGGGGGATCTGGGGGGGGGCCTTGACTATAGGGCAGGGGTTCTGGGAGCTTTACCTATAGGTCATGGGGCCTTAAATATAGATCAGAGGTCTGGGGGAACTCAGCAATTTACAGAGGAAGCCTGGGGAATTTTGGGAAGGCCTTGAGCCCAGCACCCAAATTATGGTTGTCATTTGCCCCCTTCCATCGCCTTGCTTGCATCCCATGTGGAGAACAAAAGGGGATATTCTCTTAACACTTGAGTTCAGATTTCTGTTCCTTTCACAGCTGCATATGTATTGTTGGCTCATGAGATGCACAGATCTTCTCTAGGCCATCTTCAGGTGTCTCAGAAAACACTAGGGGTGGGATCATGGTATCATCAGTGGGAGGACAAAGTGAGAGAGAAATGTCTTTCTAACCACATAAACATATGAGAAACTGCTCCTCACAGTCTTAACTACAAGAAATCATAATGCATGGGTGCTGACTTTTATTTGGGGGCTTAAGTATATGTCAGGTGGGTTCTAGGAGCCTTGCCTATAGGTCTGGGGGCATTGACTGTAGGTCAGGGGTCTGGGGCCTTACTATAGGTCAGGGTCCTAGGGGCCTTGACATGAGTCAGGAGGTCTGAGGGCCTTATTATAGGTCAGGGGCCTAGGGGCCTTGACTATAGGTCAGAGGTTCTGGGAGCTTTACCTATAGGTCAGGGGATCTGGGGCCTAGACTGTAGGTCAGGGGTCAGGGGCCTTACTATAGGTCAGGGGTCTGGGGCCTTACTATAGGTCAGGGGTCTGGGGGCCTTACTATAGGTCAGGGATCTGGGGGCCTAGACTATAGGTCAGGGGTCTGGGAGCTTTACCTATTGGTCAGGGATCTGGGGCCTTGACTATAATTCAGGGGCCTGGGGGCTGTAACTGTAGCTCAGAAGTCTGGGGCACTCCACAGTTTACAGAGGAAAATTGGGGAATTTTGGAAGGCCTTGAGCCCCCCAAATTATGGTTGTCACTTGCCCCCTCCATGCTTGCTTGCATCCCATGTGGAGAACAAAAGGGGATTTTCTCTTAACGCTTGAGTTCAGATTTCTGTTCATTTTACAGCTACATATGTATTGTTGGCTCATGATATGCACAGATCTTCTCTAGGCCATGTTCAAGTGTCTCAGAAAATAGAAGGCATAATTTAAGCTGATGGCGAAAGTTTCTGAACTACTTCACTGAGAATGTCATCAAGCTAGGAAGACATGTGTGCTTCCTCTTTCTGATTTTGAGTTGCATTGTGGTCAAGTGATGCTCAGTCAGTTCTTTGACTTGGATAAAACGGAGAGTAATGCATAGGTAGCTGTGTGCAACAAGGCTTGGTTTCCAGCTAGGGATTCTGATGATATCATTAGGAACTCAGAAGTGAAGCTTGATTTGTCGCTGCTGTAATCAAAACTCTAAGGTCGAAACACAGCTGAGCTGTGCAAGGTTGCCATGTGTTATTTTTGTGTAGTATATGGTATGAAATGTAAAATAAAAAGTGTTTTTCTTCCCAGAAAATGTTCAGTTTTTTTCGATGAGACATTTTCACCTAGTCACGCTCATCTTTCCAAGGATATTATACCCTGTTCTCACGGATATACCTGTTCAAACCTGATGACCTCTGTCTCCTGAGGTCCAGTGCCCCACCAACTACCCTACTCACATGACTTCCCTTCCATGGCAAGGGCTGGGGGGGGCTGCCCCCCAAAGCAGTCTTTTTTGTGGAGTAGGATATAACAACAACAGGCACTAGGACCTAGGGGAGCCCAGGAGCCCAGACCATCATATATATATTTATTTGTTGTTGACTCTGTTTTTTCCTCTCGCCTTGATGCGGGCACCAGGGCATCTCTGGAAGGAACCCGCTCGGTTCTTGCCTCCACCGCCTGTCTGAACCCTTACCCGACCACGAAATCGGGTATGCTGGCCCATTGACCCCTTACGAGGAGACAGGGGACCACGGAGAGTTGGGTGGGTTTCCGGCCGGCACTGGGTGTGGGCACAGCCACTGGGCATCCACCTTCACCTCCCTGGCGCCAGGGATTTTCCTTGTTCGTCCCTCCCCCAACTCAAGACGTGCAATGCCATTCAGTGCATGATGTGCACACCCTCACCCACATCCACAGGTCAGTCCCCTGACGTCGTCTCATTGCATGGTCCCCAAATGCTGTGCTCTCAATCTGCAATGGGCACCACTAGCATTGCGGGACAAGGATCCCCCCTCCCTCCCAGGAGAGGAGAACTGTCCATCGGACACTCAATTCTGGCCTCTCCAACCATCCCCCGGCTCATTCCCGAACCCAGGTCACCAGCGTGGTGCAAGGTAAGGTGGATGCCTCAGCGCCACTGGGCCAGTCCAGACCATCTTATAGATGGACAATTTGAATTTTCTCTCCTTTTTTTGGTTTCTTCTCACCTCCCCCAATGCAAACGCAGCTATGCAGGTGGCCTTGTGCAGATACAGCACGTCCCTGGGTCAGAAACAAGCTGCTTGCTGCAGCCGCAAGGATTGCTGTGGTGCAAGAGCTTGCTGTCAACCCTTCCCAAGCGAGGCACGCTGTCATACAGCAGCTAACCCTGTCTGGTCTGCCTCTTGACGTGATGATTGGAGTTCACTTCCAAAACAGTCTTGTGTGCATGACAGTGGAGTGCGTTGCCATTGGGCTATCAAGGTAACTGTCAGCTTATTTTTTATTAAAAAAAAACATCTCTCAAAGCACTGAAAACTCATCCATGTGAGGGGTAGGTTTCTGTTTCTACAAGTGATTAAACCAAAGAAGATTGTGTGTTGTGGGGAGTGTCTGAAAGCTGTGTGTCTGAGGAACATGGAAACAAAAATGGCAGGCTCAGTTTAGCAGACTGTTTTGTGCCACAGAGTTGATCACCCCAAAAATGATAATTCTGCCCCGAGTACAATTAACTGTCTGCTCTATGGTGCATGCATATCTATTAGCTGCTAAAAAGACAAAAACATTACCAGACTGTGGCAGCAACCATGGTCTCCCTCACTAGCTGCGCGACACAAGATTCTTTTTATTTTATTTATTTGTCTCTAGGATTACAAAGTACCTTTGAGCCAAGGCTCTTTTACAAAGGTTCCACATCATGCTAATTACAGGGTAACAGACACTAAAACAGAAAACAGTTACAGGTACATGGTTTTAGACAGTAACTTTGCTTGACAAAATCAGACTGAGCAATGAGTAACTCAAGAAACAATAGGAGGAAGAGGGCAAGAAGGGGAGAGGGCTGAGGGTAGGGGAAGGCATAGGTGTAGAAGGTCAGGGTGAGGCAGCCGAGGGGCCTTGTCAGGACAGACACAGGGCAAGTGCATTAGAAGTTCCATTGGACAAGTAAATACAAGAAGAGAGGGCAGAAACTGACACCTATAAGGTCAGAAGCAGCGTAGGGAATGAAGATGTTATGGGGTGCAAGCACAGGTTGAGGTGCCAGTTATGGAGTGGCGGAGCTTTTTTTCGAATGCTCCAAGCGTTGCTGTGGATGAGGTGTCACTAGAGAGCTCATTCAGCCAACTCGGAGCCCTGTATGCAAACGACCTTTGGCCTTGGGACGTGCGGCAGCGGGGGATTTGAAGGATTTGGGACTTAGAGCTCCTGGTATTGCGGTGGGTGATTTTGGGTTTGAGGAGGGTGCTGACTCCTGATGGTGCTTTTCCCATCATGATTTTCTTAGCAGTGATGCAGGTTTGGTATTTGATTCAGTTGTTCAGTTGCAGCCAGCCTGTTTTGGAGTAGAGGTCGCAGGTGTGGGTGAGATGGTGGGAACCAGTAACGAGTCGTCAGGCTTGATTGAGGGAAGTCGAAACACACCTGAGAGAGGAGGTTGTGGCAGATCCTTAGATAATGAGACCGTAGTCAATGATGCTGATGATGGAGATCTGGACAGCTATGGACAGAGCTTCTGGGGTTAGATGTTTCCTATGTCAGAATAGTAGGCCCATCCTGGTGTTGGCTACTTTTGCCACGTTATTGATGTGTGGGACATAGGAGAGATTACAGTCGGTGAGGCCGAGGTATTTGAAGGTATGAACTTGTTTGAGGGTGATTCCTTGCTTGGTTTTAATGAAGAACTGATATTGTTGGGATTTGTTTTGGGAGCTGCAGAAGATCATGGTCTTTGTTTTTTTCTGGTTAAGTATAAGTCTGTGTTTAGTGAACCAGTTTTCGACTGCAGAGAAGGCCTGTTGGAGGTTACCTTGTAGATGGACTGGATTACGGTGGGATGCCAGGATGACAGCATCATCCGTGTAGAGTAGGATCTGTTCAGGGCAGGATTCTGGCAGTGAGTTCAGAAAAAGGCTGAAAAGGAGAAGGCCCAAGATTGACCAGGACCGGACTGGTCTTTGGTCTGAGAGTGTGCCAGCAATTCTCACTCTTTGGGAGCAGTTGTCTAAGTAGCTTTTAAACCAGTTCACCGAGTTAGGTGAGAGCCCTGCAAGTCGAAGCTGGGCAAGTAGGAGATTGTGGTTGACGGTATCAAAGGCTTTAGTTAAGTCAATGAAGGTGGACCCAGTAAGATGACTGTTATCAAGTGAGTGATGGATTGCACCAGTGAATTCAAGTAGCGCCGTGGAGGTGCTATGACCTTTTCTAAAGCCATGTTGCTCCTTGCACAGGATGTTGTGATTCTAGTTGAAATGTTTTGAATGGAATGCCTTATAGCTCTGTCATGAGGATGCCTCCCCCAGTTTGAAATAAGATGAATAATTTGGATGATATATACGATGTCTGAAGATGGTTCCTTTGTCCCATGAGGAGTGGGGGGTCTTATTTACTTAGTCTGTTGGGGATACCTTTCCTTGTGATTCATGTACCTTTGATAAACTGTGTAGCCTGGAATGACTGGTATTGGTTGCTGTTTCTGCCTTTTCAGACCATATCACACTTCCTGTGAGCTGTATACATGCTTCTACTCACGTAGCCTGGGGTTGTAATAGCCTCTGTGAATGTACTCCAAGCCTGTTCGAGATAATGTATGTTGTCTGTTACTCTGCAATACTGTATATAAAGAATAAAAAAAATTTGGAAAGTAAAATGGCAGGTGGCGTGCATTTTCATTCTAATAAAAAAAAAACTTGTGCCACGTTATAGAGTGAGGGATTGTTCTCGCCCAATCAGATGCGCCCTTTCCCTGCTCATGAGTCACTGTTGTTATGTAGAGTGTCCTATGTGTAGCTACCTTAAAAAAAAAAAAAAGGCACATGTGAGTGAAGAGTTCTACATTTTTAATATATTTATTGCTCAACCACAGTCAACAATATATGAATATATATCCCCCCTCACCCCATCCTTCTCCACTAAGGGTCGACCGTCCTGGTTGGTCCATTCATGCCTTCTTGTTCTATTGTTGGTATAATCATCTTACCACGCCCTGTTACTGCTATTGCCTTGTTTAGTATCCCCCCTCAGACGTTGGTGTACCCTTAATTTAATTTGTTAACAATCTGCACACTCTGTATTCTCTGATGTTGTGGATGCTATTTTTTTTTATTACTGTATGTACCAGCCTGCACTAAGTGTCCAATTGTATTATTCCTTGCTCTGTTCCCTTCTGCCAGGACCACCTTGAAAATGAGCTTGCTTAATGATGAGACTCTGCCCGGTTAAATAAAGTTTTTGATTGATTGATATACAGCGACCACTCTTACATTTGTAAGAAGGGTTTCACCGTCTTAAGATGTGAGAACTGCTGACCTCTGGTTCACGATTCTCACACCCCAAGACTGTGTCTGAGACTACTCTTATAGACGAAAAATTGGTCTCTGTGTCTGTATGTATTAACATACAGAAGGGTACAACAGCATTCTGTGACCTCTGAAGTGTGGTACAACAGCTTTTGTTTAGTTTTAATGGAAATTCATGAATAACAAGGGGTAACCGTATGCTATAATTTAGAGAATAGTGTAGGCGTAGGGGTGTGTAATTTTTTTTTGAGCACACCCAAGGTGCATGATGATCATGCCACATAAACTTGAGGAGTTTATCAAGGCATCCCACACTATTTCTGCATTTTGTTTTCTTTTCTTTTTATTCTGGGTCCTTCTTGAAAAATGGACAGTTTATATCCTTGGATTTGTACGCGATGACAAAATATAAAGTAAGATAAATCATGCCAAATACTAGCACCTTCACGAAAACTATGTTGCTCTGGTGACAGCAAATTATACTTGAATTAATACTGGTAAATGGGGCAGCAGCACTTTTTTCTTTTTAGTCATTTGCTAAACACTAGTAAGATTGCGGTGGGGCGAGAGTTTATCAGTAGCTGTGAGGATCACCTTTTTTGAACACAGGAACTACTTTAGCCACTTCCTAAATGTCAGGCCATGTGCCAGAGGAGATAAATTGTATACATGCAAAGAATAGGAGAGGCCAGCTATGGGACAGCCAGCTTCAGATGTCTAGGTTCTAAACCCTTGCAGCCTACACTGTTGCACGGGGACCTCGCGCTAAACAATGTAAGGACTTTTCAGGGGACACAGTTCACAGGCAGAACTGAGGATGGTCAGGATGGCGGAGAGGGGAAACAGCTGCAGGTCCAGCAGAATGATTAGATTTGCAAAAGCTTTAAGGCGTACCACATCATGCGTTGTTGCTTTCTTCACCTGTCCCCAATAGAACACAATAAAAGGTCTGCCCACTGGCGCAATGGTGGCACTAGTGAATGCGATGCCGATGACCTGGCTTCGGGAATGAGCCCAGGTTGTCAGAGGGATGGCTGGGGGGGGGTCAGGATGGGCGTCCGTTGGTCTGCCCTCCTCCTCCTCTGGGGATGGGTGGGTTGTGGAGCCCATCGTAGGTGCGACTTCTTGGGCAGAGCGTGGGCAGATGTCTGCAGGACATGTGCAGGAGCGCGCACGCCCCACGCTGATGTCACTGCACGTCCACGTCTCCGGGGCAACCATATGTGAAAACCTCCTGAAACAGACGCACAAGGATGCCATGGCCCTTGTTAGCCTCGCCTCTAGCCTGCATTGGGGATGCCATGGGAGACTGAATTAGCATCCCGGTCCTCCCTCTCAGGGCCAGGGGGAGGACCCCACCATGGGGGGGGCAAGCCACGGTCTCAAGGATTCCTCTGGTAGGTCCCTAGAACCTGTACAAGCATTGGAGGTGAACCTGAAAGGTGCTAGTCTGGCAGAAGTGGGGTGTAGTCCCAGTATCCTCCAGGTCAATAATGAAAGTAAAAAAAAAAAAAAAAGCCAGCCCTTCCTGTTCAGGAAGAATTGATTCACCTGCAACATTCTCAGCATTTTCTTTGTAGTGCTGGGCGTGGGCCTCATTTAAAGCTCAGCACTGAAAGAGGCAAAGCTAGCTGTCAGTTTTCAAATGATGTAATTTTCTAGTGATTGGCAAGATACATATTTTGCATTTGCTGGCAATATACCGGTTTATTGGGGGCATGGAATGGAATAGGATTTCCAAAGTCACCTGACGCACTACTTTGTAACAGGATGTGGAGTATGTAATTTGCATGGAATAAGCTAACACGAGATATATATTGTGCCAGAAGTGTTAGAAACAAGTATTGCCTGCGTGTATGTTGTTATCTTTTTGTTTTTGTTGTGACAGCATTAAAATACTGCTCTGTCTACTTGCAACATAGACACAAATGATCTGTCAGCAGAAATAGGTCAGTTGGCCATTTCTGTCTCTGCCCATTCCTAGTAAAAAATGCAACTGAAAATGGTATTGCGCAGTGCTGGAAAAAACAACTGCTGCTTCTTAAACCTAGATTCATGAATTTTGTGCTTCCTAGTTTAGAAGGATCCTCTGTTCTGCTCAGTGATAGGCAGGGGAGTTAATACCTGTGGTTTTTAACTCTGCACTGCCAGCTGTTTCCATTTGTAAAAGAAAAAAAGTGTTTTTTGCAGTGTGGACTAATACTGACTTGATTTTGTGCTTTATGTAGATCTCCCTTATAATTTCGACCTGCGTGATGCTCAGCGTTGCCAGTAATTAATATTGTTTCTTGTAATCTCTTTGCTTGTTCTGAAATGAAACTTAGAAATGCCATGTACTGACGAAAGATTAGGAACCGCTATCTGACCTTGCAGTCCTGCTCCTGTGCTGGGCTCACCACCACTAGAACTGTGACCTGGGTTCTTTATTTACAAAACTTCAGACCTGCTATTCCTGCTCTGCCAGTGCTCGCTTCTGCAGGCTTACTCACGTGACACGTTAACAGGTTGTGTTGATTTCAAACAGCGGGAGGGCTCAGAATTTGTGTTCGTGCCTTCATTCTGAGCAGCACACCACAACATTTGTGGGCAGAATACTTACTCCATTCCGAATACTGGGTTTAACATTTTTTTTCCTTATGGATGAAAAATGCAGCAAGCTATATTATTTATTCTGCTGTGGAATACCAGAGTTTTGGATGTGCTGTAGTTCCAAAATCTGAATTTTAATATTCTGTTTGAAACATGAGATTTAAAACTAGATTTCCAACCTTCAGCAGCTGTTTTTTTTTTTTTTTTTTTTTTTAATTCTGTTTGTAGCCCTTTCTGCACCAGTGTGGAGGATATACCTGCTTTTTTTTTTTTTTTTTTGGAGCTAGATATATCAGATTTTGGGCCAGGTGTTTTTTTTTTTTGTTTTGTTTTGCATTTATTAGTTTCCGCTGTGCCTTGTCTCCCAGATCCACGGGGATGCGGCGATGGGACAAAGTCCTTGACATGAGTGTGCATTAGCGTTTGGGAGGGGGATTAAGTCCAGTTGAGGTAAGGCACCAGTGGGGTCTTGATGTAAGCACTAAAACTGTTGCTCTGTAAGACACCCAGGTGACTTAAAAAAAAAAATATATATATATATATATATTTGGCTTAAAAGCCTAATCGGGAGTTCTTGGTTTGGGGGTGAGGTGGTGGGGGGACTGAGGTTTTTCCTTTAAACGTGTAAGGTGTATTGCACCTGTGCCAAAACATGTTCAAATGTGGTTAAACTGGTAAATGTGGTCTGGACTTGGTAATGCCTTAAAGGGACACTGTCAACCTTTTTTTCATCATATGATTTCTAGTTAAAAACCCACATTTTATGATTGCTTACCTTCTCTAACATTAATTGATGTTGCCATTTGTTTTCCTTGTTTAGTAGAACTGAAATGCATGCCAATGTACATTTATAAACAACCTTGTTTTGTTTACAGTCCTGGACCTGTTCTTACTGCATGCTTCCTGAACTTTAGAAACACACTCAAACAGCGCAGTCACTCATGAGACATTAGTATCCTAAACTCCCATTGCATCATGAGGGACTAGATGGTGTTGTGGGTGTTCCCAAGTCCAGGAAAGATGCAGTGGGAGTTGATCAAGGAATGTAAACAAACCTCTGTTTGTGTGTTAGTACCAGTATGGTGGGCAGTCAGTTTTTCACTTGTTTAAAGAAAGAAAGAAAGAAAAGAAAAAAGTCAGAATCAAACTACCAACTACATCAGCAATCTTTACTGCATGTTGGCAATCATTAACATGTGTTTTTTAAACTAGGGACACTTTGAGACCTAAGGGGGTTGACATTGTCCCTTTAACATGTTTTAGCCATGATGATCTGTAACGTGTTAGTAACATAAGCATGTTCCCTTCGAGTCGCTTGCGCCTGCTCTGCCACCGGGCCGCCACCCTGTGGCAATCATGGGCCAACACGGCTGGCCACTCCTCCCTGGGACCCTTGATCCTCTTCCACCCCACTGACCCCCTCCCGGTAACCCATGCTCAGTCCCAAACACTGGTTGTCGACATGACAGGAGGTAAGGCCTTCAGCGCCGTAACCGTCTATGCCACCAGACCGGCTCCATTGGTCTTTTTCTGCCATCGTTGTCTACGTTTCCATGTTCTATGTTTCTCTGTCGCTAAATAACTTTTGAACCATTTCATACTTACTGATTTCCTTGTGTAACTGCATTATAGAGCAATTGTTTAATAACCATGTTTGTAACGTGTTTAACCATGTTTTAAATGCCGAGGGCCGAATTTTCAAAGGGTTACGCAGGGGTTGTATCATGCCCTGCGTCAAACCTGTTTTTTCTGCAGCTGCGTCAAACACCTTTGCCCAAACTCGCCCAATTTTAGTATATCAGGTACACTATGACCTCTTCCCACTTCACGGCAGCCTCGCAAATATTTCGCAAGCCCATGAAAAGGCTACCTGAGATTAACACAAGCCAGACCAGCAAAAAGCTGGTCCAACTCGCATCAGTTGGTGCACAAGAGAGAAAATCCTGATCACCGGCTGGGTGAATGCCGCAGTTTCCATGCATTGTTTGTTCAGTGCACCCTTGGCTTACGGCATTCGCAAGCATTTGAAAATCTGGCCTTGTGTTTCTACCATGTTTAACCACGTTCAGTGATTTTAACCTTGTTATGGACATGTTAGATAGTGAAGCTCCGAAAATAGTTTTTGAACATGGTCATGGAAAGGCAGCTACCCTGTTCAAAACATGGTCACACATTAAACATGACAGCAGGGTAGGGACCTTGGTTTAAAGGGACACCGTAAGCCCCTGAGGTCTTAAAGTGTCTCTAGTTTAAAAAAACACTCATATTATGATTGGTTATATTCTGTACAGATTGCTGATGTAGCTGGCTGTTTGATTCTTATTCCTTTTTTTTTTCTTTTTAAGTCAAAAACAGTCTGCCCACCATGCTGGTGTTACCACACAAAAATGTTTGTTTACATTCCTTGATCAACTGCCACTGCACCTTTCCTGAACTTGGGAACACCCCATCACCGTCTAGTCATTCATGATACAGTGGGAAGAGAGGAAACTATTGCTTCATGAGTGGCTGCTCTGTTTATGGGTGTTTCTAATACTTAGTAAGTATGTAATAAGAGTGGGTCATGGATTTTGAAACAACAAGGCTGGGTCTAACTACACCATTAACATGCATTTCAGTTCTTCAAAGAAAGGAAGCAGATAAAACAACCAGCAACATCAGTGACTTTTAGGAAGGTAAACAGTTCCAAAATATGGGGTTTCAGCTAGAAATAATACAATGCAAAAAGGGTTGACAGTGGCCCTCTAACAAGCCTGGAAGTCTGTAACTGAGTTACATGCACCCACTGAGTATTTGACTTTGTACCATCGCCATCCTGTATGATACTCCCCAGACTTCTTGGTTGTACTGAACCTATCAAAACATTATGGCAGTTTGGCTCAGCTGAACTTGTTGCCTTTGGCTGACAACCAAACTTGCTTTCATGTTCAGCCAGTCGCTCTTTAAAAATCTTTCTCAAACTCCAGTTGGCAGTCACCAACTCTAACTGCATTGTGAAGGGTAAAAATATGAACATTATTAATTTTTTTTTTTTATTCTTTCAGTTGTTTTGTTTTACAGAAACAGCCTTTTCGTCTCCTTTCACCCTTCCTTCCCCATGCTGTGTTTAAACATTTCTCATGTAATGTCTGTTGAAGGTACTTCTTGTGGTCATACTTCACCCGGAAGTGGTGTAGCACTATGGCCGTGTGAGCCTCTTGCCTCTCAAAGTAATCTGTTTCTGACGAGAGAGTGACAGCCTTCTTAAACCATCCCTATACTGGCTTAGTCTTTAAAGATGCTCTCAAGCTGGACTAAACCTTCCAGACGCGGGTTTGGTTGGTTAAAAAAAGATAGACCTGTGTACCAGCCCCATGGCATTCAGTAAAGGGGCACATTTAAGAAATAATGCCCGACAGGGTGTGTGTCGTGCTGGGATAACGTCACGCCTTGGGTGGCTGGGCACGAGGCCGCAGGTCGAGTGCGTCCAATAACTGAGGCGTGACGTTATCCCAGCACGACACACACCCTGTCGGGCATTATTTCTTAAATGTGCCCCTTTACTGAATGCCATGGGGCTGGTGCACAGGTCTATCCCAAACGAATATCCACTGAGAAGTCTCTCCAGGTTCCTTTTATATATTCTTGATCCAAAAAACTAATTTTTAAATGTTTTTTGGAATTATTGTATGAATAAATCAGAATAAAGGGAGGGAATGAGACTTTGTAATGGATATCAATAAACTTTTTTCAAAATATTTAAGTCTCACTCTGCCATAGGATACTATTATACATTATTAATATGATATTTTAAATTGTATAGTTCTTCTTGTTATAAAATTTAATATAATATTTCAAAAATGAATCATACAAAAACAAATTTGCTATGTTGTAGCTTCTTCATGTTAGCTCCCAAAAATATTTTTTTTATTGAATCCAAATGGTAATGTTTCAGAACTTCAAAATTGTTCCTTCATCAGACCTGGAGCTTAATATTCACCGTAGAAAAGAAAATATATAATAGAACATGTTTTAGTACATTTTTGTTAGAAATATAAAAGTTTTAGCTTATTATTATATATATTGTTTCAAAATTATAGAGATCAGGTGGAACAAACCTGGAAGGATCTTTAAATCATTAACGAGTAAATGGTGCCGGGACGGTCCGAGATGTCTCTTAAATGACTTCAAATTCAGAAGTCTGTGAATGATAAAAAAAAAAAAAAAAAAAGAGATTATTATTTTAATTCTTTATTTTTTATTCAATCGGTATTTCTATTTTCTAAATTGAGGGGGCAGAGGCATTGTCATTTTTAAAAGGAACTTACTGAGAAAAAACTCTCCATTAAAGGTTAACGTAGTTTTAACAACTTGAAATCAGAATTAGACAATGCTTCTTTTGAAACGCTGTAGTAAGAATCATCTCAATGCGAGTTTTCTCAAAATGACTATAAATTCAGAAGTCTGTAAATGATAAATGAAAAGAAAACTTCACTGAGTCTGTATTTATGCTTTTCAAAAAAGTGAAGAAGCTTCATTATTAAATGAAACTTACTGAGAGATAACTGAGGCATGATGTTATCCCAAATGACACACACACTGGAGGGCATTATTGCTATTATACAATGGCTCGTTATTATACAGAATAAAAAAAATATTTTTAAAGATGTTTTTGTGTGGAAAAGTATTTTTGTTTTTCAAGAGAAGAGGAAACAATCAAGCAAATGCAAATCAAGCAAACGATCATCTATAGGTTCACAGTGAGGCTGAGACTAGACCCGTGATGTTGTACTGGGATAACAGCACGGGGCCAGCCCAAGACTGACCAACCAGAGTCCAGGATTTGTTCTTGCCATTGTATAGTTAAGCAATAAGGCACAACAGGGTGTGGTATATCATGGGATATCGTCACACCTCGGGTGGTTGGGCACAAGGCCGCAGGTCGAGTGCATCCAGTGACCCAAGAAGTGACGCTTTACCAGGAGAGACACACTAAGCTGAAAACTTGTTTACAGGTGCGACCTGGGAGCACGAGAGAGTTAAGTGACTTGCTCAGGGTCACACAGTATGCAAGTGGGGGCTGTGGGATTCAAACCCAGGTCTTCAGGTTTGCAGCTCAGAGCCTTAAACCACTGCATTATACTGCCTCCTGCCTTTTGTGCACTCAGTGTGTGTGATGTCCATAAACACTGAGAGTGAAGCTTGAGAGGTTTATAAAGACATGTGCCGAGGATGTGTAAAAAATCTCATAACACACCAGTTCCTGTGTTTTATTTTTTTTACAGTTAACTGGTTTGAACTACATAGAATTACATAGAACTTGTTATTAGATAAGGGCCGCTTGGTCCACCCATTCGGCCCATTTTCCCTCAGGGGGATGAAGCCTTTACTGGTGAAGCGCCGGGGACCTTGCACATAACTGCTGTGCCTTTGATTATGACCTCTTGTAACACCTTTGGAATAAAACCTCTAATATTTTGCACCTGCAAAAAGGGACTTTGGTATAATTTACTAATACCTTCACTGAAGGGGTCAAGTAACCTCCTAGATCTACATCACACAAGGGACAACTATTACTGGCCCGAGCTGGGCCACCCAAGGAGATACTTGATGAAATGGCAGACACCTTTCAGTAAAAAAACAGACCAAGCCCCTCACACGTCTCTGCAGAAAACATCCTAATGGACTACAGAGAGGGAGGATTCAGCAAACTATCTACAGTGCGAAAGAGCTGAGTTTGATGGATCATGACAGGAGCGCTGCCTTTTTTCAGATCGATTGCATGCTGACATTCAACATAGTGAATTTTCAGCACCAGTTGGTCCTCCATAGACCTGGACCTCCTCCAAGAATGCTCCAACCTCCACCCCTTAGTCTTCAGCTGATGCAGTTCAGCACAGTACTAAGGTGAGCTATGACAGGAGATCCAGGGACAAATGCAGAAAGGAGCAGTAGTGTCCAGAGCAGACTCGAGCACCAGATTGTAGTGCTCTGTGGCCACCTCTGGGTCCTGTGCACAAGCCAGCAACTTACTCAGGACATCAATATCTTCATCAGTGACATTGCGCAGGACCTAGAAGGCAGAATTTCACTGTTCGCTGATGACACAAAGCTCTGTAACAGAGTAGACACACCAGAGGGTGTAGACAGAATGAGAAGGGACCTGCAGAAACTTGAAGAATGGTCAGGGGTTTGGCAGTTGAAATTCAATGCAAGGAAGTGCAAGATAATGCATATAGGGGCACAAAAACCCTGGCACAATATATCAGTTGGGATGTGAGGATATAGCATGCACCAAGCAGGAAAGGGATCTTGGAGTTATCATCTCTGATGACCTCAAGGCAGGAAACAGTGTGACAAGGCAGCAGGTAAAGCAAATAGGATGCTGGGATGCATAGGCAGGGCATCACCAGCAGGAAAGGGAGGTCATAATTCCACTATACAAGACACTAGTGAGGCCGCACCTGGAGTACACTGTGCAGTTCTGGAGACCTTACCTACGTAAGGACATAGACAGGGTAGAGAAGGTTCAGAGGAGGGCAACAAAGATGGTGCATGGATTGCATCACAAGTCCTATGAGGACAGGTTGAAGGCACTGAACATGTACTCCCTGGAGGAGAGGAGGGAGAGAGGGGATATGATAGAGACATACAAGTATCTTACAGGGAGGAACAGGGTGCAGGAATGCACTATTTTTAAGCGAAAAAGATGTTCCAGGACTAGAGGGCATGGGATGAAGTTGGAGGGAGGACGATTCAGAGGAAGCGTGAGGAAGAATTTTTCACAGAACGGGTGGTGGACAAGTGGAACACCCTGCCAGAGGAAGTGGTGGGGGCTGAAACAATCACAGGATTTAAGAATGCATGGATAGACATAAAGGAATTCTGGAGGTCAGGGTAAGGGCAACAGACTTCCTGGAAAACATAAACTGAACTTACAAACTTAAATGGGCAGACTGGGTGGGCCATAGGCCCTTATCTGCCAACACTGTCTATGTATCTATGTATCCAGTGCCTCTTGGAGTTTGCATGGCTCCAGTTTATGTTTAGGACAATGCCAGATAGTCTCCACAGAGGGAGTATTTAAACAGGGGACCACACACTGGAATGACACTGCATGATGATCTGAGCATGAGACCTGGTCAACCTTGACCACACAAACTTCAAGTCCCGATGAGAAAATCAGGTTCAGTTTGTGTGACCAAGTTGATGTGTAGCAGAGGTAACAGACTGTGTCAGTCCCATTGAAAACATCAATTGAAGGCCAGCCCGGTAGCACTGAGGGCTGAGGTGCTAGACGCCTTGCCTCGTACCACGCTGGTGACCCATATTAAGGAACAAGCATGGGCCGCCATGGGTCAGCCAGGGAGGAGAAGGATAGAGCACCCAGCGGCTGCTCTCCTTCTCCGGGGGGGGGTCATCTGCTTGCTCCTGCTGCAATACCACCATCTGGGGGAGCCTGGGTGGAAGGTGCAGTAGGTGGAGAAGCAGTAAGGGCATTGGACAGATGTCAGCAGAGGGGCAGAGTGGGAGGCACGTCTCAGCGTGCCTCCTAGCTCATTGGCTCTCATTGCATGCCGACGTCTGGGGACGAACAAGAGAAAAACACCTTGGTCTCTCCTAGGTGACGACACCTCGCTGCGGGTCTCCAGGCTCATTGGACAGACTCCATTGTAACAGTTTCATGTCACAGTATGTTGGTTTGGGGAGGTAAACATGGGGGTCCCTCCTCACACCTAGCTGGGGGTTATTCCGGGTACCTAGTGGAACAGTGTGCTCCAGGGGCAGATCACGATGGGGGTGGAGCCTTCGAGAGAGTTTGTCTGAGAGAGTGGAGAGAGGAGGCAAGTTGGGTGCATAAATACAAGATTAAAAAAAAAAAAAGAAAATCAATTGAAGGAGCTCCTGAGCAAATTGCAAGGATTCATTGTCGATCCATGCATTGAAATCTGCCAGAACCAGCAGTATGGGCACTTCCAAAACCTGTTTGGCAATTAAATCTACCCAGTCCTGCAGAAAGTCACTCCCACTCCTGGGGGACAGTAGATGAGAATGAGTTTGACACTGACACCTGCACAACATTTAGTCATCACACACTTGAAGAACCCGAAAGTTCTCATGGGGAATGCAGTGAATCTCAGGGTGGCTCTAAAGCAGATGGCCACCCCGCTCCCTCTGCAGTCCCTCCTCGGGCAATGTATCACAGAATAAATGGGCGGGATAGATGCCCCCAGAACAGGTCTGGAGTCATCGCTCTGCCAGGTTTCTGTGATACAAACAAGGTCTGTGGAGGAATCAGCGATGAAACCTTCCATCACTGCCATCTTATTCCTCAGTGACCTTGCGGTACAGAGAACGGCCCAAAGGGGAGGACTAGAGCTGGCCAGTTGGACTACTGCCTGCTCGGTGACATTAGGCAGGGCTCTGGGGAGGGGAACTAGGTGTGGCAGTCCTCTGTCTTGGTTCTGTACCCTCACTGGGTGTCTCCTCGACCCTACCTTATCAATCCTGCCCCACCCCCAACCGATTATCTTACCTGGGACCTCCTCTGCGGAGTTTGCCCTACCTTTGCACAATTCCCAGTTCCCTGCAGTGGCTGAGAACCTCTTCAGGGAGAACTATTGGGACTCCTCTAAAAGGATGGAGCAGCCGCAGGTGATCTCCAGAATGGATATGCCTAGCAACAATGCCTCTACACATCCTATACTGGTATAAGAAGGAAAGCACAACTTCACAGAGCTAAAAAGTTACCCACCTTACCCAAACCCACCCTTTCTGCTCATAAAATTATACAGTTAACAAACGCTAATCCACCAATCCCCTACAATCACGCAGCATTCACACTTAAACATACTTCAATGCAGCCAGCATTAATAATAAATAGATAAAATAACCAAAGTCCGAGATTTGAGTCCAAATTCAAAGTCTGAGAAGTAAATTATTGAAGATTGAGAGTCTTTGATAACAGTATGTGGTGAACACCGCAAGCATTGGGGGGGGGGGAGATAGGAGTGCCTTCTCACAGCAAGCTCTAAATCCCCAGATGAAATCCCACAAGGACCAGGAATCACACTCACAGTGATCCCAAAACATTAAGATCCCACTGAGGCAAGGCACTCTCACCACCTACTTCAGTGCTCTTGGTTAGGTCAAACAGGACATGAAGCAAACAGTAGCAGCTTTAGGCAATGCAGGTATCCGGCTTCAGTATTGATCCAGTGCTCATCCAAGATAAACACAGAGCAGAAAGCAGTGCTGACAGCCCTGCGGCACAGTAAAGAACTCCAGCAGATGCTCAACAATACCCCTAACAGCTGCTAGAGTTAGGAGGGCTCCCGCAGGCGGATGCCTGTCAGTCTGAGGATCCACCAGGATGCGGCAGGAACAACCAGCCAAATCACTGCACAAATGACCAGTCCAAGGAATGCAGTTAAATCACAGTGTATCCACAGTGTAACCCATTAAACAGTAGGATGCTGTAACCAACTAAACAGCAGCAAACAGTTCAACCCTTTCAGCCAGCCCGTTTGTGGAATATAATCAAGACCAGACTCTAGCTGGACCCACTGCAAAGGGATGGGAAGCAACCCAGCAGGTAATAAAGTTGTATGATAAAGCCAGAACAGGTCGTGATGTAAAACTGTAGTTTATAAAACCGGCAAGGTCCTTAATAGTCAGAAAATATGTGTAAAGAATTGTAAAGTTGTAGAATATTGTGTTGAAAGGTTTAGCCAAGGCAAGTAAATCCTTATGAGGTGGCAGCACTTTTCCCAAACAGGAACAGCGGCAGGTTGAAACAGACCCGCGGACCCTCACGCTCGGCTCTTGTCAGCAAGCAGGATCAGACTCTAAGCTTGGGCAATGTACAAAGAAATTAAAGAATTAAACTAAAAGAAAAACTTAGAAAGCTGAAACATAAGAGGGTCCAAAGGAGGGCGACCAAGATGATCATGGATCAGCAGGGGGAGTCGTACCAGTAGAGGCTGAGAGCCCTGAGGATGTACTCCACGGAGGAGAGGAAAGAGAGAGGGGATATGATAGAGACTTTCAAATACTTGAAGGGGATAACTAGAGTGGATAGGGAAAGTCTCTTCAAGCTAAGAGACAACTGAACTACAAGGGGGCACAGTTTGAGGCTGGTGGGAGATTTAGGAAGGATGTTAGAAAACATTTTTATGGAGAGGGCGGTGGCTACATGGAATGGACTGCTGGAGGAAGTGATCTCAGAGAAGACAGTGGGTGACTTTAAGAGGGCCTGGGATAGGCATAGGGGAACCCATGGGACCGGGGAGGGGTCGGCATTTAGGGAGGAAGGGAAGATGGGGGGCAGAGTCAGTGGCGTAAGCCAGGAATCCTGCAATAACGAGCAGACTCAATAGACCAAGTGGCCTTCTTCTGCTGGGTCTTTCGTACGTTTGTACGTTAAAAAAAATAGCCTTGCCAAATGTTAACACTACTGCTATTACTAGTGTGAACCAGTAATTATATGGCAAATAATGTGTAAGCAACAGTGTGTAATGGGTATTTTTTTTGTACACCTGAGTGTGATACCACAGAAACCACAAGACTGATGGTCAAGTGGTTTATTTAGATATCACTTACCAAGGGGGTGTTTGAAACAAAAACAAGATTATACAGTGATATATACATGCATGTATATGTATGTGTGTGTATATATATATATATATATATATAAATAAATAAATATAGGATACATGATGGGTAGGAGTGTGATATGAAAAATATTTTCACTCCTGCAGAGTGACCTCTGGATACTCACAAGTGGCGAAGCCACGAGTGAGAGTATCCTGAGGTCACTCTGCAGGGGTGAAAATATTTCCCATAGCACACGACTGTACATCATGTGTTTGATTTATATAGTAGGGGTTTCCAGAACTTTTTTTTTAATTTCACTTTATCTTGTGGAATAAACTAAGAAGACACACAACAAAAAAGGAAAATTCTGCTAAAACAAGCTGAAACACTGTCTTGCCATTTGGGATGAAGCAGGCTGTATTCCGTGGTAGTTGAGGTATTCGTGGACGTGGAAAGCTTCGCTGTTTTTTGGCTTATTTTCCAGTATGAAACTCAGGCTGCTGTTTGCTTGCTTTGGGGCTTTCATAAGCCGTGTTTACATGGCAGCAGTTGCACTGCAGCAACCCGAGCGTTCGAGTTGCTGCAGTGCAAATGCCACCATGTGGACGCTTACCGAATCGCGGTAAGCCACTCCCTTGGTCCGCATTCCCAGAAAGTCTGGGGATGCGTTCTGGAGCGAGCGGATTACGTGGCCATGTGGACAGGCTGCACTGCTCACTCCCACATAGAACACCTTCTGGGCACTTCCATCAACCGACTGCCCCGACTCCCAACCCCTCTCCAGCGCATCTTACAGCGGTGCTGAGGGGGGCTGTGTAGAGGCATGAGACAAGCATCTTTTGAGTTGGGGCAGCTCTGCAATGCTCCACTGAAGGAGCAAAGGTCAGCCGTGTAAACACGGCTATAGAGTGCACAAGATGAGAGTGAAAGAGGGACTTACAGGTGCAGGTGTGACAGGTGAGCTGCATTTCTGTCATTAACTTCATGAAAGCAGTCCCAACACATAGGCAGAATCTGACTATTGCTGTGTGATATCAACACAGTTGAAATAAATGCTGATCAGGTAAGCACAGTATGTATAACTGTCAGGCACCAGGATTTATCACACTGTGGTGAAATTAACAAGATTTATCACACTTATTTACCACTCATCTCTACTGTGTATGTATGTGTATATATATATATATGTCTATATATATATATTTTCTGTAGAATAAATGTTGGGTAAGTATGGTATACAGTGAAATACAGGAATCGAGGGGCTAATCAGATAATCAGGCCTGAGCCCACAGAAGCAGCTTTATTATGTGATTAACCTCTGAGATAGGTATATTTATGAGTCTGTGGCCTTACCTGTCATTTGTTTTATACATTTAATAAGGATGGAATTTACCTTTAAGTCGTGGTCGGGTTAGTTTTCGGGTTTGCCCAAGGTTGGGATCATTTCTGGGTTTCCTTCTGATGCATTTTGGCCCCCATCTTTCCATAATGTAGTGGCAGTTTTGTTTTGGGAACTCTTTTGGCCCTATTGTATTTGTGTAATGTAGGGTTCCCCCTATGAGGAGGCGTGCCAGTAGCCAGTCATACTTTTGTTCGTTGATGACATAATCTACTGCTGCAGTCAGCGATCTTGAACGGTGTCTTCTGTAGGGAGCACGGTCTCCTGTCAGGAGCTGCATGTGGTGTTGGGAGTTCCTGGATTCTGTGGTAGGGAGTAGCATCTGTCAATCAGAGCCGATGGATTCTGCGGTTGGAAGCAGCTGTGAGCAGCACGGTGTTGATGGAGATGCCGGTGGCAGCATGGTGGGCATGGCTTCTTAGGGGAAAGCTGGAGTATCGAGAGGCATGTCAGCTGGAGCATGTAGAGCTGAGGAGAGAGCCAGAGCATCAGGGACATAGCAGTTTGGTGACAAAAATGGGGGGAGTCTTATCTCTGTGGTTGCAGTAAAGTATTTTTTTAGATGATGTGTCTTTTGGGAGGGTGTGTTATTTGGCATGGAGATTGAGGAGTCAAGAACAAGGAGGTCGTGGAGTCAAGAACAGTGGGGGACTTCAAGAATGCATGGGACAGGCATAAGGCAGTCCTAGGGGCGGGTAAGAGGAAGTAAGCCGTTGGTTAACTAGGATCTGCAGCTTATCTGTTAGGTAGGAAAATGGCAGGACTAGGTGGGCCAAGCGGTCCTTATCTTCCATCAAATTCTATGTTTCTATGTTTCTATGGAAATTTGTGAGTCGGTGTCATAGGATTGTTAATTGATGTGTTAATTGGTGATTACATTTTTTAATTAGGGTTTAATCGATTGGTAATTGTTTAATTGGGGGTTTGTTTACCTATTTCCTGTGTTTAGTGTTTTTTTATGTGTATTTTTCTCACGGTGTATGGTTTTCATTGCAGAGGTATACAGCTTAATTGTGAGAGATGCAGCTTTAATCAGTGCTGTATGTAGGGAAATACATGATAATGGCTCCTATGATAAAAAATCCCCATGTATATTCTTTGCCAAAAACGGCATTAATCTGCCAGTTATGGTTAAACTTAATGCCACAAAACTAGGGAAATGTGGTGTTAGGGTTCCCAACCCAAACCCCACCCTCTCCAAAGCAGCAAAAGGACAAGACCACACAAGCGAGTGCAGACAGCCATTGTCACATAAGACAAACGCCATACAGCTGTTTCCAAATGCTACAAATGTAGTAGTGCTGATGTGCTACCTTCATGGATTTGTATCTTATGCAGTCACATCTGTGTGTGTATGCCGTAATGTGGGCATGAGTATGTGTGGTTGCAGAAGTGCAGGCCCTTTGGGAGCCTACTGTTCTGTAGACAGAATGCCCCATGGGGTCTGTGCCTCTTCAGCCTTAGGCACTCCTGCACAATGTGTGGAGTACTTCACTAGATAACATGATCCGTTAGTGCATGTTTTTCTGTATGCATCTACGTAACTGAAAAACTGCTGTCTCTTGAACAATTTCTAGATCCGCTGCTGAAACCATTATACCCACATTGAGACAGTACTTCTGTCTGCATAACTGACAGTATAGTCTACTGGTTATAGTAACAAGCTGTGAATGAGCATGGTACATCCAGCAGACCTGGGTTTGATTCCCACAGCCTCTACTTGTGTACTGTGTGACTCTGAGCAAGTCACTTAACACCCCCCCAAGCTCCCAGCTCACCCCTGAAAACAGGCACTTGTGCCTAGTGGGCCTTACTTGATTACCAAAGACTAAAATAAAAAAAAATAATAAAAATAAGCCCCATTGGGGCCTGCCCTTCTGAAGCCAGAAGTTGGTGTGTATGTCTTACACGTGTGACTAAAAACGTGCAGGCCCTTCAGGGACCTTTGCTTCTGCAGACAGAAGTAATGTTGCAGTTTTGGTATCATGGATTTTGTGGTGCCTGCGCTTCTGTAGCCAGAGGTCGGTTGTATGTCTTGCACCTGTGGCTGCAGAAGCGCAGGCCCCATAGGGGCATGCACTTCTGCAGACTAAAGAACTCTTATAATTTGGGTATCAAGGATTTGTATCTGTGGCTGCAGGGGCCTGTGCTTCTGCACACAGAAGCAGTGTTGTGATTTGAGTATTGTGGATTTCTGTCTGCAGCAACAAGTGAGTGTGTATGACTTGTGGTGTGTATGCTGCAGATACAAATCCACGAAGACAACACATTAGTGCTACTGCATTTGTGCCATCTGAAAATATTTGTATGTTGCCTGTCTTATCTGATGATGGCTGTCTGTGGTTGCTTGTGTTGTTATGTCCCTCTGCTGCTTTGGGAGGGGGTTGGGGTTCCCTAATGCCACATTTCCCTACTTTTGTGGTATTAAGTCGAACGATAACTGGTGCACTAAAACAGTTTTTTTGTAAAGAGTCTATCTATCTACAGACAGTATCTATCTATCCATCTATCTACAGACAGTATCTGTCTATCTACAGACAGTATCTATATATCCATCTATCTACAGACAGTATCTGTCTATCTATAGACAGTATCTATCTCCCTATCTATCTATCTACAGACAGTATCTATCTATCCATCTATCTACAGACAGTATCTATATATCTACAGACAGTATCAATCTATCTATCTATCACATGAATGGGTCTTTTTCCCCACAGAACTGGTTAGCAGTTATTTCTCTGTACACCCTTTTCCTGTATAAGCAATTGCGATTAAACTAACAGTAAACATCCAAATATATTTATTTATTTATTTTTATTTATTTATTTCATTTTGTTAACTGGGTAAGCCCACTGGAACAGAGGGTCCCTTTTTCAGGGGTGACCTGGGATTAATTACATACAAATGGTACAGTATTCATAACAACAAATACAGATGGATTACAGAACAAGGAGTTATACGTCACAGAACCAGGCAAATGCTGTGTTATTTACATTGATTACGAGCATGTAGCAATATCAAACAGGATATAGATATGTGTGTATTATATAAAATATGGGTAAGTCCAATATCTCTGTTTCTTTCTATATATATATATATATATATATATATATATATACAAGTTCTTTGCAAAACACTGTGTTAATAAAGTTTCTCTACTTTTGTGGTGTTAAGTTGAACCCTGACTGGTGCATTAAGGCAGTGTTTTTTTTTCAAAGAATTTCCGTTCTTTTTGCGGTAGTGGAATTGTATCCTCATTCCCTTTGGGACCTCCTTGAACAGATGCAGATATGCAGGGCCCCAAGGGAAGACTGTCCACTTATGGAAGTGCAGGGCCTTTCCATGCAGTGACAGATGTCAAGAATTCATGGGGCTGTCCAGTGGACTGTGGAACCATAGGGAGCTGTGGGTACTGCGCTTCCACGTGGCTACAGATACAGATGCTCAGGGCAGAGAGTTCATCTGTCAGCCAAAGCACAGGGCTCTCAGGCACCCATGGGTACAGAGATGCAAGGCCCTATTCCAAGGTAAAAGTTCTCTTCACTATATGGTACTTGGCCCATGCAGACAACATTGCACCTTCCATTCCCAAGCTGGCAGGGTGGTGTTACATTCTTAATAATGATTTTTTTTTTAATTTTGACACCAGATTTTCAAGATATTCATTTTATGACTCTTCCTTATAAACATGACATGTGGCATTTATAGAATACTGTCTGAAACATCATTTCACACCACAGGTACGAAAACCCGTCTCGTTCGGGATTTGAGAAATTACACCTGTCACATTCATGAGGTAATGTGAAAAAATGGCTATGTTGAAAATTTGGAGTTAAAATATTGACAATTACCTAAGTTACGAGTGAATGTTGAAATATGTCAATGTTCACTGGTAACTTGGTTATATTACGATATATTTACACCAAATTTTCAACAAAGTCTTCTTATGACCCCACCTCATGAACCCAGTAGGTGAAAATGTTCTAATCCCTCCTAAAAGGGGTTTCATGCAGTGACTGCAAAATTCTCTTTTGGCACATATTTGAAAAATTTCAACTGCTTTGCTCAAGGCATGGGGTCCCAACTCCCAAAAAAGTCACGCTGAAAGTTTGATGGAAAAATATTGCAAATTAGCAAAGTTATGTGTGAACACTGAAATATGTCTATGTTCACATGTAACTTGGCCATTGTACCATATTTTTACACCAAATTGTCAACGTAGCTTTCTTATGATCCAACCTCGGAAACCCTGTAAGGTGAACATTTTCAAATCCCACCTGAAAGGGGATTTTTTTGCACTGACTGCAAAATTACAGTACCTTTGGGGACATATTTGAAAAATGTCACCTCCTTGTTCATGAGGTAGGGTCCCAAAAAGACCATGTTGAAAATTTGGTGCACAAATATTAAGAAATGGCAAAGTTATGCGTAAAAGTTCAAACCCTGTTGAAATATTTTAAACCTCACTTTTCATATCGAGTCACTGGTTCCATCAGCAAGACAATGCTTCGATTGGAGACTGGATCTACATTGTGGGATGTATTCAGGTGAATGAGGTGTGTGGGGTATGGGGTGCTGAGTGAGGGGTGGGGTGAGGGGGTTGGGGGTCATTATCAGTGGTATGTTGTTTTGTTTATCACTGGTCAGTTAAGAAAAAGAAAGACACCAAGGGATTTTTCTGTTTTGCAGGTTTAAATTGCTATAGGATCTGGCGCTGAGGGTTGGGCACCCGACTGTCAGTTTAACTCAACAGCGGCACCAGGGATGTGCACCCTCCTGTCACCACCTAAGATTTGGGGGGATGGGGCAGGGGTTTGGGCAAGCGGTACCTGGGCACCCCGGTCCACTTTATGAAACACTGTTAAGAAACACAAGGGAGGGCTGACTGAGCTGGGAGGGGAAGTGAATTTAAAAATGGATAGCTAGAGAGAGAGAGAGAGAGAGAGAGCGAGAGATTGGAGAGAGAGAGCACATGTGCATGAGAGAGAGATCACCACTTACTGCTGCCACACAAGCCAGCAGCATGACTCCATCTGCAGGTGCAGATGTCAAGAAAGTCCTGCTGTTCTCACAGAGCTGTACATTTAGCATCCTGTTTGCTGCTGCTGTGAGTGTGCCTTTAAGCAATAAGGCACAACAGGGTGTGGGTTATTGGGGATTTACTCACGCCTTGTGTGGTGTGTCACGAGGCACAGCCAAGTGACTTAACCACACAAGAAGTGGGTAAATCACCCAATAACTCACACCCTGGAGTGTAATGTGATTCTACAATGGACCCATGTGTAAAATAAATTTAAAATGTGTTTAAATATGTTTTGTATAAATGCCATTCCTCAGCCTTGGGTTATGCAGGATTTACCCATGGTCATGTGACATGTTTTGACCAATGAGGTTACAGAATTTTCACACACCATTGTATGATGTGAATTATTTGCACATATATCTTCACTTTAGCATACGTATTTGAACAATAAAGAATATTGTAGTTGACGCGGGTGCCAGTCAGTTTGGTCCTTTGTTCTCATAGTGAGAACCTGGGTGAATTGCTCTTCTCACTAAGCTGAGCACCCCTGATTTTGGGGCGCTCATATAAAGTATTTCTGACAATTTTTCTTTAAAACAAACACTAGAAGCTAGCTAAATTGATCCTGTTTACCTAGGTTTAGATGTGTGTGTTTTTTAAATACATCGTTTTTATGTGTTTGCAGTGTTTTTCAGTTAAAAAAAAGATGGCAGCAGTCATGATTGGTATTTTTTTTCTCATGACAAGTAAATCATGAAGAATAAGGCCTCACAATCTGTGTCATATCAGATGGGTATCCAAAAATCCTACTTTAACTCCTTATAACTGTGGAACCATTTAATATTTTTTCACAAAACCTTCGAAAGGCACTGCCTCGGCTCAGGCTGCTTTTACCCTAAAAGTTTCATGAATAAATTCTGTACCATCTAGGCTGTGTATGAAAACAGCAACAAAAAAAAGCCATGTGAAGTATAGGGAAAAAAAATCTTCACTTTCCCAAAAATCAGTGATCCAGATCTTGGAAATCGTAAAAGATGCCTGTACAAAAGTTTCCACGTCTTGAGACTTTTTCATTTGACCGCACATGCAAATTTTTAGACTATTCCATCAACTGCCGTCAAAGTTATTAAGGTGCAAAAACTGGGTTTAACATTGAGCACTCCACTCAACCTTAACTATACTAATGGTACCACACCAGAGAGAGGAGATAGCGGCATGGCTTTTTGAAGAACGGGACCAAGGGCTTTAAAGCCGTGATAGGTGGCATCAGTGTAGCCAAAGGTACGCTGAAGGCAGTGAGAAGACTACCTGCTTAATAGCCTTGGCGCTGTATACAGCAAGCCCAGTTTGGGATGGCTATGTTGTTTGAGTGAGTTCTGTGTGTATTTAAAGGTAAGTGGATGACTTGACCAACCCTCAAACTGAAATAATCAGCCTAGTCAAGAGAGCGCATGCTACCTGTGATGCAATGGTTTATTTAGATGGCAGGGTGTTGTAAAAATCAGTTGTTTTTGCTTTGTCCAAGTTTAAATTTGGATGATTTTGAGAAAGGCAATTTATAACTTCAAGGAAGTTTGACTGTAAGACTCAGGCAAGAGAATGTGGGAGCAGTGTGAGAGATGATTGTGTCACCCGCATACATAAAAAAGTCGATGTGAGATGCGTTGTTTGGGAAACTCATTTACTAAAATTAAAATAATAGAAGTCCCAGAATAGATTTATATGGCACTCCCAGTTTCACCTTGTGGGGCTCAGAAGTAAAGCCAAAAAGGGTGACTTGTTGGGTGCGACCACTTAGGTAGACGGCAGACCAACCTGTGGAATGAAAACTGAGAATGGCAAATACTGAGTTTATCCAGGAAGAGTTTGTGGCTCATAAAGTCAAAAACATTTGACATAAAAACAGAATTTTACAGGGCAGAAAAATATTAATGGTCCATCAGTTCTGTCTAAATCCTACTTAAGCCATCTAGTCTATCACAGGTCAGTTGTAGGCTGACCTAGCCATTTGCAACTTAGCCACTCTTTTGGACTATCCCCTGTCGTCCTCCTCCTCCTCTCCTTCAAATGCTTTCACCAGCGTTTTATCCTTGTCCCACCCAGCTGTTGAATCCAGTCACCATCTTAGCATTAACCACTTCCCTGACAAACAATTCCAGTTTTCGCTACCTTCTCTGTGAAGTAGTTCACTCTTGTGTTCCATCTGAACTTCTCTCCCACCAGCTTAGACTTGTGCCATGATCTCGTCTTCATCCCCTTACACCACTTGAACAAATGTTGCCAATCTACCCTGTTGATTCTCCTTAGAGAG
The DNA here is from genome assembly GCA_016271365.2 of Neoceratodus forsteri. Lineage (NCBI taxonomy): Eukaryota > Metazoa > Chordata > Ceratodontiformes > Ceratodontidae > Neoceratodus > Neoceratodus forsteri. Next base: position 28,111,309 of record JADMNL010000036.1, on the reverse strand, counting down.
TCGAATGTCTCAATTATATCTGTCCTTTCTCTTTTGGCCTCCAGGATGTACATGCTTTTGATAGACCAGTGACAATATCATTGGTATGGAGTCCTGTATCAAAAGCAAGAGGTGTGTTTCTTATGACCTTGAGGAGGCTGGAGATAGCAGAGTGGTCCTTCTAAAACAAGATAGCACTGCACATAGGATACTCTTTGGATGCAGACAGTTGTAGAGTTGTGTATAGACACATTATATATCTTGTGGGCTGATTCGGTAAGTAAGCTGTAACATAAAATTGGGGGGGGATGACTATTGGCCCAAACAAACTGTATGTAATAGATGTATTAATGAATTGTGCCAAATGTTAACTAGTTATTATTATCTTTGTAAATGTTCAGCGTTTGTGGTGTTGTGTAAACAAAATACAAATAAGACATAATTCAAAAAAAGTTAACCTTGGAAAAAAAAACAAAGATTTCTTTTTTAAATTATGAAAGAAACACTGAAACCTTTAACGGATGTTTCATTATGATGAAGTAGGTCGCTTCTGAAAGCGTAACGCGTGACTCATTCTTGGTCTTTGTTCCTCTGTTCTTCACATTTTGAAGGAGAGAATGTTTGCAGCTGTGAATCCTTGAAAAACTGGATGCATTGAAAAAAGTGCTGTCTTGTGTTGGACCAACACAGATGCAGTATAGTACATAGATGTTACACCACGCAAGCTACACTACACTACGCAGGCTTTTGGGAGCCACACAAGTCCTGCTGCCTTACTACTCACCTGGTGGAAGTCCACTTCCACATCCCTATGCTACTTAAGCAATAAGCCATGAGGGGGTGTGGGTTATTGGGGGGGATTTACCACAGCTGGAGTGGTTTGCCCACGAGGTGCAGCCGAGTGGGTAAATCTTTGCCAGCCGTGGTAAATCCCCCGATAACCCAGATCCCCCGAGTGGCTTATTGCAATTATATCAAATTCTGTTTGTTTTTTTTATTATTTAAAAAAAAAACAGTACTTGCTATAACGCTTAAATAAGCGACTCAGTAGTAGAGCAGTCAGTGTTTTTGTTTACTTTCCCCTGATGTACAGAGCTGCTGTTTTACAGTCTCCGCTTAGGGGGGAAACAAGATCGCGGATGGAGTTCCGTGATTTTTGCTGTCGGATTGCTTTTTTTTGAACATGCGGCTGGCTGGCACCTTTTGCGATGATTATCGGTAGATAATCAAGGCAGGTAAGGTGCCAGCCTGCCTATCTGATTGGTCGGTGTCTGAGGTACATGGCATAATTCCTTTCATTGTAACTCCACATTCTCAGTTATCACTGTCGTTCCAAATGCACCTTCCATAAATAAATGTATCCTCAGAACTTGTGTAGTAACAATGGAACTTTAGGTATAAAACCTGCTGCCTCTGGTCAGACTGCTCTAACACCTGTCAAAGGGACCTGCATGACGCCTTAAGCTTGTGTGCTGCAATATCTCTGTACAGTATCCATACTGGGCCAGTAAATGGTATTAGAGAGTAAGACAGTGCTGCTTTACCTTGCTTAATGAGACACTCATACTGTAACGAGTGTTTCACACTCTTATGCACTGTAAATGGGTATTTTTGGTGGAGATCTTTTAATATAGTAATACTCTTTTTTCAATAATATATCAATACTGCCACAGAGACCACTTTTATGGTTATGAGAGCGGTCTCACTACTATTCTTAGGATATCAGAGTTGCTGTCCTTCAGTCTGCAGTTCTCATACCATAAGAATGTGCTTGAGACCACATGCAACCACAGGAGTGATCTCCAAGGATGTATGACTATACATTACACTCTTCAGTGAATCCAAGTCTTGCAGACTGATCTTTTGGTGCATATATGTATTGAGTTAAATGCAAGCAGCTGTGTCTGGCCATAATTATGTGTGAAAGCAGTAGCTGAGGAGCAGTGAAGTATATCAAAAAGGTGTGTTTTGGGGAGTTGGCTTCTGACTCTTCTCTCCTTGACATAATGCAGAAGGACTTTTTTTAGTGTTGGGGGGATTTAGTTTGATTTTCCTTTTCTGTTCTGTGAGGGCTGTCTTTCTTCTATGTCCTCCTAGTTCCTCCTAAAGCTATCTTATCTTCTGACCCTGTGGTTAGGAAGTGAGGCGACTCTGAGTGTCGCGTCCCTCATGAGCCCCCACCAGTGCTGTGACATGGGCAACCTAGCCCGTATCTGCAGAGAAAGGGGTGTGCTCAGCCATCTTTAGACAGTTCTCCTTTAACCTTGTTTGGATTTGGTTAAAGAAAACCTTGAGTGGGGTCATTTGTGCGCTCTTGTGCTGATGACCCAGGTTTGAGCGCGGACCTGGGAAGCTGACGATTTAGCAGAAGGCAGGGGCAATGGTTTGCCACTGGAAGCACACCCCAGCCCAAGGATGTCAGGGCCACAGTCTGCCATGGCAGCAATTTCTGGTGGAGGCTAGAGTACCTCCTGGGTTATGCAGTGCAGGCTCAGGGCCAATAGAGGGCCTGTGTGACCCTAGGGGTGGAGGTGCATCGTGGTTCAAGGAAGCCAGGGGAAGGTCCAGAACATGGGCACGGAAAGCTGGGACACTGGGAACATCATGCACTGCCACGCTGGTAACCCAGATTCAGAAATGGACATAGGTCACTCGGAGACTGGCCGGGGGAAGGAGGATTGCACACCCATTGTTGGCTCTCCTTCTTCGATAAAGGGGGACAGCGCAGGTTGCTGCTCGGTCTCCACCTAGCAGAGGCTGGATGGTGCAGCAGTGTCAGCCTCTTGATTGGCTGGGGGCAGACACTGAGTGCATGTGGTGTCTTAACAGCGCACGCCCATCCCATGGCATGTCTGCCAACCTAGGAATGGGGAAGGAAAACGGGTAAAGGTAATGTGCTCTGGTTGCCAAACACGGCGGCGATCCCGAGCCCTCAGACTTCTCCCCATGTAGATCCCCCACGGGTGTGACTGTATGGGGAGTGGCAGTCGGGGACACCCTATGAAGGTGTAGGTGGTGCCCGGGGAGGCCAAACAGCCAGGGAAAATGGCAGCCACAATTATGACAGCACCAGAACACTGGGGTCCAGTGTTCCCTGCCAGTCCAATTATTGTACCCTGTACCCCAGAGATGTGAAGTGCCTCCTGGAGGAGCCCTACCATTTTGGGGGGGGGCCACAAGTGAAACAAGTAAGGGGATTGTCAGGTTGGGTGACAGCCAGTTAGAAAACCCAATGTGGACATTCGGATGGCAAGATAAAAATCGGGGCAGAAAATAAATCTTTGAAAGAAAGTGAAACAAGTATGCATTAATCTCGTAATCTGTTATCCCCCCCCCCTTACTATATGCATTTAGAGCTGCCTGTCCATGTTTCAGCGCCATTGATCTGGGGCTGTTATATGGCCATGAGACTGGGCAGGCATCCGGTGGAAGTGTTTGTGACTGCCAGTCAGCACGGAATCAGGGCAGTAAATGGGGAGGGGGGAGACACATGCATAGGTCAGGTGGGCGCTATGGGAGGGACTAGGTTATGAACCTGACCAGTAGGTGACCACAGTATAGTTCAGTCAGTGGATGACTAAGACTTTATTTCATGCAATGCACGGATTTCACAATTACCCTGAAAACTGGACGTTGCTGTGAAATATTCACAAAGTTAAAACTAGTTTTAACAAGGGCCTAAAAGTTACTTTTTTCTTTTCTGGTGATAATTGAGGAAGATCTGCTAAATCTAAGTTTTGCTAAATCTAAAAATTCCTCTCTGGCTGCAGTAGATCTCAAAAGAGCTGTGTCATTACCTTGGGGTCGCAAGTGATTGTCGCATCTTGGGGATTCCATAACAAGGGAATCCAGCGGGAGCTCACGCTCTGTCTTTAACGCAGTGCCAAGTTTCCTGACCCTGTTCCCGGCTTGGCCTGTGCAACTAGCCTTGATTGCTGACAACTCAATGCAGATTCTGTCCAGAAATGAAGTAGCCAAGGATTTTTCTAAACGTCTAATTTTGGATAACAAGGCTTTGTACTGGGTGTGTCGTTTCTTTTTGCAGACTAAAACCATCCTTATGAGCTCCCCTTTCCAGACCGCCTTAAAAGTACAGAAATGGGTAACAGCATCTAAACTCTTTAATAATAAGGAAGTATAAAAAAAATAAACTCTTTAATGATAACTTATGGTAACCACATTTTTATATATTAAATATCATTGTGTCTATATCTAACAGCTGTTGTTGTGTTTTCTGTGAAAACAGATAATTTCTGACATGAAAAATGGCGATTTTTACTGTGAAATGCTTAGAGCCTTATGGATGATTGATGGAGAGCCATGTCTTATGTGGTGGGGATTGGTGGGGGCAGAGTCCACAGCTGCCTCGGGTCCCTAACAAGGTGCAGACAAGAGTTGGTGCAGCTTTGTTTGGGGTGGGGGTGGAGTGGGAGTAATTTAACATGAGAAATCAGAGTATTACATACTTCCCTGACCCCGACTGTGGAATAAACAAACCAGATCCCTGTAACAGGGACAGTCTTTTCTTTTGGCTGGGGAGGGATGGATGATTTATGCAGTTCTCCTTTAATGCATCAGGACATAGGAAATATTAGTTGAAGTCTCTCTAAAAATTAGGTTTTTCTCAGTGTTTCCCCTGAAAGGTCAGGGCCATTGTAATAGCTATATTGATACAGTGTAGCACCTTGGCAGAATCCTGCTTTATTACAACTTTAAAATTGGTGTATGGCACTTTAAGAGTGTGATTTTAAAATGGAGGTAACACCGCACCTGGGGCACTCCCTGATGATGCCCTGAGTGAAACCAGTCGAGGTTTAGTGCTGGGTGTTCCCTGAGGTGTCCTCGTTTGTGAGGTTTGTGGTTTCATGGCACTCTAGGAATTAAAGTAGCATTTAATTTTTTTTAATGAAATATCAGATATACCTCTGAGCCAGAGGCTGTTTTACAGAGGTTCCATGTCATACAGAGAATACAGGATGTTGTAAAGGTACATACAAGGTAATAATGTAGAGTTACAGCAGTACAGTGATACAAAATGACATGACCACAAAACATAGCTTGAGGTGCCAAGATACAGTGCATAGGAAAGGCTTAACCACTAACAGAGATGGTATAAAAATACAGTTCTTGTACATAAAAATTATATTTACATCAAGTGCCATCAGTGGGCAGAAAAGTGCACCAGGGAGAGAGAAGAATGCAAAGGCAGTCAGAAAAAGGCTAGTAGGAGGGTGATGGGGAGAGGGGGGGATAGGTGAGAGGTAAGAAGATAGTGAGTGGAGACAGTGTGAAACGGGGAGAATTATGGGCAGTTGCAGTGGTTCAGTGAGAGAAGGTGCTGGCAAAGTTTAGTTTTAAAAGGACCAAGTTTGTCAGTGGCCAGGACATCATGGGGCAGGCTGTTCAACAGGTAGGGGGCCCGATATGGAAAGGCATGCTGCCCAAGGATGTTTTTACAGAAAGGAACATGGTACGAGCCTTTTAAGGTGCTCCTGGTAGTGCACAGAGGGGTGGGAGTCAGAAAATGAAGGGATGGGGGGGACTGGCAGGACAAGACTTTCTTGGCTATTAAGCAAGTATGGTATGTTAGTCGACCTTTAAAGTCCAACCAGTGTGCTTGCTGGTAAAGGTCGCAGGTGTGGGTAAGCCGATGGGCTCCAAGAACAAGCCAGCAAGCTTTGTTAAGAGAGACTTTGATCCTGTTGAAGGCAGTGTCAGATGCCATAGATTACTGTGCCATAGTCTACTGTGGAGAGTACTGAACTGGTGACAGCAAGACAGAAGGCGTCATTAGTTAAGCATTTTTTATGCCTATACAAGAGGCCGATCCTAGTATTAACAGCTTTGCAGACTAAGTCAACATGACCTTGAAAGAAAAGGGTGGAGTCAAGGGTAACCCCAAGGTATTTAAAGGTGCTGACCTGTTCTGACGGTTGGAGATGGTCATTAAGAATTGTGAGGGGGTCATTTTTGTGTTTGTTTTGTGCTTTTGCAAATAACATTGATTTCGTTTTTTTATAGTTTATGATGTTTGTGTTTAGTGAACCATGATAACTCACAGAAACTAGCCTGAAGAGAGCGCTGAAGTATGGATAGGTTAGAGTGACAAGTATAGACAACAGCGTCATCAGCGTAGAGTAATAGGTTACCAGAACAGGCGTGAAGGAGGGTATTTAGAAAGAGACTAAAGAGGAGAGACCCGAGGATAGACCCCTGTGGGACCCCAGAGTGGACAGGTAATGAGGAGGAGAGGGTGTTGCTGATTTTCACTTGCTGGGAGCGACCATTGAGATAATTTGCAAACCAGGATGTGGCTTCAGGGGATAGGTCAATTGAATGGAGGGATGAGACCAGGTGGTCATGGTTAACCGTGTCAAATGCCTTTGTCAGGTCAGTGGTACACGGACCCTAATAATTGACCCAGATAAGGGGCTTTGTGGGCAAAGCCAGTATATTCCAAGAGAGCAGTTGTGGTACTGTGTCCCTTACGGAAACTGTGCTGTTAGGCACACAGGAGGTTGTGCTCCACTAGGTAGTCAGATAGTTGAGCTGATACAATTTTTTCCAATGCTTTGGAGACGGGGGGGATGGAAATTGGATGGTAGTTGCTGTGGACAGTTTTGTCACTACTCTTGTGGATAGGAGTGACAATAGTGGATTTCCATAGGGTGGAGAATTGGTAACAGTAGAGAGAGGCTAGGATCTTGGAGAGGGCGAGAAGTACAGCATTAGGAGCCAGATGTAGTAATTTCAGGTCTAATGAGTTGCCACTGAACCTCGACTTACCCAGTACTCTCTGGAGGTAAGTTTTTGCTTCAGTAGTGATCAACCTGAAATGGAAGGGGGGGGGGGAGTTAGTCTGAGCAACTGAATGTGAGGGACAGGCTGGCTTATTGAAGAAGTCAGAAGGAAGTACCCCCCTCAGATCAGTAAAGGCCAGGTTGAAGGTATCGGCTATAACCTGTGGGTCCTGGGTGATGGCTCCATTAATGTTAGTTTATGAGTCTGCTTCTGTCTGAATGTACTTTATTTGAGGTGGTGTATGGTGCAGGGATTTTTGTGTTCTTGGCTGCCTAAACTTGTATCCCAGCACATCCAGCCATTTGGGGCTGCTATTTCTGTTTGCAGATTTATTACAAATAAGCCCAGCACCCATTTATTAGCACCCGCATGTTGGCAGGATGCTGAGAAGCTATGCTTGGTTTGGGGGTTAGCCATGTCAAGAAGAGTAACATCACCTGCTGTCCAGTAGTGGTGATGATGATGATGGTGGGACCCAGTTTCAGCCCTCACCCAGAGGCCAGTGCCCGCTATGATGGTGCAGCTCTCTGTATGTTTGAACTAAGCACAAACTGCTAGTTTGACCTCTAACAAGGAAAGGTCAGGCTGTGGGCAGCAGGGCTGTCAGTGCTGTCAGCTCTCTGTTTGGGAACATTAGTAACCGCTCATTAAACCATTAATGTGCTGGGACTAGATATCTTGATTGACAGGCTGTGTGTCCCTAGCAACTGTCTTGGTACACTTTGCAGCAGTCTTTCTTGTTTTTGTAGCACATACAATAAACTGTCAAATAGGTAAAGGCTACCAAAATATTGGTATTGGCTAGTAAAATTTCAAGCATTGCCAGGTCCTTTTGCATGGATAGGGAATTCTTAGTAAAAATGAATTGGCATTCTCTGCCCGAGTGGAAGGACGGTTTGCTGCACCGGTCCGCCCCCTTTTTTTGTTACAGTTCTGTTTTTACATTGTTCCTGGCAATGTTAGATGGGATCTGCAGTAGGTGTGTCTGTTTATCTTCGATGCCCCCTCAAGAACTTGCCATTGTCAGTTGTATTCAGAATGAATAAGTTACCCGTTTAACTGTAGTAAAGGAAGGGTTCTGGAACATATTTCTGAATGGCTTGGGGGAAAAGAAAAACCAGTAGTACCACCTCCCTCCTGCTAGAAATCCCTCTGCCGCACCCCAGCATCCTGCTAGCCTTTCCCAGTACTTTGTCACTCTGCTCAGCTACCTCAAGGTCATCAGATATGACCTCTAGGTCTCTTTCTTGCTTGGTGACTGTAAGCTCCACTGCCCTAATTTTATACACAGCCGCTGGGTTCCAGAGCTGTAAGTGCATAACCTTACATTTTTTTGCCGTTAAAATCCAGCTGCCACCCCATAGATCCTTCCTCTAGTTTCTGCAGATCCCTTTGCATACTCTTCACCCCTTCCTGTCCACCCTGTTGCAGATTTTTGTATCATTTGCACAGAGAGGCATCTTACCCTGAAGCTCCTCCACAATGTCACTTACGAAGCCATTGAAGAGGAGCAGTCCCAGCACTGAACCCTGTGGTGCCCCACTGGTCACTCTCCTATTGTTTGAGTGACTTCTGTTTAACACCAACCGTTGCCTTCCATCCTTTAATCAGTTTGATACCCAGCTTGTCACTTTCCCCCCACTCACAGGCTGCTAAGTTTCTTGACTAGCCTCCTGTGTGGCACAGGGTTGAAAGGCTACGTCCACTGTTCTCCCTTGATCCACCTCCCTGGAAACCCAGTCAAAGAAATCTATGAGATTAGTTTGACATGACTCCTCCCCCTGTGAATCCATACTGCTGGTGGTCCTGCAGCCCTTTTGCCTCCAGGGGCTCCACGCACCTCTCCTTCAGTAGTGTCTCCATTAAGTTGCCCACCACTGATGTGTGACTGATTGACCTGTAGTTGCTAGTATCCACCTTTGTGCAGAGGTACCACACCTGGCCTTCCTCCAGTCCTTTGGAACTTCTCCCATCTCCACTCTGCTGCTACAAAGCGCTGCCAGAGGGGCAGCCAGCACCATGCTCTGTTCCTTTAGGACCCTTGGATGAATCCCATCTGGCCCCATCACCTTGTTCTCCTTTAAGGCTTCCAATCCCTTCCAGACCCTCTCCACCGAGAGTGGACTTGTGTCCACTTCCCCCTCTCCCTGGTGCTTACTGCAGCATGCTGATCCCCCCCCCGTCCACCGTGAAGACTGAACAGAAGTAATCCTTTAGTATTTCCACTTTCTCTTGATCTTCCTCCGTGCATTCCCCCCGGCCTCCTGATTTTCCTATCCCTCCCTTGTCTTCCTCTTTTCCCCTCACATACCTGAAGAAGGTCGTGTCCCCTCTTTTGATCTCCTTAGCTGTCCTCTCTTCTGTTAGTACTTTAGCTGCCCTCACCCTCCTTCCTAGTTTGTTTTGCCAAATATAGCTCCCTGTCTTCATCCATCTGGGTCTCCTTGTACTTTCTAAATGCTGTTTTCTTCTCCTTCACTGCCTCTGCCAACTCATCAGAGAAACATAGTCATCTCTTCCTCCTCTTTCACTTACTCACAACCTTCAGACAGCATGCTGGGGTATACTCTCCTTAACACAGAAAATTTAGAAAGTGATGGCAGAAGGGGACCACAAGGTCTACCTAGTCTGCCCAAGAACCTACCTGTGCTATTTCCCCATCCTCTCCTTTGCCTTTCTGTATGCTACCTTTATGTCTATCCCGTGCATTCTTTTTTTCTTTAATTTTTCTCCACTGAGCCTGCACCTCCTCTCTGCCTCCCCGCCCCAAGGCATTTTCTGAGACAGCTTCCCATTTCTTTAAAATCTGCCCTCCTGAAGTCCTGGACCCTTGTCTTAGTTTATTTTATTTTTTTGTCTTCCTGTCCTGTCTGGATACCAAACCACCCAGTATGGTGATCATTTGTACTCAGGGGACTACCAACTGTGACGTCAGCAGTGCTGTCTCTGTAAGTATCAGGTTCAGCACTGCCCCATCCCTAGTGGGTTCCAAAACCAGCTGCGTGAGAATTGTCCCTTGTAAGGAGTCAAGGATGGCCCTGCCTCTCGACATAGCTGCAGCGAGAATGCCCCAGTCTACATCCAACAGGTTAAAGCCCCGCATAATCAAAACGTCCCCCTTGCTGGCGATTTTGCTAATGGCTTCCCCAAGGGATCTGTCTAAATCTTCCCCTTTTGTCAGAGGCCTGTATACCACCCCCATGCAAATAACAGCCTCCGACCTCGTCTCTGGGCTAAACCATAGTGCCTTCAGCCCTTCATTGGCCCCCTGTTGCCCCTGTATCATAGTGGCCCTTATACCCCTTCACATATAAAACAACCCCTCTGCCTTTCCTCCTTGACCTGTCCTTCCGGAACATGGTGTAGCCTGGGATGGGCACTTCCCAGTTGTGGTTGTCCGTGCACTGTGATTCCGTTATGATCACCATACCAGTTCTGCCTCCACAATGACCGCCTCAAGGTCAGAAAAGTTGTTTCCCAGACTCCTTGCATTGGCACTCATGACTCTCCATTTTCTTTGTCCCTGCCTCCCTCTAACCTGTTCCCCCCTTTCCTGTTTCTCCCCTCGCCCCCTCTGTTGCCCCGGTCCTGCCCTCCCCTAATACATTTTGTTCCTGGCTTCCCTCCTTCCCCTCTCTTCCAACTGAATTTCGTCTTCCTGATTTGCCTTCCCTGCCCTTCTCTTTGCTTCCATCAACCTCCTGGTAATTTCTTCTCCCTAGGTTAACCTTCCCTGTTATACTAGTCTCGGGGAGGGGGGGTCTCTCTGCCTTCCTCAGTCTTTCTGCCCCCCCGGCCAGTTTAAATGCTCATCAAAGTAGCATTTAAACCTTCCACCCAGGACTGCTGTTCCCCTCCTGGGAGGAGCGAGGCTGTCTCCCTTGTACAGGCCCCCATCTCCTCAGGTGTGACCACAGTCTCTGAGGTAGCCAAAGCCCTCCTCCCTGCACCATGCCTTCAACCACTCGTTGAAAGACCTGGTGTGGAAATTATTAGCCTTCCCCCAACTATGCATGGGTAGCACCTCAGTGAAGGCCGCTGTGCGAGCTACCTGCATCAGGCCCCTCCTCAGCTCCCTAAACCTATCCTGCACTACCTCTACAGCTTCCCTAGCTAGACCATTTGTCCCCAGGTGGACAACAGCATCCAGCTCCCTCCCTACCCCCTCATCCCTGGTGATCTCCAAGATCAGCCCTCCAGTCGTTCTCGTTGAAGTGCCTGGAATGCATTGTACTGCCTTGTTCCTCCCCTCCCCCCCAACTCAGTTCTCTTGACTATAGAGTTCCCCACCAGCAACTGCCTCCCCCTTGGCTGGGGGACTCTCCCACTCTCTGTGGGGCCTGCTTTCTTCAGGACCCCACTTCTTCTCACTCCTTCTTCGGGTGCCTCCTCTTGGCTTCCCAGTGCTGCCAAAAATGGCGAAGGAACTGCACAGCGGTAAGATCTGAGGGGTGTTCTCCCTCCCTCCTCCTCCCACCCTCCCAGAGCCCACCAAGGTCCAGCTGCCTTGCCTCCTTGCAGGCATCCTTTGAGGGAGTGATGGCAAACTAGGTGACCCCTGGGTGAGGCATATGGTGCTCTGTACTCCTGCCAGTTTGGCCTGTAGCCCAGCGTCCTCTACTGTCAGCCCAGAGAGGTTCCTACAGATGGGGCAGCACCTCATTCTCCAGAACGTGTCTCTGAAGATTGTGGCCCTGCACCCCCCACTCCCATGCCTGATGACTTGTTTATCCCCCTGACTTTTTGCCTCCCTGCCTTTCCCTTTCCTTTAAGTTTCCCTTATCACTACCCCCCTTGTCTTCCCTTTACCTTTCTCCTTCTGAGTTTGTGTTCGACCCCTCACCCTAGATAGAATTTTCCTTTAATTCTTTTTTTTTTTTTTTGTCCCATGGTAATTTAGGATATTTGGCTTCCTATACTCACGTTCTCCCCTTGCCCTATAGATAGGGTGTTGCCTCTGTCCCCACCCTGTTGTGTGTTTCATTTGCCCTTAGCTTGACCTTTATAGATCTTACTCTCCCTACCCTAATAAAGTATCTGTCTACTTAACTGTTACTTGGAAAAGTGCTTCTAGCTGCCTCCTTGCTGTGATAGCAAGATTGCTGTCTGAGCAAAAACTACCTACCTTGTAGCTACCTAGCTAGCTATATTACTACTGTCTTACAGTGTTGGGATTTCCATACATAGCAACACCGAACCACGTACTGTATACTTAAAGCGATCCGCCAAGTTAAATTTTTTTTTATCAGCACCTGCTAGTTCCGGTGGCTACCCTTCTCTGATGTTACACGCTGCGATATTTTTTCCAGTAGTCAAAAATTAGACATGCCATCATAAATAAATTTAGCCCCACTGGGTCGAGGACTTCCTACTTTCTGGGCCACCCATGCTCCACCCTCGCTCACTAAAGTTGTGATGTGATGCTGGGAGGCGTGGGGATGGCCGCCATTACATTCTCAGGGGAGTACATTTGGATAGTTTTTATATTGTAATGGTCAGTTGGTTGTGAAACTTGGGCCCAGTCGACTAACAAGGGCCTTGTTAGTCGACCGTGCTATGTTTCTTCACCAACTGCCCATTACAATATAAAAACTATTAAAAAAAAATCCTCCCGTGAAACTCTAATGGCGCTTCGTCCAACATTCTCCCTAGCATCACGTCACAACTTTAGTGAACACGTGGGCATTAAGCTGACCCCAGAAAGCAGAGAAGTCCTTGAGACCCAGTGAGGCTAAATTACAAGTGATGGCATTTCTTAATTTTGATTATTGGAAAAAATAACCTCAGCAGTAACATCAGAGAGGTGTAAGGCACCGAACTAGCAGGTGCTGATGCTGAGATTGGTAAATCTCTTTAATATGCTAATGTCTGCACAGTACTAGGCTAAAATAACAGGACCTTTTAGAGCCTGTGGTTCTTAAAAAACCCAGGAACAGTTCAAACATCCCATACGTTTGTGATTGTTGCAGCAGTGCATTCAGAGGCAACATTTCATATAGCGCCACTTGCTATCAGTCTTGTTTTTCCCGTTGCGGATCCTCCAAGGTAGATTTGAATGACAGGCCATCAGCACCCTGCTTAATGAGGCCTTACTATTCTGTGTTGTTGACCCCTCCCTTGTCACAGATTTTAAAAATCTACCTTGAGCAGCAGCCTCGGTATGGGCCATTGCGAGACAGACTGTGCTCTGGTTTCTTTTCACGGCTGTTGTCTTCAGCTGTGCTCCTCTGTGGTTTTCCTGAAGGCCTGAACCACCTGACTCCTGCGGCTGGCTTCTTGCTCCTGTAGCCTCTCTGAACAGAATAGTTCTTCAGTAAAAACATGGTAGCTGGCTCACTTTTCAGGCATGTCAATTTAACATTTGTCTGCAGAGTTTACCTTTTGTATTTCTGCGCCTGCCATCATGCCTCCTTCGCAGAACACCCATAAGCAGGCTGTGGATTTAACACGTCCTTTTCTGGTAAATTTATCAAACCACTGAATACATAATGCACAGGATAATGTCGCTGGAGAATTGTGTATAATAAGAATTTTATACACAACCAAGTTGTTGGATGCTACATAAACCCAAGTGCAAAGCTTGAGGGGTTTATAGTGGCTTCTCACATCGAGGTTGTGTATAACATTTGAATTTTAAACAGTCTCACAGGCTTTGTTTCTTGTTATTGCTTGGGTCTGTTTTTTCACCAGTGGAAGTGTTAATTCTAGTGTATGGTCGGGTTGCGGGTTCTCATCTGTGGAGTTCTGGGTGAGAGACCGTTATGCGTATGCCTAGAATGAGGGAAACCTGGCACGTGTTCGCGAATTATACCCAGGATTCCCTCTGGGGCAAAAAATGAGGCCAGTGACTACATGTTTTTTATTATCTCCCTAATTATTGTTCTGTATCGCGTATTTGTTTTAAACAAATTTAATTCTCGTCTGGCTTGGTAGTTCAGTAGTTGGGCAACTGCTTGCCATGCTGGCAACCACGATTTGCATGCAAAATCGTGCATATCAGCTGCTGACTTGCAGAGGCAGGCAGGGGCTCTGACTTGGATGACTTCTGTCTTGTGATGCATGCGTCCTGGGTTCAGGAGCGAGCCAGGGTGATCGGGGGGCTGATCGGGTGTCCCAGTGGATGCTCTCTGGGCAAGGAGGAGACAGCCACCACCATGCGAAACCCCTGGGGTGATCACAGGCAGAGCTGCAGGCGCCATGTGAGGGAGGAGGATGTTGCTAGTGCGTGGCTAGACTCAGGCGCACGGCGACAGCGCAGCCTTGCAGCCGCATCCTATAGGAACAGGGAGAACAAAGAAACACCCTGACAGGCAGGATAAAACGGGCCTCCCACATGCCTGGCATCAGTGACCTAGGCACCTGCTCAGCTAGATTTGTATCCTCGAAGGGGCTTAGGGAACCCCGACCAACCCACTGTGGGAGGGGGTATTCCATGGAGGACAGATGTGGGATAAGCCTGGCAGTAGATGGGTGGTGGGGCTGGGAAGGCCAGTCAGTGAAGGGAAGCATGAATATAAAAAAAGAAATAAAAACCGTGCAGCTCCTCAGTATGCTCAGTTTGCATCAAAGTGGGGGCCCATGCAAGTAGCAGTGTCAGCGTCACAAGCTACTGATTGTAACCAATGATGTCACTGGTTGAAACAGCTCATGCAAGTAGCAATATCAGTGTCAGGAGCCACTGACTGATTGTAACTGATGATGTCACTGGTTGGAACAGGCCATGCAAGTAGCGGTGTCTCTGTCAGGGGCCACTTACTGATTGTAACTGATGATGTCACTGGTTGAAACAGCCCATGCAAGGAGCGGTGTCTCTGTCAGGAGTCACTGACTGATTGTAACTGATGATGTCACTGGTTGGAACAGCCCATGCAAGTAGCGGTGTCTCTGTCAGGAGCCACTAATTGTGACTGATGATGTCACTGGTTGGAACAGCCCATGCAAGTAGCAGTGTCTCTGTCAGGAACCACTGACTAATTGTAACTGATGATGTCACTGGTTGGAACAGCCCATGCAAGTAGCAGTATCAGCATCAGGAGACGCTGACTGATTGTAACTGATGATGTCACTGGTTGGAACAGCCCATGCAAGTAGCGGTGTCTCTGTCAGGAGCCACTGACTAATTGTAACTGATGATGTCACTGGTTGGAACAGCCCATGCAAGTAGCAGTATCAGCATCAGGAGACGCTGACTGACTGTAACCGTTGATGTCACTGGTTGGAACAGCCCGTGCAAGGAGCGGTGTCAGCGTCAGGAGCCACTGACTGATTGTAACTGATGATGTCACTGGTTGGAACAGCCCGTGCAAGTAGCAGTATCAGCATCGGGAACCACTGACTGATTGTAACTGATGATGTCACTGGTTGGAACAGCCCGTGCAAGGAGCAGTATCAGCGTCAGGAGCCACTGACTGATTGTAACTGATGATGTCACTGGTTGGAACAGCCCGTGCAAGTAGCAGTATCAGCATCGGGAACCACTGACTGATTGTAACCCATGATGTTACTGGTTGGAACAGCCCGTGCAAGGAGCGGTGTCAATGTCAGGAGCCACTGACTGATTGAAACCGATGATGTCACTGGTTGCAACAGCCCATGCAAGGAGCAGTGTCAGCGTCAGGAGCCACTGACTGATTGAAACCGATGATGTCACTGGTTGCAACAGCCCGTGCAAGGAGCGGTGTCAGCATCAGGAGCCACAGACTGATTGAAACCGATGATGTCACTGCTTGGAGCATTTATAATGGCACAGTAGTGGGATGGGGGCTACATACAGAGTTGGTTTGAAAGACCATGGAGGCAGAAAACAAAAAAAAAGAGGAATACATACAAGAAGAAAACAGGGTACATAAATATAAATTGAGAATACTGAAGTGATGCCGGATGGTCGGGGTAGTGGTAGCACTACCGCTCATCATGCCCCATACCAATGACCCAGGCACCTCCTCCACATGGATCCTGTTTGCAGCGGGGTTGCGGAGCCCTGCCAACCCCAACAGGGAGAGAGGCAAGACTGGGGGCATTGCAGTAGGAGGTAAGTCCTGGGTTGGAGAAGGAGGCATTTTTTTTTTTCAAAGGGACACCTGACATGCCAGCAATAACACACGATGAGGTGTGGGTTATAGCCTGATAAGAGCAAGCCCCAGGTGCGTTATAAGGCACGAGATGCTTGAGCCGAATGCATTTAGCACCTCAGAAGTGCTCTTATCAGGCCATAACCCACACCTCGGAGTGTATCATTGTGCTTATAAAATGGCTTCCTTGCTCAAATACTTAAAAAATAGTCCCCCTGTTAAACTAGTCTCAAAACTGTTTTATCGGCAGTAGAGGGTTCCTGTGTGTTGCTAAGTTATCTTTGCCTGTCAGTGCTGTTTTTAGTACTATTCGATCCCCCTCCCACGTTGACTTTTGTAGTGTCTTTTACATCTAGAAATGCTCAGACCAGCCATTTGCTTGAGACTGACTGTCCGGTTTCACTGACAGCGAGCGAGCGTGTCTGCTGTGTTCTTGCATGTCAGCCCCCACACCCACACATACACACGGAGTGATAGAGACTGCCACAAATAAAGCTGTGCTCATGTTTTTCTATGCAGTTTGTCTGTCTGTTTGTTTTTTAAAGGAGAAAAAAACAGCTACCGAACTCAGCAAGTGCGTGCTCCTCATAAGCAGTAGCGGAAGCGAGCGTGTCCCTTACTGGCAACCATAGCGAGCAGCTTTTGGTTTAGCGCTTTTGAAATCGGAGTGGTATTGCGGTATACCTCGAGAATTTTGTGGCATGACAATGACATCGGCACGTGGAAAACAGGATTAGGGAGAACTACAGACCTACAGATCGCGGTGGAGTACTGGCGATAGGATAGCAAACCAATGGGCAGTTTATTTGTACTGCCCACGGTATGACTAGCGGGACCAAGATGTGGATTTCCGATGAAACAAACGGGCAGCGGCCAGTATACAATGTCAGGTACAAAGAGTTCATGACTGGACTGGAATATTTCTGTAATTTGCTGTGGAACAGGAAGGGGGTGATTTGAAATGGTGACTTGTGTCTCAGTGGCAGGGCTTTGCAAGTGCAGCTCTTGCAGTTCCCCATATGCTGCATGTGGAGCTGCAGCAGGAGAGCCATTAGAGGCATTGATTTTACCATGTGCTGCGTTTTGGTTGGCACAAGTAGTGCCAGTTGTAAAGTTATGTCCTGATAAGGACATGGCTGGAAAGGTGTTTCAGCCAATCAGGTTTGAGGACATTTTTTACCCATTTTACAAGGCATATTAGCACTAGCCAGCAGTGATTTATTAAAACAATGTGTTAACGGCCGGCCCATTGGCATAGCGGTAGCGCTATTGCTCATGATGCCAGTGACCAGGGATGGGAACGCGCTTGGGTTGTCGGGGCTGAGGGTGGGGTGGGGAGAGCTTCAGCATCCCAAAGGAGCTCTTCTTGGGAAGAGGGTTGAGTCCTCCGCCATAATACTGCCACCTGGGTGAGCACAGGTGGCAGTGCAACTGGAGGACAAAGAAGAAGAGGAGGATGTCACTGACAATGGCGAGAAAAGACGCGCACAGTGTGTGTGGGCATGCGACATCCTCAGGGGTTTGGAGGACAACCAGGAAAAAAGTGACCCCACCATCCCTTCAGTGACGGACCCCAGTATATCCGGGCTCCCACTTCACCAGCAGGCACCACTTGACACAACTGGATTTTCGGGAGTATATACCCCTTCACCCTGTCCCTTCCTGGGGGGGGGTAACCAAGGCTCCATGGAGGTAGATGGTCATGACTGGAGAGGCAGGGGATTGGGGGGAGGTGCCTGGAGGTCCTGAGGGGGAGAACAGGTTGCTGGAGTGACGGGAATATAAACAGCAAGTTAAAAACAACAACTTTTTTTTTTTTTTTAGCCAAATGATTAAACCAAAAAAAAAAAAGCCAAATGGCTCAGTGGCTAATACCTGACACCAACACTACTTCAGTCTATAAAACACATACGAGCCCTTAAATCATGTAATTTAAACCATCTCAGTTTGATACTCACTTACGGGCAGAGTAGACGGGCCAGGCGGTCCTTATCTGATGACAATTTCTATGTTTCTTTGTTGAACGTGACCGCGTTCGTAATGTCAGCGGAGACCTACATGAATGTAAGGTTAAGGAATTAATCTCCAAATAAATGCCTTTCTTGGATTCAAAGAAAGGATTTCTTTACTTTTGGGATTGAAGTGTTCATTTCTAAGGTGATAGATATCTGTGTAGATTCATTTCAAGACCATTGGTTGATTTGATGAGTAGGTGGTGGGGGATGGAGCAAATGATTTTTTTTTTGTTACTGAGAAATTTACTCTAATGTAATCAGCCAAATGAGCTCCCTGGCTGCAGTGTTCACATCCGATGTTACACATCAGCCTCGGGAGACATAGCAGTGGTCTCCCACTGTTTTTAAAGGCTGCCTGATGTCTCTGGGAAAACGCTGAAATAGCATTGTTTTTAGCGCGCTATTCAACAAACAGTACAACAGCATCCAAACGGTTGCAATCATATGAACTTTTGAACCCTGAACTGTGATTTTAGCTGACAAAATGTTCCGTACAGTAAAATAGTCACTTTTAAGGGTGGAAAAATGTCGGACCCATTGGCGCAGCCATTGGGCTGCCGCTCGTGATGCGGATAACCCAGGTTTGAGATTGAGCTTGGGTTGTCGAGGACTGGCTGGGGGAAGGAGGATCATGAGTCCCAGGGGATGCTGTTCTCCTCTAGGGGGAGTCAGCAGTGTGCTCCGTCGCAGTACTGCCAGATGTGTGTGACCACAGATTGGCAGTGCAAGCTTGAACTGTGCTGGAGTGGGGAGAGGACAGTGACGTCGTGACATTCACGCATACATGCAGCAAGAGTGGCCTCACTGGCGACATGCCTATGTGGGAGGGAACTGAAAATCTTGGCTATGCAGGACAAAGCAGTGCGCCTCTCACATCGCATCTGCATCAGCTGATCATGCTCCCACTCCACTGCACACGGAAGTGAAGAGGGATTAGGGGTCATCCCCGATGGCCTCTGCACAGAGGGTAAGCCATGCAGATCAGAAGGCAGGGATACATTCCCAGTGAAGGCAGGTGATAGGGCTGAGGTGGAGCCAGCAAATGGGGCAGGCTCAGTTGTTCAAAAGGACAATAATTTTCTGAGAATTTCTTTTGTAAGTGACTATTCTTTATGAAAAAGTATTCAAAAAACGGCTGCCATCTTTTCTTATCTCAGAGAACCCTCGAGCTTCGCTCTTGTGGTTTATGATGTTGTGAGAATACCCTTGATGGGAACACAGCCTTGATATGCATACCATCTCTTTTTAAATAAAATCTTTGGTAACAGGGTAGGTACAGGGTCTGTTTTCAGGGGTGACCCAGGAGCACTGGGGAGGTTAAGTGACTTGATCAAGGTCACACAGTATGCATGTGGAGGTGGTGGGAATCAAACACAGGTCTACTGGATGTACCAAGCGCATTCACAGCTTGTTACTGTAGTCTCTAGGCTGTATATATGGCTCTGAGCAACAGCAGGGACACAGCAGGAGCAGGGAAAGCATTCTTGCTGCTACACATAGATGTGTGTCCCATATTCAAATTGTTTTCATTGTTTAACAGTTTATTTACTTAGAATAGCCCAGCTGAGATGCAACATCTGGTTTTCAGTGGGGTCCTGCTTTTACCCATTTCCTCAGCTAGGTGGACTGGAGCAATGGGAGATTAAGTGACTTGTCCAATATTACAGTGAGCATTTGGCTCTAGTGGGGTTTGAACCTTTGATCTCCCTGTCCCCTAAGTCGTTGCTCTAGCCACTAGACCACGCTGCCTCCACCACATGCCCTGTGGAAACTGCACCTAAATTGAGCAGTGGTAGATTTTATTTATAGTTATTGGTGTCCTTCCCCAGAGACTCAGGGCACCATTACAATCAGGCCACAACCAGTAGGAAAATACTATAATCAGCTCACCATAATTAGAACACAACACACAGTGAAATAACTAAATACTAAAACAAACTTATTAAAGCTAGCCATAAAATATCTTCCTAATAAATACATTAATTTTGAAGATAAAATATAAACAAATACATGTAACCCCCCTACAAATGGGTGTTCCCAAAAAGTCTTCCTTGAGCTTGCCTAAATGCTCACTGCCAGGCTGGTGTCCTGCATTTTAGCAGTTTAAATGTGATTACCAGAGCCTGTATAGCCTGTGTGTACTGTCTCTTTAAGAGCTGCCTGATTGCAGCATAAGTAATCTGAGAGGGAGCTCTGTTGAAAGATGTAACTATTTGCTGAAAATCATTTAGAGTGATAATGATAATGTAGTTTGTCTAACGTGCTTTCTTTGCAGCAAGGACTGTTTTGTTTTTCTCCACTATCTTGGTCTTGGTCTGCAAATTGGACCAATCAGTTCTGGTGGGACCTAAAATGTAGCCAGACTACAGGAGCTGTCTGAAGTCAAACTCTGTAGGAATTGTAGTTTTGAGCTTTTTGCGCCTTTTTTGCAACTGAAGGGGGGTCTCTTGCTTTGACTGACACCCAAATCAGCCAACCAAACCTTTTGGATTTGAGGGAGTCCCAAGGCTGCCTGCTGTTTAGGGCAGATCTAAGCTGGAAGCTAAGGAAGAAGGAGCTCAAGTGATTCTGAGCAGCAATCCTGAGTGGATTCGCATGGGAGAACTGTGGAAAGGCCTGAAATTGTGGCTTGCATATCTGCCTGCTGCCCTGAGAGGGGAAAGAGAACTGATTTTGGACTAAATCCAAGTTTGTGTGACTAAAGTAAGCTACTGAAGTGGGCCAGGCTCAACCTGAAGAAGACCAAAGATTTTGCTGAATGCGATCAGCCTGTCAGGAGTTCCAGCTATCCCTAAGCTCACGGTGTGTGCAGAGACTTTGTGATTGTGACCGGGGAGCACTTTGCCTGGTACAGTAGAATTCCCGTACATGTAAATGTGCTATGAGCTGCTAGTGGGTCGTGAGTTAGTTCCCTACTGTCTGAACTGTGTTCTACTTGCTGGAAGTTGTATCCGGCCCAAAACAGACTGTGTCCAAATTTGTCTCCATGCGGTCTGGGCCTTGCCAGACTGGCCCAGCCAGACTACCCACTGCACAGAGAAGCCATCGATGAGAGACCTGCCTGGGGATCAGCCCCCTGCTCCTCGCTTGAACAGGAACGACACCTCTGTGACTCATGTGGGCCCTGCTTCTCCTGGCATTCCAGATCAGCCACCTGCAGTCTCGATTTTCGTCCAGCCTGTGTCCAGTCTTGGGTATTGTGAGTAAATACCAGGGTAGCTCCCTGCAACAACAACTTAATATGAGTGTGTCATCTGATTGTCTTGTTGTTTCGTTTCCTTTACGAACTGAGCCCTCTGGCTCCAGATTACAAATACTGTGTACTGTGCATGTTGTGTTTTCCATCACAGGGCCCCAACCAGCTGCAACGCCGGCCAACCCTGGGCAACAGTCCTGGCTAGCCCATCTCTTCTCCACTTGGGTACCCAGAGGTGTGACTGTGTGGGGGACCCAAAGTGCATGCATAACTGCTTGATTGATATAACCTTTAAGCTAATTAACCTGATTTTGCCCCTCCCTTGTTCAAGTCCCCTGAATAAATCAGATCTAACTTTTTCTGTATGTAATCTGACTGTGGTTCCAGTTTGTGCTCAACGTACTGTACTGTTGCTATTTGCTGTGCATAACCTTGTTTTTTAGCGGGTCCCAGGGTCGAGCCAGAGGAATCGGCCCTGGTGATAAGTGCAAACAGTGTGGACACTTGTAAAATTAGGGGTGTGAAAGTGATTACTGTACAGTGTTCAGGCCGCTAGAGGGGGAAAGAGGGGGGTTACAGTGTCCCGTAGGGCTGTGCCCAGGTTAGCTTGACCACTACCAACCCTGACCTACGGGTGGAGGCACCCGTTTCAGAACTCAGGCCCCTTAACCTGCCAAGCAGGCAGGGGTAGTAGCCCTTGGGATAGCGCCACCTAGGGGTTACATACAGACTGGGTGTCAGAGTGGAATAAGGATTTAGTCCCTGAAGACCTGCATAAATGAGAAAGTCTTAAGGAGTATAGTCAAAGGTCACGAAGTTCTTTCCAATTTCACATTACTGTGTTACTGTGGAATTATGTTTAGTCTTGCTTCCTTAGTTTACTTCAGAAATGTCAGGATAGTAGTTCCTGCAGTGTTCCAAGCTTTTTCTATATGTCCCGCTGTTTGAAGGTGTCTTTCCTATTTTGCCTCTTCCCCTCGTCAAACATATTGGGAGGGCCAGTGCTTCAGATTTGGGTATTGAAACATACGACTGTAACAGCGGGTCATAACTCTCCCCTTTTCCATATTACGAGGACCCCTCACATTTTGCCACATAGGATTGCTCTGCCGCGTGTAGAAACATTGTTGTCCAGCCAGCCTGGCGTTATGGCAGTAACACTATGTCTCGTCACACCGGTGGCTGGAGTTTGGGAGCAGACTTCCATCATTCAGGGGTTGGCCGTGGGGGAGAGAGAGAGAGAGAGAGAGGGAGAGAGGGGATTGAAGATGGAACATCTGAAGGACTGCTCTCCTCCCTCGGGGGACTCTCTGGATTCCCGCTTGGCGATTGCCTCCTGGTGGAGACCAGGGGTGCGCAGTGGATCGAGATGCCCTTGATGGTGATACACATGTGTGCGTGTACGCGTGCAGAAGCATGCACACGTGGCGCATCCTTGCATGCTGGTGGCTCATGGGAGAAAATGGAGGAAGAAGCTCTGAAAAGTAGGATTACTGTCTGACCTGCCAAAGCCCCAACATCACCGACTGGGTGGATCGCTGCCTCTGGATATGGAAACCCTGCGAGTGGGGGGGGGAGGGGGTAATCCACGGAGGTTGCTGGGAGCCATTATGTCCCAGAGAAGGTGGGGGGGGCAGAGAGGGAGGGTACTGTTCGGACAGCAGGAGAAGAAATTACAAATTAAAGATAAGTGCTCTCCCAAACAAGGAAGGTGCTGCATTTCACTGCAAACAGTTATCTGTGGTGTAACATCAAAATGAAAACGTCACAAATAAAAGCACTGTGCGTTCTGAGCTGGTATCTCTGTTTAATGATGTGCCCTACATTTTTTTTCCCATTCTGTGTTTACCCTCCTGTCACTGACCTGCCCCCTTCTTCTAGCCCTTCTGGTCCTCTCACCCACCTTCCCCAGGTACTTACCCCTCTATCTTCTGACCTCCCACGGATTGCCCCATGATGGGGCCTTTGGAGGTTGCCTTTACCCCTCTGGAGTTCAGGATCCAATGGAGTAGGGTCATATACAGCCTAGAGTAGGATCAGGGGTGTGAGGCCTGCAGAGGGTTGTCCATCATCCTACATTGTAGAACTTGTTTTTCTTTTTTTTTCCTCTGCTTTTTCTCCCTTCCCCACGGATGTTGTCATCGAGGTTGTTAGGGTACACATGTGCATGCTGTGTGCGCTTAGATGCCGATCGCAGGTGGCGCCCCCACCCCTTTTCTCCCCCCTTTTTTGTTTGTCATAGAGCATTTTGTCCTCTGTCCACCCCTCTGCCTGACAGTCCAGGTCTGCTGGCAAATTCCTATTCCCACTAGCTGCTCACCCCCCCCACCACACACTATCGAACCTGTGGGGTTTCACATAGTGCAGGGCCTGAGAGTTACGTAGATGCTGGGCAGTGCGGCATCAGGTCTCATATGCACGTAGCAAACCACTGTGGAGGAGACCAGCTCCCCAGCCCATCACAAGTTTCGCTGCGGTGGCGGAACCCAGCTTCATCACTCTGGCAACACTACTTCAGCCCCCTCGGCCATCTGACCCAGCTTCCCCAGCCGTTCCGGAACCTCGCCTATCTGACCCAGCTTCCCAAGCCACTCTCGAACCTGGGTCATTAGTGCAGGAGTGCAATGCGCTACTTGCTGGAATATCAGACAGCAAGCCCCTCCCCAGTATGGAGGGGGTCATTATTTGGTTGTCCTTAACCCCCCCCCACCGTTGCCCAGCGATATTCCGTGCTTGCAGAGGTATACTGTGTTCAGGCAGATTTTGCATCATTCAGACGGTAGGGAGTGTTACTTCCCCAGTTTTTCACCTTAATCCATCCCTCCACCCCTTTGCATGAGCAGTGCACTGTTGGCCTCATATGCTTGCAGCACCCCTGTGGCAATAGCAAGCTCCTTGCCCGACGATAAGGGTCTTTGCGGCGTTGGACCCTGCCGCCAACCCTCCCTTGCCGAGAGTTGCTGCCATGCAGTAACTGCCTCAGCCTGGCCAGCTTCCTGACACTGCGACGTGAACTCGCTCCCAAACCCAGGTCCCTGCAAGACTGCATGATGTGCTGCAGTTGTACCATTGGGGAAGCCTCCCCTTCGGAGTGACTTCTGCTGCACCATCGCCCAAGGACAGCCAGTTGACGGTAGGGCGCGGGTTTGCTTTCACCCTCCTTGGAGGAGGACAGTATCCCCTGGCTAGCCTGATCCTCCTCATCCTCCTCACCCCCCCCCCACCTGAGCCTCAGCATCCCAGGCTTGTTCCCGAACCTTAGTTACCAGAGTCCAGAGTGATAGAATTTGCACTGCACTGAGACTGGCCCACCTCCGCAGTAGTAGCACTGCTGCCTGCAATGCCAGCGACCCGGGTTTAGGAATAATCCTGGGCTGCTTTAGGGCCGACCGGGGGAGGAGGTTGAGGGATTCTGGTCTCCACTGCAACACTGCCACCTGGGTGACCACAGGTGGTACTGCATTAGAACCAGTGCAGAGGGAGGGGAGCATCGGCGTTCTGATGTCTCAGTGTCTGACACAACATCCTTGCAATGCTACAGAAAATTCCTGACCGCGCAGGATGTCACCCACCACTCTGCCACAGGTCCTGCACCCACACTGCTTTGTGAGGCTCTCCTTGACTGATACTTCAGCTCCATTCAGTAGCAAAGGGTGGCCCCCAAGTGGTTCTTCCCATTGGGAGTCATCCACGGGGGCACACAGGAGACAGCAAGTCCCAGAGAAGGAGGTGACAGGCCTAGGGTGGAAGGGACAGAAGGGGGCTGTTCGGTGCCAGGGGGCAAAAAGTACAGCAAACAAAAAAAGTAAAATAAAACCCTAGCACGGCACTGACGGGCCGGCTTTGTCCCACGTTGTTAGGGGCAAGAGTCTCACAGTTTACCACTTTTAGAGAGTCAGCATGTAACATTTCAGTGTCAAAAGGGACAGAAGGCTGCGATGTCTGTTACAGTCATTTTCTGATGCTAGAACAGGAAAGCTGATGTTATCACACTGACGGTTAGCATCCTGAAACCAGTCAAATTTAGAGAGATGAGGCCGTGTGTTTGGTTCACTGTAAAACTAACACATTGGGTTCGCTGGAGTGCCTCAAGGCCACTGTAATGATAGCTGTGTGACTAAGGTGACACGAGTAGTCTTTT
Source organism: Neoceratodus forsteri (assembly GCA_016271365.2). Classification (NCBI taxonomy): domain Eukaryota; kingdom Metazoa; phylum Chordata; order Ceratodontiformes; family Ceratodontidae; genus Neoceratodus; species Neoceratodus forsteri. The sequence continues at coordinate 28,086,106 of JADMNL010000036.1, read as the reverse complement.
TACTCAGTGTGTTATTCAGTCTGTCTTTTGGACGACCAGCCAGACAAGTCAAAATGGGAAACATTTCAAGTCAGCGAAATAGTTTCCGGGCATGTGATCAGCACACTCCAGTCTGGATTCCCCTCAGTCTCTCAGGTGGTGCTTGCTTGACGCTGCTGCTGAAGAGTGAGGCGTGGGAGTTTTCCAGTTGTGAAAATACTGCTGCATCTGATCACCATAGCTGTCCAGGAAGCTCCATTGAATTGCTCTGCGGTACACTTTTTTAATTCAGTCTTACTTTTTGCCCCGCCCCCATCTTACCCTATTGCTCTCTTCAAGTGGTGGTGTGCATGGTTGGTGACCCTGCTGCCACGTCCGTCTTTTCAGTCACCATCCCAGCTGGCAGTGTTCTGCACAGTTCACCGAGAAAAAGAATGTGCGTGTTCTCGCAATAATTCAACTTTGCAGAATTCTTCTGCCACAAATATTCATTTATTTTGTGCTTTTGCCCCAACGTTTCGACATGCCTTCTACATGACTTCTTCAGGGGATAGTCTTTATGGTTTTCAATACTTTTAAATAAAAAAAAAACATATAAAGATTTAGAACTCATCGATAAAATGGTTCTTCTCAGTGGTGTGTCTGATCATGTGAAATGATATAGCGTGCTTATTAACTTTATCCAATAAAATGAACATATATTAATTCACTCTTAAGCATATATTTATTTGCTCTTGATCATTTCTAATTATAGTTTGTCTTTTTAAGTGCAGTGCTCCACACTGTGGCACAACCGTCACCCTGTGTCTGTTGTGTTGCGGCATCCTACTAATGCCCTTTTTACCCCCTTAACTGAGATTTTCTCTCTCTCTCATACCTGGCACTGGAAACGAAGAAATTGGAAAAAAAAAATTCTTCTGCTTTTTGGTCTCTGCTCTTGCACTCTGTAATGGTTTTCAGTGATTCATTAGCTTTCTTACTCCGCTTTGATTTGCGTGCTTACTGCTTACTCTACTATTCTATTTAGAAATTTTCCAGAGCTGACTGTTAGAACAGTCTTACCTGCTTACGTGTGGCTCCTGTACTTCAGGCTGCCAAGGAGCATGTGGCTGCATCTCTGGCCCTTTTGAGGGCACACAAATAAAAGCGGAGGTCTGGACGGATGTGTCAGAGGTCTGGACAGATGTGTCTGACACCACATCTGCCCAGACCTCTGGCATCACACCTGTCCAGACCTCTGACCCCACACCTGTCCAGACCTCTGGCACTACATCTGTCTGGACCTCTGGCACCACGCCAGTCTGGACCTCTGGCACCACACCAGTCCAGACCTCTGGCACCACACCAGTCCAGACCTCTGACACCACATCTGTCCAGACCTCTGGCACCACACCTGTCCAGTCCTCTGGCACCACACCTGTCCAGTCCTCTGGCACCACACCTGTCCAGATCTCTGGCACCACACCTGTCCAGACATTTGGCACCACACCTGTACAGATCTCCAGCACCACATCTGTCTAGACCTCCAGCACCACATCTATCCAGACCTCCAGCATCACTCCTGTACAAACATCCGACACCACACCTGTACAGACCTCTGACCCCACGTGTCCAGACCTCCAGCACCACACCTGTCCAGATATCCAGCAGCACACCTGTCCAGATCTCCAGCACCATGCTTGTCCAGACCTCCGGCATCACACCTGTTTGGACCTCCGGCACCACGCCTGTATGGACCTTCAGCACCACACCTGTGCAGACCTCTGGCCCCATACCTGTCCAGATCTCAGGCACCACACCTGTCCAGACCTCTGGCAGCACATCTGTACAGACCTCTAGTAGCACACCTGCACAGACCTCTGGCAGCGCACCTGCAAAGACCTCTGGCACTACACCTGCAAAGACCTCTGGCACTACACCTGCAAAGACCTCTGGCACTACACATGCACAGTCCTCTGGTAGCACACCTGTACAGTCCTCTTGCACTATGCCTGCACAGACCTCTGGTACTACACCCTGCACAGACCTGTGGCTGCACACCTGTACAATCCTCTTGCACTACACCTGCACAGACCTCTAGCACTACACCTGCACAAACCTCTGGCAGCACACCTGTGCAGTCCTCTTGCACTACACCTGAACAGACCTCTGGCATTACACCTTTACAGAGAGACTCATTAAAGATTATCACAAGAGGCCCTGTCAATTGTTTCTTTAACCCTACTGTGTTCCTGGGGTGCATCTCATCCCTTAAGGTTTACTTGGCTAGATCTTTGCCAAGTAGTCAGCTACCGGGGGGGGGGGCATAGCATCCAAAAACCACTAGGTACCACGCGCTCAGAGATATGGAAGCAGGTGGCGCAGTGAAAACAAAATAGATACAGACACAAACTTGCCACATACTGGGAAAGAAGTCCAGAGATTAATAAGGAAATCCAAAAGTCCTCAGTAAACTTAAAAAAAGGCCCCCTGATGAAGAATGGCAGATGGACTGGAAGCCCTGGGGTTAGTGTTCCACTTTTGTGCAGCTTTAATAATGCCTTTTTAGGATGTTTACTGAGGAGTTTTGGATTTCCTTACTTAGCTCTGGTCTTTCCTGCCATTGTTGGGATGTTTGTGTCTGTATCGGACGTGATGTCCGCAAGTTGACTATGGCCTACTCATATGGTGCTGCCATTGAAACTGCTCTAAACTGTGTAAAATTACTACTCAGTGAGGCCTGCCAACTAGTACTAGGTGCTTGACCGCCTTACTCACACGTGTAACCTCTACTCCTCCATTAGGTGGCTTCCCCTGCACCTTAGGATGAAGTATCAAGCCTGTTTAATTGGTAAAAAAGCTCTCTTAGGACTAACACCTGAATCAACAGGAACATTATTCCAACATATCTTAACCTCCAAAACTACCAGAAAATCAACTAAGGGCCTGCTACAGGTCCCACTTAAAAGAACATCCCTTGCCCAGCGGTCCCTCTCGTATCGAGGACCCCAATGGATGAATGACCTGCCCCCCTCCCTCTTACAACAAGAAAAAATTGGCACATTTAAAAAAGACTTTCATACCCACTTAGGCAGAGCCAATCACTGTGACTCCATCTCCTAATTCACTGGAGACGTCTCCTGTGCTCTTGGCTTACAACCACTGTCTTCCTCCCCTCCCTCCCTCTCCCCACTTCCCCACCTTTTACCCTGCACCAATCCTTTCCACTCCCCTTCCCACTCCCCTCCCTGTTGCTACGACCATCAGGATTATCTGCAGTCGGATCACTTTAACCCTTCCGCCCTCCACCCCTCTTACCCAATTGCTCTCTTCTATGACAACTCTATATCTGGCTGTTACCTCACACCTCCCTTGTACTAACTCCACTTACCCCTTCCATCCTCCCCCTGACAATGCCACTGACGGCTGTTACTTCCTCTACAACTGCACTTAGCAATGTAACAACCTGACTACTGCAATATGCTGATTTTATGGCTACCCGCTTATTTTGAGTTCCTGCCTGTATATTTGAAGATTTGTGGACTTTGTTTCAGCTTGTACTATACAACATCTCCTACTCTTGAGTTGTATTATGCCTTGCTGTTGAATATTCAAACTGTATGTCTTCTGTATTGCATCTGTTCTTCAACTTGGAGCCTTTGTAAATGAGCGTTCATTCACATACAGTATCTGGTCCTGTGTTGTACAGTATGGTCTGCAAGCCCATTGGTCCACTGTGACCCAATAGGCGTACAGATCATACTATGCGCTGTCATTTGATGGTGGCCGGGTGTGCGCGGGCGAGGTGCCTACCCGCCAATGATTGAGAAGTGCTGGGTGGCAGAGGCCTCTGTGGATGGGTGGAAGGGGTACCACTGGACCACCAGGTTGAGCTCTCTTATTGCTACAGCCGCAATCAGGCATAGGCCTACATTTATTCTCCTACGCTCGCGATCAGGCACAGGCTTACATTTATTCTCACTACCGCCAGCGATCGGGCATACAGGGAGGGAGGAGTCCACTAGACCACCACAGTTTAAAGGCAATTGTTTGTTGCAGACAAATAACCACAATCTAAGGCAATTCTTCACAGGGCAAATAACCAGTCTCAGGTCAATTATTCATGACTTGCAAATAACCAGTCTCAAGGCAATTGTCCATTGCAGAGGCAAAAATCACAGTCTCACGCAATGTTGTTCATTGCAGGCAAATCACCAAGTCTCAGGCAATTGTTCATGAGGTAAATAACCAGTCTCGGGCAATTGTTCATGACGGGCAAATAACACAGTCCTAAGCAATTGTCCATTGCGAACAAAATCACAGTCTCAGGGCAGTGCTTGTTCAAGGGCAAGCAACCACTGTCTCAGGTAATTGTTGGTTGGGAAGGATAACTACAGTCAGAGCAATTATTCACAGACAATAACCACAGTCTCAGGTAATTGTTCATTGCTGACAAATAACTACAATCACAAGGCTGTTGTTTGTGCAGGGCAAATAAACAGTCTCAGGGCAGCTGTTTGCTGCAGTAGAAATATGGACAGTCAAATAATTGTTCATTGCGGGGCAATAACCAGTCTCAATAAAATTGTTCAGACATGAAACAACCACAGTCTCAGGGTAATTGTTCCCATGGGGCAAATATCCAGTCTCAAGGCAATTATTAAGTGCAGAACAAATAATCACAGTCTCTGGACAACTGTTGGGCAAAATATCCACAGTCTCAGAACAGTTCATCACAGGCAAATAACCACAATCTTAGAACGGTTTTGTTGCGAGGCAAATACCACAGTCTCGGGTAGTTTCATTGTAATGGCAAATAAGCACAGTCTGAGCAATTGTTTGCGGGGAAAACACTAACAGTGTCCCGAATTGTTGCTGGGACAAATAACCATAATTAAGGGCAGTTGTTCATTTCAAGGTAATTTCTCAGGAGAAGGCAATTCTCAATATCATGGGCAATTGTTTGTTGCAGGGCAAATTCATACTCAGGGCAATTTTCATTGCAGGGACAAATCACATCTCAGGCATTGGCAAATACAGGGCAAAAACATAGTCTCAGGGCGTTGTTTGTGCAGAAACAACCACAGTCTAAGACATTCATCAGGATAAATAACCAGTCTCAGGGCAACTATTCATGAGGGCAAACAACCATAGTCTACGATATTGTTCATCACAAGGGCAAATAAAAACAGTCTTGAGCAATTGTTCATTGCAGAAAAACAACTACAGACTAAAACAACTGTTCATTAGGGCAAATAATCACACTCTCAGAGCAAATGTTTGTTGCAGGGCAAATAAACAGTGTCAGAAATTGTTTGTTGCAGCCAAATAACCATAGTCACAGGGCAATTGATCATCACAGGACAAATAACCATAGTCTCAGGGCAATTGTTCATCACAGGGGCAAGAAGCCACAGTCTAAGGGCAGTTGTTCTTCACAGGGGCAAAATATCCACAGTCTCAGGGCAATTGTTCATGACGGGGCAAATAACCACAGTCCTAAAGCAATTGTCCATTGCAGGGGCAAAAATCACAGTCTCAGAGCAATTGTTTGTTGCATGGGCAAGCAACCACAGTCTCAGGGTAATTGTTGGTTGCAGGGGCAAATAACTACAGTCTCAGGGCAATTGTTCATGACGGACAAATAACCACAGTCTAGGGTAATTGTTCATTGCTAAGGACAAATAACTACAATCACAAGGCAGTTGTTGTTGCAGAGGCAAATAATCACAGTCTCAGGGCAGCTGTTGCTGCAGGGCAAATAGGCACGAATCTCAGGGTAATTGTTCATTGCAGGGACAAATAACCACAGTCTCAGTGCAATTCTTCATACATGGAGAAACAACCCACAGTCTCAGGGTAAATTGTTCTACACGGGCAAATATCCATATTCTCAGAACGCAATTGTTCATTAGAGGAGCAAATAATCACAGTCTCAGGACAACTGATTGCGAGGCAAATATCACAGTCTCAGGGCAACTGTTCATCACAGGGGCAAATAACCACACTCTTAGGGCAATTGTTTGTTGCAGGGGCAAATAACCACAGTCTCAGGGCAGTTTTCATTGCAGTGGCAAATAAGCACAGTCTCAGACCAATAGTTTATTGCAGGGGAAAATAATCACAGTGTCACGGAAATTGTTTGCTGCAGGGGCAAATAACCATAGTGTCAGGGCAGTTGTTCATTTCAGGGTAATTTCTCAGGAAGAAGGGCAAATTCTCAATATCCCAGGCAATAGTTTGTTGCAGGGCAAATTCCCCAAACTCAGGGCAATTCTTCATTGCAGGGGCAAATCACTCTCAGGGCAATTATTTGTGCAAGGAAATAACCATAGTCTCAGAACGGTGTTCAATGCAGGGGAAAAAACCATAGTCTCAGGGCAGCTGTTTATTGCAGGGGCAAACAACCACAGTCTAAGAGCAGTTCATCCGCGGGACAAATAACCAAGTCTCAGGGCAACTATTACGCCATGAGGCAAACAACCATAATCTAGGTAATTGTTTCATCACAAGGGCAAATAAAAACAGTCTTGGGGCAATTGTTCATTGCAGGGACAAATAACTACAGACTCAAGGCAACTGTTGTTGCAGAGGCAAATAATCACAGTCTCAGGGCACAAGTGTTTGTTGCAGGGACAAATAACCAGTGTCAGGGAAATTGTTTGTTACAACTGACAAATAACCATAGTCACAGAACAGTCATCACAGGACAAATAACCATAGTCTCAGGGCAATTGTTCATCACAGGGGCAAGAAGCCACAGTCTAAGGGCAGTTGTTCTTCACAGGGGCAAAATATCCACAGTCTCAGGGCAATTGTTCATGACGGGGCAAATAACCACAGTCCTAAAGCAATTGTCCATTGCAGGGGCAAAAATCACAGTCTCAGAGCAATTGTTTGTTGCATGGGCAAGCAACCACAGTCTCAGGGTAATTGTTGGTTGCAGGGGCAAATAACTACAGTCTCAGGGCAATTGTTCATGACAGACAAATAACCACAGTCTCAGGGTAATTGTTCATTGCTGGGGCAAATAACTACAATCACAAGGCTGTTGTTTATTGCAGGGGCAAATAAACAGTCTCAGGGCAGCTGTTTGCTGCAGTAGGAAATATGGACAGTCTCAGGGTAATTGTTCATTGCAGGGGCAAATAACCACAGTCTCAGTGCAATTGTTCATCGCAGAGGAAACAACCACAGTCTCAGGGTAATTGTTCACCATGGGGCAAATATCCACAGTCTAAGGCAATTATTAATTGCAGGGGCAAATAATCACAGTCTCTGGACAACTGTTGCGGGGCAAATATCCACAGTCTCAGGGCAACTGTTCATCACAGGGGCAAATAACCACAATCTTAGGGCAATTGTTTGTTGCAGGGGCAAATAACCACAGTCTCAGGGTAGTTTTCATTGTAGTGGCAAATAAGCACAGTCTCAGAGCAATTGTTTATTGCAGGGGAAAATACTAACAGTGTCACGGAAATTGTTTGCTGCAGGGGCAAATAACCATAGTGTCAGGGCAGTTGTTCATTTCAGGAGTAATTTCTCAGGAAGAAGGGCAAATTCTCAATATCATGGGCAATTGTTTGTTGCAGGGCAAATTCATACTCCAGGGCAATTTTTCATTGCAGGGACAAATCACAGTCTCAGGGCAATTGTTAAAAGGAGGCAAAAACCATAGTCTCAGGGCGGTTGTTTGTTGCAGGGCAAACAACCACAGTCTAAGGGCAGTTCATCACAGGATAAATAACAGTCTCAGGGCAACGGCTGTTCATCAGGGGGCAAACAACCATGAATCTAACGGTAATTGTTCATCACAAGGGCAAATAAAAACAGTCTTGGGCAATTGTTCATTACAGAGGACAAATAACTACAGACTAAAGGCAACTATTCATTTCAGAGCAAATAATCACAGTCTCAGGGCAAGTGTTTGTTGCAGGGCAAATAACCACAGTGTCAGAAATTGTTTTGTTGCAGCAAATAACCATAGTCACAGAACAATTGATCATCACGGACAAAATAACCATAGTCTCAGGGCAATTGTTCATCACAGGGCAGAAGCCACAGTCTAAGGTGATTGTTCTTCTAGAACCAAAATCCACAGTCTCAGGGCAATTGTTCATGAGAGGGCAAATAACCACAGATCCTAAAGCAATTGTCCATTATGAGCAAAAATCACAATCTCAAGACAATTGTTTGTTGCATGGGCAACAACCACAGTCTCAAGAGTAATTGTTGGATTGCAGGGCAAATAACTACAGTCTCAGAGCAATTGTTCATGAGAAATAACCACAGTCTCAGGGTAATTGTTCATTGCTGGGCGATAACTACAATCACAAGACAGTTGTTTATTGCAGGGGCAAATAATCACAGTCTCAGGGCAGCTGTTTGCTGCAGGGGCAAATAGGCACAGTCTCAGGGTAATTGTTCATTGCAGGGACAAATAACCACAGTCTCAGTGCAATTCTTCATCGCAGGAGAAACAACCACAGTCTCAGGGTAATTGTTCACCACGGGGCAAATATCCACATTCTCAGGGCAATTGTTCATTGGCAGGGCAAATAATCACAGTCTCAGGACAACTGTTGCAGGGCAAATATCCACAGTCTCAGAACAACTGTTCATCACAGGGCAAATAACACACTCTTAGGGCAATTGTTTGTTGCAGGCCAAATAACCCAGTCTCAGGGCAGTTTTCATTGCAGTAGCAAATAAGCACAGTCTCAGACCAATAGTTTATTGCAGGGAAAATAATCACAGTGTCAGGAAATTGTCGCTGCAGGGCAAATAACCATAGTGTCAGGGCAGTTGTTCATTTAGGGTAATTTCTCAGAGAAAGGGCAAATTCTCAATATCCCAGGCAATAGGTTGTTGCGAGAGCAATTCCCCAAACTCCAGGGAAATTCTTCATTGCAGGGCAAATCACTCTCAGAGCACATTATTTGTTGCAGGGGAAAATAACCATAGTCTCAGGGCAATTGTTCAATGCAGGGGAAAAACCATAGTCTCAGGGCAGCTGCTTGTTGCAGGGCAAACAACCACAGTCTAAGGGCAGTTCATCACGGGACAATAACCAGTCTCAGGGCAACTGTTTCGCCATGAGGGCAAACAACCATAGTCTAGCAGTAATTGTTCATCACAAGGGCAAATAAAAACAGTCTTGGGGCAATTAGTTCATTGCAGGGACAAATAACTACAGACTCAAGGCAACTGTTCATTGCAGGGGCAAATAATCACAGTCTCAGGGCAGAGTGTTGTTGCAGGGGTAAATAACCACAGTGTCAGGGAAATTGTTTTGTTGCAGCGCAAATAACCATAATCCACAGGGCAATTGTTCATCACAGGACAAATAACCATAGTCTCAGGGCAATTGTTCATCACAGGGCAAGAAGCCACAGTCTAAGGGCAGTTGTTCTTCACAGGGCAAAATAACCACAGTCTCAGGGCAACTGTTGTTGCAGGCAAATAACCTACAGTCTAAGGCAATTGTTCATTGCAGGGCAAAATAACCACAGTCTCAGGGCAACTGTTTGTTGCAGAGGCAAATAACCACAGTTTCAGTGCAACTGTTCAATTGCAGGGACAAATAACTACAGTCTCAGGGCAACTGTTCATGACAGGGCATATAACCACGAGTCTCAAGGCAATTGTCCATTTGCAGGGCAAAAATCAGTCTCAGGGCAGTTGTTCATTGCAGAGCAACTACACTTGATCTCAGGGCAATTCTTCACAGTGGCAAATAACCACATTCTCAGGGCAATTGTTCATGACAGGGTCAAATAACCACAGTCTCAGGGCAATTGTTCATTGCAGAGGCAAATAATCACAATCTTAGGGCAACTGTTTGTTGCAGGGGCAAAGAACCACAGTCTAAGGGCAATTGTTCATCACGGGACAAATAACCACAGTCTCAGGGCAATTGTTCATGACAGGGGCAAGCAACCACAGTCCCAGGGTAATTCTTCACCACAGGGGCAAATAACCACAGACTCTGGGCAATTGTTCATTGCAGGGACAAATAACTAGTGTCTCAGGGCAACTGTTCATTACAGGGGCAAATAATTGCAGTCTCAGAGCAACTGTTTGTTGCAGGGGTGAATAACCACAGTCTAAGTGCAATGTTAATAAGGACAAATAACCATAGCCTCAGGCAATTGTTATAGCAGGGCAAAAGCCACAGTCTAGGGGCAGTTGTTCTTCCAAGAGCAAAATAACCACAGTCTCAGGACAACTGTTTTTGCAGAGGCAAATAACCACAGTTTCAGTGCAACTGTTCATTGCAGGGTAAATAACCACAGTCTCAGGGCAGTTCATAACAGGGATATAACCACAGTCTCAAGGCAATTGTCCATTGCAGGGGCAAAAATCACAGTCTCAGGGCAATTGTTCATTGCAGGGGCAAATTACCACAGTCTCTGGGCAATTCTTCATGGGGCAAATAACCACAGTCTCAGGTCAATTGTTCATGACAGTTGCAAATAACCAGTCTCAGGGCAATTGTCCATTGCAGGGGCAAAAATCACAGTCTCATGGCAGTTGTTCATTGCAGGGGCAAATCACCACAGTCTCAGGGCAATTGTTCATCGCAGGGGCAAATAACCACAGTCTAAGGGCAATTGTTCATGATGGGGCAAATAACCACAGTCCTAAAGCAATTGTCCATTGCAGGGGCAAAAATCACAGTCTCAGGGCAATTGTTTGTTGCAAGGGCAAGCAACCACTGTCTCAGGGTAATTGTTGGTTGCAGGGGAAAATAACTACAGTCTCAGGGCAATTGTTCATGACGGGCAAATAACCACAGTCTCAGGGTAATTGTTCATTGCTGGGCAAATAACTACAATCACAAGGCTGTTGTTTATTGCAGGAGCAAGTAATCACAGTCTCAGGAGCAGCTGTTTGCTGCAGTAGGAAATAAGCACAGTCTCAGGGTATTTGTTCATTGCAGGGGCAAATAACCACAGATCTCAGTGCAATTGTTTCGCCATGAGAAACAACCACAGTCTCAGGGTAATTGTTCACCATGGGGCAAATATCACAGTCTCAAGGCAATTGTTAATTGCAGGGGCAAATAATCACAGTCTCAGGACAACTGTTGAGGGGCAAATAGCCACAGTCTCAGGGCAACTGTTCATCACAGGGGCAAATAAACACAGTCTTAGGGCAATTGTTTGTTGCAGGGGCAAATAACCACAGTCTCTGGGCAGTTTTCATTGTAGTGGCAAATAAGCACAGTCTCAGAGCAATTGTTTATTGCAGGGGAAAATACTCACAGTGTCACGGAAATTGTTTGCTGCAGGGGCAAATAACCATAGTCTCAGGGCAATTGTTCAATGCATTGGCAAAAGCCATAGTCTTAGGGCAGTTGTTTAGTGCAGGGGCAAACAACCACAGTCTAAGGGCAGTTCATCACGGGACAAATAACCAGTCTGAGGGCAACTGTTCATCACAGGGGCAAACAACCATAGTCTAACGGTAATTGTTCATCACAAGGGCAAATAAAAACAGTCTCGGGGCAATTGTTATTGCAGGGACAAATAACTACAGACTCAAGGCAACTGTTCATTGCAGGGGCAAATAATCACAGTCTCAGGGCAAGTGTTTGTTGCAGGGGCAAATAACCATAGTCTGAGGGCAATTGTTCAATGCAGGGGCAAAAACCATAGTCTCAGGGTAGTTGTTTATTGCAGGGGCAAACAACCACAGTCGCAGGTCAGTTTTCATTGCAGTGGCAAATAAGCACAGTCTCAGACCAATTATTTATTGCAGGGGAAAATAATCACTGCGTCACGGAAATTGTTTGCTGCAGGGGCAAATAACCATAGTGTCAGAGCAGTTGTTCATTTCAGGGGTAATGTCTCAGGAAGAAGGGCAAATTCTCAATATCCCAGGCAATTGTTTGTTGCAGGAAAATTCCCAAACTCAGGGCAATTCCTTGTGCAGGGGCAAATCACTGTCTCAGAGCAATTGTTTGTTGCAGGGGCAAATAACCATAGTCTCAGGGCAATTTTTCAATGCAGGGGCAAAAACCATAGTCTCAGGGCAGTTGTTTATTGCAGGGGCAAACAACCACAGTCTAAGGGCAGTTCATCACGGGACAAATAACCAGTCTCAGGGCAACTGTTCATCGCTGGGGCAAACAACCATAGTCTAATGGTAATTGTTCATCACAAGGACAAATAAAAACAGTCTTGGGGCATTTATTCATTGCAGGTACAAATAACTACAGACTAAAGGCAACTGTTCATTGCAGGGCAAATAATCACAGTCTAAGGGCAAGTGTTTGTTGCAGGGGCAAATAACCACAGTGTCAGGGAAATTGTTTGTTGCAACGGCAAATAATCATAGTCACAGGGCAATTCTTCATTGCAGGGGTAATTTGCCAGGAGCAAGGGCAAGTTCTCAATATCTAGGGCAATTGTTCTTTGCAGGGGCAAATAACCACAGTCTCAGGGCAGTAGTTCATGACAGGGGCAAACAACCACAGTCTCAGGGTAATTGTTCATCGGAGGGGCAGATAACCACAGTCTCAGGATAATTGTTCATTGCAGGAGCAAATAAATACAATCTCAGGTCAGTTATTCGTTGCAGGGCAAATAATCACAGTCTCAGGCCAGGTGTTTGTTGCAGGGGCAAATAACCACAGTCTCAGGACAACTGTTTGTTGCAGGGGCAAGCAACCACAGTCTCAGGGTAATTGTTCACCGCAGGGGCAAAAAACCCACAGTCTCAGGACAATTGTTCATCACAGGATAACCATGGTCTCAGGGCAATTGTTAATCATAGGGGCAAGAAGCCACAGTCTAAGGGCAGTTGTTCTTCACAGGAGCAAATAACCACAGTCTCAGGGCAACTGTTTGTTGCACGGGCAAATAACCACAGTCTAAGGGCAATTGTTCATTGCAGAGGCAAATAACCACAGTCTCAGTGCAACTGTTCATTGCAGGGACAAATAACCATAGTCTCAGGGCAATTGTTCATGACAGGGGCAAATAACCAGAGTCTCAAGGCAATTGTCCATTGCAGGGGCAAATAATCACAATCTTAGGGCAACTGTTTGTTGCAGGGGCAAATAACCACAGTCTAAGAGCAATTGTTCATCACAGGACAAATAACCATAGTCTCAGGGCAATTGTTCATGACAGGGGCAAGCAACCACAGTCTCAGGGTAATTGTTCACCACAGGGGCAAATAACCACAGCCTCAGGGCAATTGTTCATTGCAGGGACAAATAGCTATTGTCTCAGGGCAACTGTTCATTACAGGGGTGAATAATCGCAGTCTCAGAGCAACTGTTTGTTGCAGGGGCGAATAACCACAGTCTAAGAGCAATTGTTAGTAAGAGGACAAATAACCGTCATCTCAGGGCAATTGTTCATCGCAGGGGCAAGAAGCCACAGTCTTAGGGCATTTGTTCTTCACAGGGGCAAATAACCACAGTCTCAGGGCAACTGTTTGTTGCAGGGGCAAATAACTACAGTCTCAGGGCAACTGTTCATGACAGGGGCATATAACCACAGTCTCAAGGCAATTGTCAATTGCAGGAGCAAAAATCAGAGTCTCAGGGCAGTTGTTCATTGCAGGGGCAATTTACCACAGTCTCACGGCAATTCTTCACAGGGGCAAATAACCACAGTCTCAGGGCAATTGTTCATGACAGGGGCAAATAACCACAGTCCTAGGGCAATTGTCCATTGCAGGGGCAAAAATCACAATCTCAGGGCACTTGTTCATTGCAGGGGCAAATCAACACAGTCTCAGGGCAATTGTTCATGACAGGGGCAAATAACCACAGTCTTAAAGCAATTGTCCACTGCAGGGGCAAAAATCACAGTCTCAGGGCAATTGTTTGTTGCAAGGGCAAGCGACCACAGTCTCAGGGTAATTGTTGGTTGCAGGGGCAAGTAACTACAGTCTCAGGGCAATTGTTCATGACGGGCAAATAACCACAGTCTCAGGGTAATTGTTCATTGCTGGGGCAAATAGCTACAATCACAAGGCAGTTGATTAGTGCAGGGGCAAATAATCACAGTCTCAGGGCAGCTGTTTGCTGCAGGGGCAAATAAGCAAAGTCTCAGGGAATTGTTCATTGCAGGGGCAAATAACCAGTCTCAGTGCAATTGTTCATCGCAGGGGAAACAACCACAGTCTCAGGGTATTGTGTTCCATGGGGCAAATATCCACAGTCTCAGGGCAATTGTTCATTGCAGGGGCAAATATCCACAGTCTCAGGGCAACTGTTCATAACAGGGGCAAATAACCACAGTCTCAGGGCAGTTTTCATTGCAGTGGCAAATAAGCACAGTCTCAGACCAATTGTTTATTGCAGGGGAAAATAATCACTGTGTCATGGAAACTGTTTGCTGCAGGCGCAAATAACCATAGTGTCAGGGCAGTTGTTCATTTCAGGGGTAATTTCTCAGGAAGAAGGGCAAATTCTCAATCTCCCGGGCAATTGTTTGTTGCAGGGGCAAATTCCCAAACTCCAGGGCAATTCTTCATTGCAGGGGAAAATCACTGTCTCAGGGCAATTATTTGTTGCAGGGGCAAATAAACATAGTCTCAGGGCAATTGTTCAATGCAGGGGCAAAAACCATAGTCTCAGGGCAGTTGTTTATTGCAGGGGCCTAACAACCACAGTCTAAGGGCAGTTCATCACGTGACAAAAACCAGTCTCAGGGCAACTGTTCATCACAGGGGCAAACAATCATAGTCTAACGGTAATTGTTCATCACAAGAGCAAATAAAAACAGTCTCGGGGCAATTGTTCATTGCAGGGACAAATAACTACAGACTCAAGGCAACTGTTCATTGCAGGGGCAAATAATCACAGTCTCAGGGAAATTGTTTGTTGCAACGGCAAATAACCATAATCACAGGGCAATTGTTCATCACAGGACAAATAACCATAGTCTCATGGCAATTGTTCAACACAGGGGCAAGAAGCCACAGTCTAAGGGCAGTTGTTCTTCACAGGGACAAAATAACCACAGTCTCAGGGCAACTGTTTGTTGCACGGGCAAATAACCACAGTATAATGGCAATTGTTCATTGCAGGGGCAAATAACCACAGTCTCAGGGCAACTGTTTGTTGCAGAGGCAAATAACCACAGTTTCAGTGCAACTGTTCATTGCAGGGACAAATAACCATAGTCTCAGGGCAATTGTTCATTGCAGGGGCAAATAACCACAGTCTCAGGGCAATTGTTAATGATGGGGCAAACAACCACAGTCCTAAAGCAATTGTCCATTGCAGGGGCAAAAATCACAGTCACAGGGCAATTGTTTTTCGCATGGGCAAGCAACCACAGTCTCAGGGTAATTGTTGGTTGCAGGGGCAAATAACTACAGTCTCAGGGCAATTGTTCATGATGGGCAAATAACCACAGTCTCAGGGTAATTGTTCATTGCTGAGGCAAATAACTACAATCACAAGGCAGTTGTTTACTGCAGGGGCAAATAATCACAGTCTCAGGGCAGCTGTTTGCTGCAGGGGCAAATAAGCACAGTCTCAGGGTAATTGTTCATTGCAGGGGCAAATAACCACAGTCTCAGGGCAACTGTTTGTTGCACGGGCAAATAACCACAGTCTAAGGGCAATTGTTCATTGCAGGGGCGAATAACCACAGTCTCAGGGCACCTGTTTGTTGCAGAGGCAAATAACCACAGTTTCAGTGCAACTGTTCATTGCAGGGACAAATAACCATAGTCTCAGGGCAATTGTTCATGACAGGGACATATAACCACAGACTCAAGGCAACTGTCCATTGCAGGGGAAAAAATCAGTCTCAGGGCAGTTGTTCATTGCAGGGGCAAATTACCACAGTCTCAGAGCAATTCTTCACAGTGGCAAATAACCACAGTCTCAGGGCAATTGTTCATGACAGGGGCAAATAACCACAGTCTCAGGGCAATTGTTCATTGCAGGGGCAAATAATCACAATCTTAGGGCAGTTGTTTGTTGCAGGGGCAAAGAACCACAGTCTAAGGGCAATTGTTCATTGCAGGGGCAAATAACCACAGTCTCAGGACAATTGTTCATTGCAGGGGCAAATAATCACAATCTTAGGGCAACTGTTTGTTGCAGGGGCAAAGAACCTCAGTCTAAGGGCAATTGTTCATCACGGGAAAAATAACCACAGTCTCAGGGCAATTGTTCATGACAGGGGCAAGCAACCACAGTCTCAGGGTAATTGTTCACTGCTGGGGAAAATAACCACAGCCTCGGGGCAATTGTTCATTGCAGGGACAAATAACTAGTGTCTCAGGGCAACAGTTCATTACAGGGGCAAATAATCACAGTCTCAGAGCAACTGTTTGTTGCAGGGGTGAATAACCACAGTCTAAGGGCAATTGTTAATAAGAGGACAAATAACCATAGTCTCAGGGCAATTGTTCATTGCAGGGGCAAGAAGCCACAGTCTAAGGGCAGTTGTTTTTCACAGAGGCAAATAACCACAGTCTCAGGGCAACTGTTTGTTGCAGAGGCAAATAACCACAGTTTCAGTGCAACTGTTCATTGCAGGGGCAAATAACCACAGTCTCAAGGCAATTGTCCATGGCAGGGGCAAAAATCAGAGTCTCAGGGAAGTTGTTCATTGCAGGGGCAAATTACCACAGTCTCAGGGCAATTCTTCATGGGGCAAATAACCACAGTCTCAGGGCAATTGTTCATGACAGTTGCAAATAACCACAGTCTCAGGGCAATTGTCCATTGCAGGGGCCAAAATCACATTCTCAGGGCAGTTGTTCATTGCAGGGGCAAATCACCACAGTCTCAGGGCAATTGTTCATCGCAGGGGCAAATAACCACAGTCTCAGGGCAATTGTTCATGAAGGGGCAAATAACCACAGTCCTAAAGCAATTGTCCATTGCAGGGGCAAAAATCACAGTGTCAGGGCAATTGTTTGTTGCATGGGCAAGCAACCACAGTCTCAGGCTAATTGTGGGTTGCAGGAGCAAATAACTACAGTCTCAGGGCAATTGTTCATGACGGGCAAATAACCACAGTCCCAGGGTAATTGTTCATTTCTGGGGCAAATAACTACAATCACAAGGCAGTTGTTTATTGCAGGGGCAAATAATCACAGTCTCAGTGAAGCTGTTTGCTGCAGGGGCAAATAAGCACAGTCTCAGGGTAATTGTTCATTGCAGGGGCAAATAACCACAGTCTCAGTGCAATTGTTCATCGCAGGGGAAACAACCACAGTCTCAGGGTAATTGTTCACCATGGGGCAAATATCCACAGTCTAAGGGCAACTGTTCATCACAGGGGCAAATAACCACAGTCTTAGGGCAATTGTTTGTTGCAGGGGCAAATAACCGCAGTCTCAGGGCAGCTTTCATTGCAGTGGCAAATAAGAACAGTCTCAGACCAATTGTTTATTGCAGGGGAAAATAATCACAGTGTCACGGAAATTGTTTGCTGCAGGGGCAAATAACCATAGTGTCAGGGCTGTTGTTCATTTCAGGGGTAATTTCTCAGGAAGAAGGGCAATTTCTCAATATCCCGGGCAATTGTTTGTTGCAGGGGTAAATTCCCAAACTCCAGGGCAATTCTTCATTGCAGGGGCAAATCACAGTCTCAGGGCAATTATTTGTTGCAGGGGCAAATAAACATAGTCTCAGGGCAATTGTTCAATGCAGGGGCTAAAACCATAGTCTCAGGGCAGTTGTTTAGTGCAGGGGCAAACAACCACAGTCTAAGGGCAGTTCATCACGTGACAAAAAACCAGTCTCAGGGCAACTGTTCAGCGCAGGGGCAAACAATCATAGTCTAACGGTAATTGTTCATCACAAGAGCAAATAAAAACAGTCTCGGGGCAATTGTTCATTGCAGGGACAAATAACTACAGACTCAAGGCAACTGTTCATTGCAGGGGCAAATAATCACAGTCTCAGGGCAAGTGTTTGTTGCAGGGGCAAATAACCACAGTGTCAGGGAAATTGTTTGTTGCAACGGCAAATAACCATAGTCACAGGGCAATTTTTCATCATAGGACAAATAACCATAGTCTCAGGGCAATTGTTCATCACAGGGGCCAGAAGCCACAGTCTAAGGGCAGTTGTTCTTCACAGGGGCAAAATAACCACAGTCTCAGGGCAACTGTTTGTTGCACAGGCAAATAACCACAGTCTAAGGGCAATTGTTCATTGCAGGGGCAAATAACCACAGTCTCAGGGCAACTGTTTGTTGCAGAGGCAAATAACCACAGTTTCAGTGCAACTGTTCATTGCAGGGACAAATAACCACAGTCTCAGGGCAATTGTTCACTGACAGGGGCATATAACCACAGTCTCAAGGCAATTGTCCATTGCAGGGGCAAAAATCAGTCTCAGGGCAGTTGTTCATTGCAGGGGCAAATTACCACAGTCTCAGGGCAATTCTTCTCAGGGGCAAATAACCACAGTCTCAGGGCAATTGTTCATGACAGGGGCAAATAACCACTGTCTCAGGGCAATTGTTCATTGCATGGGCAAATAATCACAATCTTAGGGCAACTGTTTGTTGCAGGGGCAAAGAACCACAGTCTAAGGGCAATTATTCATCACGGGACAAATAACCACAGTCTCAGGGCAATTGTTCATGACAGGGGCAAGCAACCACAGTCCCAGGGTAATTGTTCACCACAGGGGCAAATAACCACAGACTCAGGGCAATTGTTCATTGCAGGGACAAATAACTAGTGTCTCAGGGCAACTGTTCATTACAGGGGCAAATAATCGCAGTCTCAGAGCAACTGTTTGTTGCAGGGGTGAATAACCACAGTCTAAGTGAAATTGTTAATAAGAGGACAAATAACCGTAGTCTCAGGGCAATTGTTCATAGCAGGGGCAAGAAGCCACAGTCTAGGGCAGTTGTTCTTCGCAGGGGCAAATAACCACAGTCTCAGGACAACTGTTTTTGCAGAGGCAAATAACCACAGTTTCAGTGCAACTGTTCATTGCAGGGGTAAATAACCACAGTCTCAGGGCAATTGTTCATGACAGGGGCATATAACCACAGTCTCAAGGCAATTGTCCATTGCAGGGGCCAAAATCACAGTCTCAGGGCAGTTGTTCATTGCAGGGGCAAATTACCACAGTCTCAGGGCAATTCTTCATGGGGCAAATAACCACAGTCTCAGGTCAATTGTTCATGACAGTTGCAAATAACCAGTCTCAGGGCAATTGTCCATTGCAGGGGCCAAAATCACAGTCTCATGGCAGTTGTTCATTGCAGGGGCAAATCACCACAGTCTCAGGGCAATTGTTCATCGCAGGGGCAAATAACCACAGTCTCAGGGCAATTGTTCATGACGGGGCAAATAACCACACTCCTAAAGCAATTGTCCATTGCAGGGCAAAATCACAGTCTCAGGGTAATTGTTTGTTGCAAGGGCAAGCAAGCACTGTCTCAGGGTAATTGTTGGTTGCAGGGGCAAATAACTACAGTCTCAGGCAATTGTTCATGACGGACGAAATAACCACATTCTCAGGGTAATTGTTCATTGCTGGGGCAAATAACTACAATCACAAGGCAGTTGTTTATTGCAGGGCAAATAATCACAGTCTCAGGGCAGCTGTTTGCTGCAGTAGGAAATAAGCACAGTCTCAGGGTAATTGTTCATTGCAGGGGCAAATAACCACAGTCTCAGTGCAATTGTTCATCGCAAGGGAAACAACCACAGTCTCAGGGTAATTGTTCACCATGGGGCAAATATCCACAGTCTCAAGGCAATTGTTAATTGCAGGGGCAAATAATCAAAGTCTCAGGACAACTGTTGCAGGGCAAATATCCACAGTCTCAGGGCAACTGTTCATCACAGGGGCAAATAACCACAGTCTTAGGGCAATTGTTTGTTGCAGGGGCAAATAACCACAGTCTCAGGGCAGTTTTCATTGCAGTGGCAAATAAGCACCGTCTCAGAGCAATTGTTTATTGCTGGGGAAAATACTCTCAGTGTCACGGAAATTGTTTGCTGCAGGGGCAAATAACCATATTGTCAGGGCAGTTGTTCATTTCAGGGGTAATTTCTCAGGAAGAAGGGCAAATTCTCAATATCATGGGCAATTGTTTGTTGGAGGGGCAAATTCCCAAACTCCAGGGCAATTTTTCATTGCAGGGCCAAATCACAGTCTCAGGGCAATTGTTCAATGCAGGGGCCAAAACCATAGTCTCAGGGCAGTTGTTTATTGCAGGGGCAAACAACCACAGTCTAAGGGCAGTTCATCACGGATAAATAACCAGTCTCAGGGCAACTGTTCATCCATGAGGGCAAACAACCATAGTCTAACGGTAATTGTTCATCACAAGGGCAAATAAAAACAGTCTCGAGGCAATTGTTCATTGCAGGGACAAATAACTACAGACTCAAGGCAACTGTTCATTGCAGGGGCAAATAATCACAGTCTCAGGGCAAGTGTTTGTTGCAGGGGCAAATAACCACAGTGTCAGGGAAATTGTTTGTTGCAACGGCAAATAACCATAGTCACAGGGCAATTGTTCATCACAGGACAAATAACCATAGTCTCAGGGCAATTGTTCATCACAGGGGCAAGAAGCCACAGTCTAAGGGCAGTTGTTCTTCACAGGGGCAAAATAACCACAGTCTCAGGGCAACTGTTTGTTGCATGGGCAAATAACCACAGTCTAAGGGCAGTTGTTCATTGCAGGGGCAAATAACCACAGTCTCAGGGCAACTGTTTGTTGCAGAGGCAAATAACCACAGTTTCAGTGCAACTGTTCATTGCAGGGACAAATAACCACAGTCTCAGGGCAATTGTTCATAACAGGGGCATATAACTACAGTCTCAAGGCAATTGTCCATTGCAGGGGCAAAAATCAGAGTCTCAGGGCAGTTGTTCATTGCAGGGGCAAATTACCACAGTCTCAGAGCAATTCTTCACAGGGGCAAATAACCACAGACTCAGGACAATTGTTCATGACAGGGGCAAAGAACCACAGTCTCAGAGCAATTGTCCATTGTAGGGGCCAAAATCACAGTATCAGGGCAGTTGTTCATTGCAGGGGAAATCACCACAGCCTCAGGGCAATTGTTCATCGGAGGGGCAAATAACCACAATCTCAGGGCAATTGTTCATTACAGGGGCAAATAATCACAATCTTAGTGCAACTGTTTGTTGCAGGGGCAAAGAACCACAGTCTAAGGGCAATTGTTCATCACGGGACAAATAACCACAGTCTCAGGGCAATTGTTCATGACGGGGCAAGCAACCACAGTCTCAGGGTAATTGTTCACCACAGTGGCAAATAACCACAGCCTCGAGGCAATTGTTCATGGCAGGGACAAATAACTAGTGTCTCAGGGCAACTGTTCATTACAGGGGCAAATAATCGCAGTCTCAGAGCAAGAGATTGTTGCAGGGGTAAATAACCACCGTCTAAGGGCAATTGTTAATAAGAGGACACATAACCGTAGACTCAGGGCAATTGTTCATCGCAGGTGCAAGAAGCCACAGTCTAAGGGCAGTTGTTCTTTGCAGGGGCAAACAACCACAGTCTCAGGACAACTGTTTGTTTGAGAGGCAAATAACCACAGTTTCAGTGCAACATTTCATTGCAGGGGCAAATAACCACAGTCACAGGGCAATTGTTCATGACTGGGGCATATAACCACAGTCTCAAGGCAATTGTCCATTGCAGGGGCCAAAATCAGAGTCTCAGGGCAGTTGTTCATTGCAGGCCAAATTACCACAGTGTCAGGGCAATTCTTCACAGGGGCAAATAACCACAGTCTCAGGGCAATTGTTCATACCAGTTGCAAATAACCACAGTCTCAGGGCAATTGTCCATTGCAGTGGCAAAAATCAGTCTCAGGGCAGTTGTTCATTGCAGGGGCAAATCACCACAGTCTCAGGGCAATTGTTCATTGCAGGGGCAAATAACCACAGTCTCAGGGCAATTGTTCATGACAGGGGCATATAACCACAGTCTCAAGGGAATTGTCCATTGCAGGGGCAAAAATCAGAGTCTCAGGGCAGTTGTTCATTGCAGGGGCAAATCACCACAGTCTCAGGGCAATTGTTCATTGCAGGGGTAAATAACCACAGTCTCAGGGCAATTGTTAATGATGGGGCAAACAACCACAGTCCTAAAGCAATTGTCCATCACAGGGGCAAAAATCACAGTCTCAGGGCAATTGTTTGTTGCATGGGCAAGCAACCACAGTCTCAGGGTAATTGTTGGTTGCAGGGGCAAATAACTACAGTCTCAGGGCAATTGTTCATGATGGGCAAATAACCACAGTCTCAGGGTAATTGTTCATTGCTGAGGCAAATAACTACAATCACAAGGCAGTTGTTTACTGCAGGGGCAAATAATCACAGTCTCAGTGCAGCTGTTTGCTGCAGGGGCAAATAAGCACAGTCTCAGGGTAATTCTTCATTGCAGGGGCAAATAACCACAGTCTCAGGGCAACTGTTTGTTGCACGGGCAAATAACCACAGTCTAAGGGCAATTGTTCATTGCAGGGGCAAATAACCACAGTCTCAGGGCACCTGTTTGTTGCAGAGGCAAATAACCACAGTTTCAGTGCAACTGTTCATTGCAGGGACAAATAACCACAGTCTCAGGGCAATTGTTCATGACAGGGGCATATAACCACAGTCTCAAGGCAATTGTCCATTGCAGGGGCAAAAATCAGTCTCAGTGCAGTTGTTCATTGCAGGGGCAAATTACCACAGTCTCAGGGCAATTCTTCACAGTGGTAAATTACCACAGTCTCAGGGCAATTGTTCATGACAGGGGCAAATAACCACAGTCTCAGGGCAATTGTTCATTGCAGGGGCAAATAATCACAATCTTAGGGCAACTGTTTGTTGCAGGGGCCAAGAACCACAGTCTCAGTGCAATTGTTCATTGCAGGGGCAAATAACCACAGTCTCAGGACAATTGTTCATTGCAGGGGCAAATAATCACAATCTTAGGGCAACTGTTTGTTGCAGGGGCAAAGAACCACAGTCTAAGGGCAATTGTTCATCACGGGAAAAATAACCACAGTCTCAGGGCAATTGTTCATGACAGGGGCAAGCAACCACAGTCTCAGGGTAATTGTTCACCACAGGGGCAAATAACCACAGCCTCGGGGCAATTGTTCATTGCAGGGATAAATAACTAGTGTCTCAGGGCAACAGTTCATTACAGGGGCAAATAATTGCAGTCTCAGAGCAACTGTTTGTTGCAGGGGTGAATAACCACAGTCTAAGGGCAATTGTTAATAAGAGGACAAATAACCATAGTCTCAGGGCAATTGTTCATTGCAGGGGCAAGAAGCCACAGTCTAAGGGCAGTTGTTCTTCACAGAGGCAAATAACCACAGTCTCAGGGCAACTGTTTGTTGCAGAGGCAAATAAGCACAGTTTCAGTGCAACTGTTCATTGCAGGGGCAAATAACTACAGTCTCAAGGCAATTGTCCATTGCAGGGACAAAAATCAGAGTCTCAGGGCAGTTGTTCATTGCAGGGGCAAATTACCACAGTCTCAGGGCAATTCTTCACAGGGGCAAATAACCACAGTCTCACGGCAATTGTTCATGACAGTTGCAAATAACCACAGTCTCAGGGCAATTGTCCATTACAGGGGCAAAAATCACATTCTCAGGGCAGTTGTTCATTGCAGGGGCAAATCACCACAGTCTCAGGGCAATTGTTCATCGCAGGGGCAAATAACCACAGTCTCAGGGCAATTGTTCATGAAGGGGCAAATAACCACAGTCCTAAAGCAATTGTCCATTGCAGGGGCAAAAATCACAGTCTCAGGGCAATTGTTTGTTGCAAGGGCAAGCAACCACAGTCTCAGGGTAATTGTTGGTTGCAGGAGCAAATAACTACAGTCTCAGGGCAATTGTTCATGACGGGCAAATAACCACAGTCCCAGGGTACTTGTTCATTGCTGGGGCAAATAACTACAATCACAAGCCAGTTGTTTAGTGCAGGGGCAAATAATCACAGTCTCAGGGAAGCTGTTTGCTGCAGGGGCAAATAAGCACAGTCTCAGGGTAATTGTTCATTGCAGGGGCAAATAACCACAGTCTCAGTGCAATTGTTCATCACACGGGAAACAACCACAGTCTCAGGGTAATTGTTCACCATGGGGCAAATATCCACAGTCTCAAGGCAATTGTTCATTGCAGGGGCAAATAATCACAGTCTCAGGACAACTGTTGTGGGGCAAATATCCACAGTCTAAGGGCAACTGTTCATCACAGGGGCAAATAATCACAGTCTTAGGGCAGTTTTCATTGCAGGGGCAAATAAGCACAGTCTCAGACCAATTGTTTATTGCAGGGGAAAATAATCACAGTGTCACAGAAATTGTTTGCTGCAGGGGCAAATAACCATAGTGTCAGGGCAGTTGTTCATTTCAGGGGTAATTTCTCAGGAAGAAGGGCAAATTCTCAATATCCAGGGCAATTGTTTGTTGCAGGGGCCAATTCCCAAACTCCAGTGCAATTCTTCATTGCAGGGGCAAATCACTGTCTCACGGCAATTATTTGTTGCAGGGGCAAATAACCATAGTCTCAGGGCAATTGTTCAATGCAGGGGCCAAAACCATAGTCTCAGGGCAGTTGTTTATTGCAGGGGCAAACAACCACAGTCTAAGGGCAGTTCATCACGGGACAAATAACCAGTCTCAGGGCAACTGTTCATCACAGGGGCAAACAACCATAGTCTAACAGTAATTGTTCCTCACAAGGGCAAATAAAAACAGTCTTGGGGCAATTGTTCATTGCAGGGACAAATAACTACAGACTCAAGGCAACTGTTCATTGCAGGGGCAAATTATCACAGTCTCAGGGCAAGTGTTTGTTGCAGGGGCAAATAACCATAGTGTCAGGGAAATTGTTTGTTGCAACGGCAAATAACCATAGTCACAGGGCAATTGTTCATCACAGGACAAATAACCATAGTCTCAGGGCAATTGTTAATCACAGGGGCAAGAAGCCACAGTCTAAGGGCAGTTGTTCTTCACAGGGGCAAAATAACCACAGTCTCAGGGCAACTGTTTGTTGCACGGGCAAATAACCACAGTCTAAGTGCAATTGTTCATTGCAGGGGCAAATAACCACAGTCTCAGGGCAATTGTTCATGACAGGGGCATATAACCACAGTCTCAAGGCAATTGTCCATTGCAGGGCAAAAATCAGTCTCAGGGCAGTTGTTCATTGCAGGGGCAAATTACCACAGTCTCAGGGCAATTCTTCACAGGGCAAATAACCACAGTCTCAGGGCAATTGTTCATGACAGGGCAAATAACCACAGTCTCAGGGCAATTGTTCATTGCAGGGGCAAATAATCACAATCTTAGGGCAACTGTTTGTTGCAGGGGCAAAGAACCACAGTCTAAGGGCAATTGTTCATCACGGGACAAATAACCACAGTCTCAGGGCAATTGTTCATGACAGGGGCAAGCAACCACAGTCACAGGGTAATTCTTCACCAGAGGGGCCAATAACCACAGACTCGGGGCAATTGTTCATTGCAGGGACAAATAACTAGTGTCTCAGGGCAACTGTTCATTACAGGGGCAAATAATCGCAGTCTCAGAGCAACTGTTTGTTGCAGGGGTGAATAACCATAGTCTAAGTGCAATTGTTAATAAGAGGACAAATAACCGTAGTCTCAGGGCAATTGTTCATAGCAGGGGCAAGAAGCCACAGTCTAAGGGCAGTTGTTCTTTGCAGGGGCAAATAACCACAGTCTCAGGACAACTGTTTGTTGCAGAGGCAAATAACCATAGTTTCAGTGCAACTGTTCATTGCAGGGGTAAATAACCACAGTCTCAGGGCAATTGTTCATGACAGGGGCATATAACCACAGTCTCAAGGCAATTGTCCATTGCAGGGGCAAAAATCACAGTCTCATGGCAGTTGTTCATTGCAGGGGCAAATCACCACAGTCTCAGGGCAATTGCTCATCGCAGGGGCAAATAACCACAATCTCAGGGCAATTCTTCATAGGGCAAATAACCACAGTCTCAGGTCAATTGTTCATGACAGTTGCAAATAACCAGTCTCAGGGCAATTGTCCATTGCAGGGGCAAAAATCACAGTCTCATGGCAGTTGTTCATTGCAGGGGCAAATCACCACAGTCTCAGGGCAATTGCTCATCGCAGGGGCAAATAACCACAGTCTCAGGGCAATTGTTCATGATGGGGCAAATAACCACACTCCTAAAGCAATTGTCCATTGCAGGGGCAAAAATCACAGTCTCAGGGCAATTGTTTGTTGCAAGGGCAAGCAACCACAGTCTCAGGGTAATTGTTGGTTGCAGGGGCAAATAACTACAGTCTCAGGGCAATTGTTCATGATGGGCAAATAACCACAGTCTCAGGGTAATTGTTCATTGCTGGGCCAAATAACTACAATCACAAGGCAGTTGTTTACTGCAGGGGCAAATAATCACAGTCTCAGGGCAGCTGTTTGCTGCAGTAGGAAATAAGCACAGTCTCAGGGTAATTGTTCATTGCAGGGGCAAATAACCACAGTCTCAGTGCAATTGTTCATCGCAGGGGAAACAACCACAGTCTCAGGGTAATTGTTCACCATGGGGCAAATATCCACAGTCTCAAGGCAATTGTTAATTGCAGGGGCAAATAATCAAAGTCTCAGGACAACTGTTGCGGGGCAAATATCCAGTCTCAGGGCAACTGTTCATCACAGGGGCAAATAACCATAGTCTTAGGGCAATTGTTTGTTGCAGGGGCAAATAACCACAGTCTCAGGGCAGTTTTCATTGCAGTGGCAAATAAGCACAGTCTCAGAGCAATTGTTTATTGCTGGGGAAAATACTCACAGTGTCACGGAAATTGTTTGCTGCAGGGGCAAATAACCATAGTGTCAGGGCCGTTGTTCATTTCAGGGGTAATTTCTCAGGAAGAAGGGCAAATTCTCAATATCATGGGCAATTGTTTGTTGCAGGGGGCAAATTCCCAAACTCCAGGGCAATTTTTCATTGCAGGGGCAAATCACAGTCTCAGGGCAATTGTTCAATGCAGGAGCAAAAACCATAGTCTCAGGGCAGTTGTTTATTGCAGGGGCAAACAACCACAGTCTAAGGGCAGTTCATCACGGGATAAATAACCAGTCTCAGGGCAACTGTTCATCGCAGGGGCAAACAACCATAGTCTAACGGTAATTGTTCATCACAAGGGCAAATAAAAACAGTCTCAGGGCAATTGTTCATTGCAGGGACAAATAACTACAGACTCAAGGCAACTGTTCATTGCAGGGGCAAATAATCACAGTCTCAGGGCAAGTGTTTGTTGCAGGGGCAAATAACCATAGTGTCAGGGAAATTGTTTGTTGCAACGGCAAATAACCACAGTCACAGGGCAATTGTTCATCACAGGACAAATAACCATAGTCTCGGGGCAATTGTTCTTCACAGGGGCAAAATAACCACAGTCTCAGGGCAACTGTTTGTTGCACGGGCAAATGACCACAGTCTAAGGGCAATTGTTCATTGCAGGGGCAAATAACCACAGTCTCAGGGCAACTGTTTGTTGCAGAGGCAAATAATCACAGTTTCAGTGCAACTGTTCATTGCAGGGGTAAATAACCACAGTCTCAGGGCAATTGTTCATGACAGGGGCATATAACCACAGTCTCAAGGCAATTGTCCATTGCAGGGGCAAATTACCACAGTCTCAGGGCAATTCTTCATGGGGCAAATAACCACAGTCTCAGGTCAATTGTTCATGACAGTTGCAAATAACCAGTCTCAGGGCAATTGTCCATTGCAGGGGCAAAAATCACAGTCTCATGGCAGTTGTTCATTGCAGGGGCAAATCACCACAGTCTCAGGGCAATTGTTCATCGCAAGGGCAAATAACCACAGTCTCAGGGCAATTGTTCATGACGGGGCAAATAACCACACTCCTAAAGCAATTGTCCATTGCAGGGCAAAATCACAGTCTCAGGGCAATTGTTTGTTGCAAGGGCAAGCAACCACAGTCTCAGGGTAATTGTTGGTTGCAGGGCAAATCAACTACAATCTCAGGGCAATTGTTCATGACGGGCAAATAACCACAGTCTCAGGGTAATTGTTCATTGCTGGGGCAAAAACTACAATCACAAGGCAGTTGTTTATTGCAGGGGCAAATAAACAGTCTCAGGGCAGCTGTTTGCTGCAGTAGGAAATAAGACAGTCTCAGGGTAATTGTTCATTGCAGGGGCAAATAACCACAGTCTCAGTGCAATTGTTCATCGCAAGGGAAACAACCACAGTCTCAGGGTAATTGTTCACCATGGGGCAAATATCCACAGTCTCAAGGCAATTGTTAATTGCAGGGGCAAATAATCAAAGTCTCAGGACAACTGTTGCGGGGCAAATATCCACAGTCTCAGGGCAACTGTTCATCACAGGGGCAAATAACCACAGTCTTAGGGCAATTGTTTGTTGCAGGGGCAAATAACCACAGTCTCAGGGCAGTTTTCATTGCAGTGGCAAATAAGCACCGTCTCAGAGCAATTGTTTATTGCTGGGGAAAATACAGTGTCACGGAAATTGTTTGCTGCAGGGGCAAATAACCATAGTGTCAGGGCCGTTGTTCATTTCAGGGGTAATTTCTCAGGAAGAAGGGCAAATTCTCAATATCATGGGCAATTGTTTGTTGCAGGGGCAAATTCCCAAACTCCAGGGCAATTTTTCATTGCAGGGGCAAATCACAGTCTCAGGGCAATTGTTCAATGCAGGAGCAAAAACCATAGTCTCAGGGCAGTTGTTTATTGCAGGGGCAAACAACCACAGTCTAAGGGCAGTTCATCACGGGATAAATAACCAGTCTCAGGGCAACTGTTCATCGCAGGGGCAAACAACCATAGTCTAACGGTAATTGTTCATCACAAGGGCAAATAAAAACAGTCTCAGGGCAATTGTTCATTGCAGGGACAAATAACTACAGACTCAAGGCAACTGTTCATTGCAGGGGGCAAATAATCACAGTCTCAGGGCAAGTGTTTGTTGCAGGGGCAAATAACCACAGTGTCAGGGAAATTGTTTGTTGCAACGGCAAATAACCACAGTCACAGGGCAATTGTTCATCACAGGACAAATAACCATAGTCTCAGGGCAATTGTTCATCACAGGGGCAAGAAGCCACAGTCTAAGGGCAGTTGTTCTTCACAGGGGCAAAATAACCACAGTCTCAGGGCAACTGTTTGTTGCACGGGCAAATGACCACAGTCTAAGGGCAATTGTTCATTGCAGGGGGCAAATAACCACAGTCTCAGGGCAACTGTTTGTTGCAGAGGCAAATAACCACAGTTTCAGTGCAACTGTTCATTGCAGAGACAAATAACCACAGTCTCAGAGCAATTGTTCATGACAGGGGCATATAACCACAGTCTCAAGGCAATTGTCCATTGCAGGGGCAAAAATCAGTCTCAGGGCAGTTGTTCATGACAGGGGCATACAACCACAGTCTCAAGGCAATTGTCCATTGCAGGGGCAAAAATCAGAGTCTCAGGGCAGTTGTTCATTGCAGGGGCAAATTACCACAGTCTCACGGCAATTCTTCACAGTGGCAAATAACCACAGTCTCTTGGCAATTGTTCATGACAGGGGCAAATAACCACAGTCTCAGGGCAATTGTCCATTGCAGGGGCCAAAATCACAGTCTCAGGGCAGTTGTTCATTGCAGGGGCAAATCACCACAGTCTCAGGGCAGTTGTTCATTGCAGGGGCAAATAAACACAGTCTCAGGGCAATTGTTCATTGCAGGGGCAAATAATCACAATCTTAGGGCAACTGTTTGTTGCAGGGGCAAAGAACCAGAGTCTAAGGGCAATTGTTCATCACAGGACAAATAACCACAGTCTCAGGGCAATTGTTCATGACAGGGGCAAGCAACCACAGTCTCAGGGTAATTGTTGGTTGCAGGGGCAAATAACCACAGCCTCGGGGCAATTGATCATTGCAGGGACAAATAACTAGTGTCTCAGGGCAAATGTTCATTACAGGGGCAAATAATCGCAGTCTCAGAGCAACTGTTTGTTGCAGGGGTGAATAACCACAGTCTAAGGGCAATTGTTAAGAGGACAAATAACCATAGTCTCAGGGCAATTGTTCATCACAGAGGCAAGAAGCCACAGTCTAAGGGCAGTTGGTCTTTGCAGGGGCAAATAACCACAGTCTCAGGACAACTGATTGTTGCAGAGGCAAATAACCACAGTTCCAGTGCAACTGTTCATTGCAGGGGCAAATAACCACAGTCTCGGGCAATTGTTCATGACAGGGGCATATAACCACAGTCTCAAGGCAATTGTCCATTGCAGGGGCAAAAATCACAGTCTCAGGGCAGTTGTTCATTGCAGGGGCAGATCACCACAGTCTCAGGGCAATTGTTCATCGCAGGGACAAATAACCACAGTCTCAGGGCAATTGTTCATGATGGGGCAAATAACCACAGTCCTAAAGCAATTGTCCATTGCAGGGGCAAAAATCACAGTCTCAGGGCAATTGTTTGTTGCATGGGCAAGCAACCAGAGTCTCAGGGTAATTGTTGGTTGCAGGGGCAAATAACTACAGTCTCAGGGCAATTGTTCATGATGGGCGAATAACCACAGTCTCAGGGTAATTGTTCATTGCTGGGGCAAATAACTACAATCACAAGGCAGTTGTTTATTGCAGGGGCAATTAATCACAGTCTCAGGGCAGCTGTTTGCTGCAGGGGCAAATAAGCACAGTCTCAGGGTAATTGTTCATTGCAGGGGCAAATAACCACAGTCTCAGTGCAATTGTTCATCGCAGGAGAAACAACCACAGTCTCAGGGTAATTGTTCACCACGGGGCAAATATCCACATTCTCAGGGCAATTGTTCATTGCCGGGCAAATAATCACAGTCTCAGGACAACTGTTGCGGGGCAAATATCCACAGTCTCAGGGCAACTGTTCATCACAGGGGCAAATAACCACACTCTTAGGGCAATTGTTTGTTGCAGGGGCAAATAACCACAGTCTCAGGGCAGTTTTCATTGCAGTGGCAAATAAGCACAATCTCAGACCAATTGTTTATTGCACAGGAAAATAATCACAGTGTCATGGAAATTGTTTGCTGCAGGGGCAAATAACCATAGTGTCAGGGCAGTTGTTCATTTCAGGGGTAATTTCTCAGGAAGAAGGGCAAATTCTCAATATCCTGGGCAATTGTTTGTTGCAGGGGCAAATTCCCAAACTCCAGGGCTATTCTTTGTTGCAGGGGCAAATCACTGTCTCAGGGCAACTCTTTGTTGCAGGGGCAAATAACCATAGTCTCAGGGCAATTGTTCAATGCAGGGGCAAAAATAATAGTCTCAGGGCAGTTGTTTAGTGCAGGGGCAAACAACCACAGTCTAAGGGCAGTTCATCACGGGACAAATAACCAGTCTGAGGGCAACTGTTCATCACAGGGGCAAACAACCATAGTCTAACGGTAATTGTTCATCACAAGGGCAAATAAAAACAGTCTTGGGGCAATTGTTCATTGCAGGGACAAATAACTACAGACTCAAGGCAACTGTTCATTGCAGGGGCAAACAATCACAGTCTCAGGGCAAGTGTTTGTTGCAGGGGCAAATAACCATAGTCTCAGGGCAATTGTTCAATGCAGGGGCAAAAACCATAGTCTCAGGGCAGTTGTTTAGTGCAGGGGCAAACAACTACAGTCTCAGGTCAGTTTTCATTGCAGTGGCAAATAAGCACAGTCTCAGACCAATTGTTTATTGCAGGGGAAAATAATCACAGTGTCACGGAAATTGTTTGCTGCAGGGGCAAATAACCATAGTGTCAGGGCAGTTGTTCATTTCAGGGGTAATTTCTCAGGAAGAAGGGCAAATTCTCAATATCCCAGGCAATTGTTTGTTGCAGGGGCAAATTCCCAAACTCCAGGGCAATTATTCATTGCAGGGGCAAATCACTGTCTCAGGGCAATTGTTTGTTGCAGGGGCAAATAACCATAGTCTCAGGGCAATTGTTCAATGCAGGGGCAAAAACAATAGTCTCAGGGCAGTTGTTTATTGCAGGGGCAAACAACCACAGTCTAAGGGCAGTTAATCACGGGACAAATAACCAGTCTCAGGGCAACTGTTCATCGCTGGGGCAAACAACCATAGTCTAATGGTAATTGTTCATCACAAGGGCAAATAAAAACTTTCTCAGGGCATTTGTTCATTGCAGGGACAAATAACTACAGACTAAAGGCAACTGTTCATTGCAGGGCAAATAATCACAGTCTAAGGGCAAGTGTTTGTTGCAGGGGCAAATAACCACAGTGTCAGGGAAATTGTTTGTTGCAACGGCAAATAACCATAGTCACAGGGCAATTCTTCATTGCAGGGGTAATTTGCCAGGAGCAAGGGCAAGTTCTCAATATCTAGGGCAATTGTTCTTTGCAGGTGCAAATAACCACAGTCTCAGGGCAGTAGTTCATGACAGGGGCAAACAACCACAGTCTCAAGGTAATTTTTCATCAGAGGGGCATATAACCACAGTCTCAGGATAATTGTTCATTGCAGGAGCAAATAAATACAATCTCAGGTCAGTTATTCGTTGCAGGGCAAATAATCACAGTCTCAGGCCAGGTGTTTGTTGCAGGGGCAAATAACCACAGTCTCAAGACAACTGTTTGTTGCAGGGGCAAGTAACTACAGTCTCAGGGTAATTGTTCACCGCAGGGGCACAAAACCACAGTCTCAGAGCAATTGTTCATCGCAGGATAACCATGGTCTCAGGGCAATTGTTCATCACAGGGGCCAGAAGCCACAGTCTAAGGGCAGTTGTTCTTCACAGGAGCAAATAACCACAGTCTCATGGCAACTGTTTGTTGCACGGGCAAATAACCACAGTCTAAGGGCAATTGTTCATTGCAGTGGCAAATAACCACAGTCTCAGTGCAACTGTTCATTGCAGGGGCAAATAACCATAGACTCAGGGCAATTGTTCATGACAGGGGCAAATAACCAGAGTCTCAATGCAATTGTCCATTGCAGGGGCAAATAATCAGAATCTTAGGGCAACTGTTTGTTGCAGGGGCAAATAACCACAGTCTAAGTGCAATTGTTCATCACAGGACAAATAACCACATTCTCAGGGCAATTGTTCATGACAGGGGCAAGCAACCACAGTCTCAGGGTAATTGTTCACCACAGGGGCAAATAACCACAGCCTCGGGGCAATTGTTCATTGCAGGGACAAATAACAATTGTCTCAGGGCAACTGTTTATTACAGGGGCAAATAATCACAGTCTCAGAGCAACTGTTTGTTGCAGGGGCGAATAACCACAGTCTAAGGGCAATTGTTAATAAGAGGACAAATAACCATCATCTCAGGGCAATTGTTCATCGCAGGGGCAAGAAGCCACAGTCTTAGGGCATTTGTTCTTTACAGGGGCAAATAACCACAGTCTCAGGGCAACTGTTTGTTGCAGGGGCAAATAACCACAGTCTCAGGGCAGTAGTTCATGACAGGGGCAAGTAACCACAGTCTCAGGGTAATTGTTCATCGCAGGGGCAGATAACCACAGTCTCAGGGCAACTGTTCATCACAGGGGCAAATAACCACACTCTTAGGGCAATTGTTTGTTGCAGGGGTGAATAACCACAGTCTAAGTGAAATTGTTAATAAGAGGACAAATAACTACAGTCTCAGGTCAGTTATTCATTGCAGGGCAAATAATCACAGTCTCGAGCCAGCTGTTTGTTGCAAGGGCAAATAACCACAGTCTGAGGACAACTGTTTGTTGCAGGGGCAAGCAACCACAGTATCAGGGTAATTGTTCACCGCAGGGGCAAAAAACCACAGTCTCAAGGCAATTGTTCATCACAGGACAAATAACCATAGTCTCAGGGCAATTGTTCATCACAGGGGCAAGAAGCCACAGTCTAAGGGCAGTTGTTCTTCGCAGGAGCAAATAACCACAGTCTCAGCACAACTGTTTGTTGCACGGGCAAATAACCACAGTCTAAGGGCAATTGTTCATTGCAGAGGCAAATAACCACAGTCTCAGTGCAACTGTTCATCGCAGGGGCAAATAACCATAGTCTCAGGGCAATTGTTCATGACAGGGGCAAATAACCAGAGTCTCAATGCAATTGTCCATTGCAGGGGCAAATAATCACAATCTTAGGGCAACTGTTTGTTGCAGAGGCAAATAACCACAGTCTAAGGGCAATTGTTCATCACGGGACAAATAACCACAGCCTCAGGGCAATTGTTCATGACAGGGGCAAGCAACCACAGTCTCAGGGTAATGGTTCACTGCAGGGGCAAATTACCACAGCCTCGGGGCAATTGTTCATTGCAGGGACAAATAACTAGTGTCTCAGGGCAACTGTTCATTACAGTAGCAAATAATCACAGTCTGAGAGCAACTGTTTGTTGCAGGGGCGAATAACCATAGTCTCAGGGCAATTGTTCAATGCAGGGGCCAAAACCATAGTCTCAGGGCAGTTGTTTATTGCAGGGGCAAACAACCACAGTCTAAGGGCAGCTCATCACGGGAGAAATAACCAGTCTCAGGGCAACTGTTCATTGCAGGGGCAAACAAACATAGTCTAACGGTAATTGTTCATCACAAGGGCAAATAAAAACAGTCTCAGGGCAACTGTTCATTGCAGGGGCAAATAATCAGTCTCAGGGCAAGTGCTTGTTGCAGGGGCAAATAACCACAGTGTCAGGGAAATTGTTGCAACTGCAAATAACCATAGTCATGGGGCAATTCTTTATTGCAGGGGTAATTTGCCGGGAACAAGGGCAAATTCTCAATATCTAGGGCAATTGTTCTTTGCAGGGGCAAATAACCACAGTCTCAGGGCAGTAGTTCATGACAGGGGCAAACAACCACAGTCTCAGGGTAATTGTTTAGTGCTGGGGCAAATAACTACAATCACAAGGCAGTTGTTTATTGCAGGGGCAAATCACTGTCTCACGGCAATTGTTTGTTGCAGGGGCAAATAACCATAGTCTCAGGGCAATTGTTCAATGCAGAGGCAAAAACCATAGTCTCAGGGCAGTTGTTTATTGCAGGGGCAAACAACCACAGTCTAAGGGCAGTTCATCACGGGACAAATAACCAGTCTCAGGGCAACTGTTCATCGCAAGGGCAAACAACCATAGTCTAACGGTAATTGTTCATCACAAGGGCAAATAAAAACAGTCTTGGGGCATTGCAGGGACAAATAACTACAGACTCAAGGCAACTGTTCATTGCAGGGGCAAATAATCACAGTCTCAGGGCAAGTGTTTGTTGCTGGGGCAAATAACCACAGTCTAAGGGCAACTGTTCATCACAGGAGAAATAACCATAGTCTCAGGGCAATTGTTCATGACAGGGGCAAATAACCAGAGTCTCAAGGCAATTTTCCATTGCAGGGGCAAAAATCAGAGTCTCAGGGCAATTGTTCATTGCAGGGGCAAATAACCACAGTCTCAGGGCAATTTTTCATCGCAAGGGCAAATAACCAGAGTCTAAGGGCAATTGTTCATGACGGGCAAATAACCACAGTCTCAGGGTAATTATTCACTGCTGGGGCAAATAACTACAATCACAAGGCAGTTGTTTATTGCAGGGGCAAATAATCACAGTCTCAGGGCAGCTGTTTGCTGCAGGGGCAAATAAACACAGTCTCAGGGTAATTGTTCATTGCAGGGGCAAATAACCACAGTCTCAGTTCAATTGTTCATCGCAGGGGAAACAACCACAGTCTCAGGGAAATTGTTCACCATGGGGCAAATATCCACAGTCTCAGGGCAATTGTTCATTGCAGGGGCAAATAACCACAGTCTTAGGACAATTGTTTGTTGCAGGGGCAAATAACCACAGTCTCAGAGCAGTTTTCATTGCAGTGTCAAATAAGCACAATCTCAGAGCAATTGTTTATTGCAGGGGAAAATAATCACAGTGTCATGGAAATTGTTTGCTGCAGGGGCAAATAACCATAGTGTCAGGCAGTTGTTCATTTCAGGGGTAATTTCTCAGGAAGAAGGGCAAATTCTCAATATCCCGGGCAATTGTTTGTTGCATGGGAAAATTCCCAAACTCCAGGGCAATTCTTCATTGCAGGGGCAAATCACTGTCTCAGGGCAATTGTTTGTTGCAGGGACAAATAACCATAGTCTCAGGGCAATTGTTCAATGCAGGGGCAAAAACCATAGTCTCAGGGCAGTTGTTTATTGCAGGGGCAAACAACCACAGTCTAAGGGCAGTTCATCACGGGACAAATAACCAGTCTCAGGGCAACTGTTCATCGCAGGGGCAAACAACCATAGTCTAACGGTAATTGTTCATCACAAGGGCAAATAAAAACAGTCTCGAGGCAATTGTTCATTGCAGGGACAAATAACTACAGACTCAAGGCAACTGTTCATTGCAGGGGCAAATAATCACAGTCTCAGGGCAAGTGTTTGTTGCAGGGGCAAATAACCACAATGTCAGGGAAATTGTTTGTTGTAACAGCAAATAACCATAGTCACAGGGCAATTCTTCATTGCAGGGGTAATTTGCCAGGAACAAGGGCAAATTCTCCATATCTAGGGCAATTGTTCTTTGCAGGGGCAAATAACCACAGTCTCTGGGCAGTAGTTTATGACAGGGGCAAATAACCACAGTCTCACGGTAATTGTTCATCGCAGGGGCTGATAAACACAGTCTCATGATAATTGTTCATTGCAGGAGCAAATAACTACGATCTCAGGTCAGTTATTCGTTGCAGGGCAAATAATCACAGTCTCAGGCCAGCTGTTTGTTGCAGGGGCAAATAACCACAGTCTCAGGAGAACTGTTTGTTGCGGGGGCAAGCAACCACAGTATCAGGGTAATTGTTCACTGCAGGGGCCAAAAACCACAGTCTCATGATGATTGTTCATCACAGGACAAATAACCATAGTCTCAGGGCAATTGTTCATCACAGGGGCAAGAAGCCACAGTCTAAGGGCAGTTGTTCTTCACCGGGGCAAATAACCACAGTCTCAGGGCAACTGTTGCACAGGCAAATAACCACAGTCTCAGGGCAATTGTTCATTGCAGAGGCAAATAACCACAGTCTCACTGCAACTCTTCATCGCAGGGGCAAATAACCATAGTCTCAGGGCAATTGTTCATGACAGGGGCAAATAACCAGAGTCTCAAGGCAATTGTCCATTGCAGGGGCAAATAATCACAATCTTAGGGTAAATGTTTGTTGCAGGGGCAAAGAACCACAGTCTAAGGGCAATTGTTCATCACGGGACAAATAATCACAGTCTCAGGGCAATTGTTCATGACAGGGTAAGCAACCACAGTCTCAGGGTAATTGTTCACCGCAGGGGCCAATAACCACAGCCTCGGGGTAATAGTTCATTACAGGGACAAATAACTAGTGTCTCAGGGCAACTGTTCATTGCAGGGGCAAATAATGACAGTCTCAGAGAAACTGTTTGTTCCAGGGGTGAATAACCACAGTCTAAGGGATATTGTCAATAAGAGGACAAATAACCGTAGTCTCAGGGCAATTGTTCATCGTAGGGGCAAGAAGCCACAGTCTAAGGGCAGTTGTTCTTTGCAGGGGCAAATTACCACAGTCTCAGGGCAACTGTTTGTTGCAGAGGCAAATAACCACAGTTTCAGTGCAACTGTTCATTGCAGGGGGTAAATAACCACAGTCTCAAGGCAGTTGTCCATTGCAGGGGCAAAAATCACGGTCTCAGGGCAGTTGTTCATTGCAGGGGCAAATTACCACAGTCTCAGGGCAATTCTTCACAGGGGCAAATAACCACAGTTTCAGGGCAATTGTTCATGACAGGGGCAAATAACCACAGTCTTAGGGCAATTGTCCATTGCAGGGGCAAAAATCACAGTCTCAGGGCAGTGGTTCATTGCAGGGGAAATCACCACAGTCTCAGGGCAATTGTTCATCGCAGGGGCAAATAACCACAGTCTTAAAGCAATTGTCCATTGCAGGGGCAAAAATCACAGTCTCAGGGCAATTGTTTGTTGCAAGGGCAAGCAACCACAGTCTCAGGGTAATTGTTGGTTGCAGGGGCAAATAACTACAGTCTCAGAGCAATTGTTCATGATGGGCAAATAACCACAGTCTCAGGGTAATTGTTTATTGCTGGGGCAAATAACTACAATCACAAGGCAGTTGTTTAGTGCAGGGGCAAATAATCACAGTCTCAGGGAGCTGTTTGCTGCAGGGGCAAATAAGCACAGTCTCAGGGTAATTGTTCATTGCAGGGGCAAATAACCACAGTCTCAGTGCAATTGTTCATCGCAGGGGAAACAACCACAGTCTCAGGGTAATTGTTCACCATGGGGCAAATATCCACAGTCTCAGGGCAATTGTTAATTGCAGGGGCAAATAATCACAGTCTCAGGACAAATGTTGTGGAGCAAATATCCACAGTCTCACGGCAACTGTTCATCACAGGGGCAAATAACCACTGTCTTAGGGTAATTGTTTGTTGCAGGGGCAAATAACCACAGTCTCAGGGCAGTTTTCATTGCAGTGGCAAACAAGCACAGTCTCAGAGCAATTGTTTATTGCAGGGGAAAATAATCACAGTGTCACGGAAATTGTTTGCTGCAGGGGCAAATAACCATAGTGTCAGAGCAGTTGTTCATTTCAGAGGTAATTTCTCAGGAAGAAGGGCAAATTCTCAATATCCCAGGCAATTGTTTGTTGCAGGGGAAAATTCCCAAACTCCAGGGCAATTCTTCATTGCAGGGGCAAATTACTGTCTCACGGCAATTGTTTGTTGCAGTGCAAATAACCATAGTCTCAGGGCAATTGTTCAATGCAGGGGCCAAAACCATAGTCTCAGGGCAGTTGTTTAGTGCAGGGGCAAACAACCACAGTCTAAGGGCAGTTCATCACGGGACAAATAACCAGTCTCAGGGCAACTGTTCATCACAGGGGCAAACAACCACAGTCTAACGGTAATTGTTCATCACAAGGGCAAATAAAAACAGTCTTGGGGGAATTGTTCATTGCAGGGACAAATAACTACAGACTCAAGGCAACTGTTCATTGCAGGGGCAAATAGTCACTGTCTCAGGGCAAGTGTTTGGTGCAGGGGCAAATAACCACAGTCTAAGGGCAATTGTTCATTGCAGAGGCAAATAACCACAGTCTCAGTGCAACTGTTCATCGCGGGGGCAAATAACCATAGTCTCAGGGCAATTGTTCATGACAGGAGCAAATAACCAGAGTCTCAAGGCAATTGTCCATTGCAGGGGCAAAAATCAGAGTCTCGGGGCAATTGTTCATTGCAGGGGCAAATAACCACAGTCTCAGGGCAATTGTTCACCGCAAGGGCAAATAACCACAGTCTAAGGGCAATTGTTCATGACAAGGGCATATAACTACAATCTCAGGGCAATTGTTCATTGCAGGGCAAATAATCAGTCTCAGGGCAGCTGTTTGTTGCAGGGGCAAATAACCACAGTCTCAGAGCAATTGTTTGTTGCAGGGGCAAATAATCACAGTGTCAGGGAAATTGTTGGTTGCAGGGGCAAATAACCAGTGTCTCAGGGCAATTGTTCTTGACAGTGGCAAATAACCACAGTCTCAGTGTAATTGTTCATCACAGAGGCAAATAACCAAAGTCTAAGAGCAATTGTTCATCACGGGGCAAATAACCACAGTGTCAGGGCAATTGTTTGTTGCAGGGGCAAATAACCACATTCTCAGGGCAGTTTTTCATGACAGGGGTAAATAACCAGATTTTCAGGGCAATTGTTCATTGCAGGGCCAAATAACCAGAGTCTCAGGGCATTTTTTTTCAGGGGCAAATAACCACAGTCTCAGTGTAATTGTTCATCGCAGTGGTAAATAACCACAGTGTCAGGACAACTGTTGCAGGGGCAAATAACCACAGTCTCAGTGTAATTGTTCATCTCAGGGGCAAATAACCACAGTCTCAGGACAACTGTTGCAGGGGCAAGCAACCACAGTCTAAGGGTAATTATTCACCGCAGGGGCAAATAACCACAGTCTCAGGGCAATTGTTCATCACAGGACAAATAACCATAGTCTCAGGGCAATTGTTCATCGAAGGGGCAAGAATCCACAGTCTAAGGGCAGTTGTTCTTTGCAGGGACAAATAACCACAATCTTAGGGCAACTGTTTGATGCACAGGCAAATAACCACTGTCTAAGGGCAATTGTTCATTGCAGAGGCAAATAACTACAGTCTCAGTGCAACTGTTCATCGCAGGGGCAAATAACCATAGTCTCAGGGCACTTGTTCATGACAGGGGCAAATAACCATAGTCTCAAGGCAACTGTCCATTGCAGAGGCAAAAATCAGTGTCTCAGGGCAATTGTTCA
Organism: Neoceratodus forsteri; assembly: GCA_016271365.2. Classification (NCBI taxonomy): domain Eukaryota; kingdom Metazoa; phylum Chordata; order Ceratodontiformes; family Ceratodontidae; genus Neoceratodus; species Neoceratodus forsteri. The sequence continues at coordinate 28,045,864 of JADMNL010000036.1, read as the reverse complement.
TTGCAGGGGCAAATAACCACAGTCTCAGGGCAATTGTTCATGACAGGGGCAAATAAATACAGTCTCAGGGCAATTGTATTGCAGGGCAAAATCACAATCTCAGGGCAATTGTATGTTACAAGGGCAATCAACCACAGTCTCAGGGTAATTATTGTTTGCAGTGGCAAATAACCACAATCTCATGGCAGTTGTTCATCACAGGGGCAAATAACTACATTCTCAGGGCAATTGTTCATGACGGGCAAATAACCACAGTCTCAGGGTAATTGTTCATTGCTGGGGCAAATAACTACAATCACAGGGCAGTTGTTTATTGCAGGGGCAAATAAACACAGTCTCAGGGCAGCTGCTTGCTGCAGGGCCAAATAAGTACAGTCTCAGTGTAATTGTTAATTGCAGGGGCAAATAACCACAGTCTCAGAGCAATTGTTTGTTGCATTGCAAATAATCACAGTGTCAGGGCAATTGTTTGATGCAGGAAATTCCCAAGGTCCAGGGCAACTGTTCATTGCAGGGGCAAATAACAATAGTCTCAGGGCAATTGTCCATTGCAGGGGCCAAAATCACAGTCTCAGGGCAAGTGTTAGTTGCAGGGGCAAATAATCACAGTTTCAGGGCAATTATTCATTGCAGGGGCAAATAACAGTCCCAGGGAAATTGTTCATTGCAGGGGCAAATAAACACAGTCTCAGGACAACTGTTTGTTGCAGGGGAAAGCAACCACAGTCTCACGGTAATTGTTCACCGCAGGGGCAAATAACCACAGTCTCAGGGCAATTGTTCATCACAGGACAAATAACCATAGTCTCAGGGCAATTGTTCATCACAGGGGCAAGAAGCCACAGTCTAAGGGCAGTTCTTCACAGGGGAAACAACCACAGTCTCAGGGTAATTGTTCACCACAGGGCAAATATCCACAGTCTCAGGGCAATTGTTCATTGCAGGGGCAAATAATCAGTCTCAGGAGCAGCTGTTGCAGGGCAAATATCCCGAGTCTCAGGGCAACTGTTCCTCACAGGGGCAAATAACCACAGTCTTAGGACAATTGTTTGTTGCAGGGGCAAATAACCACAGTCTCAGAGCAGTTTTCATTGCAGTGGCAAATAAGCACAATCTCAGAGCAATTGTTTAGTGCAGAGGAAAATAATCACAGTGTCACGGAAATTGTTTGCTGCAGGGGCAAATAACCATAGTGTCAAGCAGTTGTTCATTTCAGGGGTAATTTCTCAGGAAGACGGGCAAATTCTCAATATCCCAGGCAAATGTTTGTTGCAGGGGCAAATTCCCAAACTCCAGGGTAATTCTTCATTGCAGGGGCAAATCACTGTCTCAGGGCAATTGTTTGTTGCAGGGACAAATAATCATAGTCTCAGGGCAATTGTTCAATGCAGGGGCCAAAACCATAGTCTCAGGGCAGTTGTTTATTGCAGGGGCAAACAACCACAGTCTAAGGGCAGTTCATCACGGGACAAATAACCAGTCTGAGGGCAACTGTTCATCGCAGGGGCAAACAACCATAGTCTAACGGTAATTGTTCATCACAAGGGCAAATAAAAACAGTCTCGGGGCAATTGTTCATTGCAGGGACAAATAACTACAGACTCAAGGCAACTGTTCATTGCAGGGGCAAATAATCACAGTCTCAGGGCAAGTGTTTGTTGCAGGGGCAAATAACCACAATGTCAGGGAAATTGTTTGTTGTAACAGCAAATAACCATAGTCACAGGGCAATTCTTCATTGCAGGGGTAATTTGCCAGGAACAAGGGCAAATTCTCAATATCTAGGGCAATTGTTCTTTGCAGGGGCAAATAACCACAGTCTCAGGGCAGTAGTTTATGACAGGGGCAAATAACCACAGTCTTAGGGTAATTGTTCATCGCAGGGGCTGATAAACACAGTCTCAGGATAATTGTTCATTGCAGGAGCAAATAACTACGATCTCAGGTCAGTTATTCGTTGCAGGGCAATTAATCACAGTCTCAGGCCAGCTGTTTGTTGCAGGAGCAAATAACCACAGTCTCAGGAGAACTGTTTGTTGCAGGGGCAAGCAACCACAGTATCAGGGTAATTGTTCACCGCAGGGGCAAGTAACCACAGTCTCATGGTGATTGTTCATCACAGGACAAATAACCATAGTCTCAGGGCAATTGTTCATCACAGGGGCCAGAAGCCACAGTCTAAGGGCAGTTGTTCTTCACAGGGGCAACTAACCACAGTCTCAGGGCAACTGTTTGTTGCACGGGCAAATAACCACAGTCTAAGGGCAATTGTTCATTGCAGAGGCAAATAACCACAGTCTCAGTGCAACTGTTCATCGCAGGGGCAAATAACCATAGTCTCAGGGCAATTGTTCATGACAGGGGCAAATAACCACAGTCTCAAGGCAATTGTCCATTGCAGGGGCAAATAATCACAATCTTAAGGTAACTGTTTGTTGCAGGGGCAAAGAACCACAGTCTAAGGGCAATTGTTCATCACGGGATAAATAACCACAGTGTCAGGGCAATTGTTCATGACAGGGGCAAGCAACCACAGTCTCAGGGTAATTGTTCACCTCAGGGGCCAATAACCACAGCCTCGGGGCAATAGTTCATTGCAGGGACAAATAACTAGTGTCTCAGGGCAACTGTTCATTGCAGGGGCAAATAATGACAGTCTCAGATTAACTGTTTGTTGCAGGGGCGAATAACCACAGTCTAAGGGCTATTGTTAATAAGGGGACAAATAACTATAGTCTCGGGGCAATTGTTCATCGCAGGGGCAAGAAGCCACAGTCTAAGGGCAGTTGTTCTTCGGAGGGGCAAATTACCACAGTCTCAGGGCAACTGTTTGTTGCAGGGGCAAATAACCACAGTTTCAGTGCAACTGTTCATTGCAGGGGGTAAATAACCACAGTCTCAAGGCAGTTGTCCATTACAGGGGCAAAAATCACAGTCTCAGGGCAGCTGTTCATTGCAGGGGCAAATTACCACAGTCTCAGGGCAATTCTTCACAGGGACAAATAACCACAGTTTTAGGGCAATTGTTCCTGACAGGGGCAAATAACCACAGTCTTAGGGCAATTGTCCATTGCAGGGGCAAAAATCACAGCCTCAGGGCAGTGGTTCATTGCAGGGGAAATCACCAATCTCAGGGCAATTGTTCATCGCAGGGGCAAATAACCACAGTCTCAGGGCAATTGTTCATGACAGGTGAAATAACCACAGTCTTAAAGCAATTGTCCATTGCAGAGGCAAAAATCACAGTCTCAGGGCAATTGTTTGTTGCAAGGGCAAGCAACCACAGTCTCAGGGTAATTGTTGGTTGTAGAGGCAAATAACTACAGTCTCAGGGCAATTGTTCATGACGGGCAAATTACCACAGTCTCAGGGAAGCTGTTTGCTGCAGTGGCAAATAAGCACAGTCTCAGGGTAATTGTTCATTGCAGGGGCAAATAACCACAGTCTCAGTGCAATTGTTCATCGCAGGGGAAACAACCACAGTCTTAGGGTAATTGTTCACCATGGGGCAAATATCCACATTCTCAGGGCAATTGTTAATTACAGGGGCAAATAATCACAGTCTCAGGACAAATGTTGTGGGGCAAATATCCACAGTCTCAGGGCAACTGTTCATCACAGGGGCAAATAACCACAGTCTTAGGGTAATTGTTGCAGGGGCAAATAACCACAGTCTCAGGGCAGTTTTCATTGCAGTGGCAAATAAGCACAGTCTCAGAGCAATTGTTTATTGCAGGGGAAAATAATCACAGTGTCATGGAAACTGTTTGCTGCAGGGGCAAATAACCATAGTGTCAGGGCAGTTGTTCATTTCAGAGGTAATTTCTCAGGAAGAAGGGCAAATTCTCAATATCCTGGGCAATTGTTTGCTGCAGGGGAAAATTCCCAAACTCCAGGGCAATTCTTCATTGCAGGGGCAAATCACTGTCTCACAGCAATTGTTTGTTGCAGGGGCAAATAACCATAGTCTCAGGGCAATTGTTCAATGCAGGGGCCAAAACCATAGTCTCAGGGCAGTTGTTTAGTGCAGGGGCAAACAACCACAGTCTAAGGGCAGTTCATCAAGGGACAAATAACCAGTCTCAGGGCAACTGTTCATCACAGGGGCAAACAACCATAGCCTAACGGTAATTGTTCATCACAAGGGCAAATAAAAACAGTCTTGGGGCAATTGTTCATTGCAGGGACAAATAACTACAGACTCAAGGCAACTGTTCATTGCAGGGCGAAATAATCACAGTATCAGGGCAAGTGTTTGTTGCAGGGGCAAATAACCACAGTCTAAGGGCAATTGTTCATTGCAGAGGCAAATAACCACAGTCTCAGTGCAACTGTTCATCGCAGGGGCAAATAACCATAGTCTCAGGGCAATTGTTCATGACAGGGGCAAATAACCAGAGTCTCAAGGCAATTGTCCATTGCAGGGGCAAAAATCAGAGTCTCAAAGCAATTGTTAATTGCAGGGGCAAATAACCACAGTCTCAGGGCAATTGTTCATCGCAAGGGCAAATAACCACAGTCTAAGGGCAATTGTTCATGACAGGGGCATATAACTACAATCTCAGGGCAATTGTTCATTGCAGGGCAAATAATCAGTCTCAGGGCAGCTGTTTTTTGCAGAGGCAAATAACCAAAGTCTAAGAGCAATTGTTCATCACGGGGCAAATAACCACAGTGTCAGGGCAACTGTTTTTTGCAGGGGCAAATAACCACAGTCTCAGGGCAGTTATTCATGACAGGGGCAAATAACCAGAGTCTCAGGGCAATTGTTCATTGCAGGGCCAAATAACCAGAGTCTCAGGGCATTTTTTTTTCAGGGGCAAATAACCACAGTCTCAGTGTAATTGTTCATCGCAGTGGTAAATAACCACAGTGTCAGGACAACTGTTGCAGGGGCAAATAACCACAGTCTCAGTGTAATTGTTCATTGCAGGGGCAAATAACCACAGTCTCAGGACAACTGTTTGTTGCAGGGGCAAGCAACTACAGTCTAAGGGTAATTATTCACCGCAGGGGCAAATAACCACAGTCTCAGGGCAATTGTTCATCACAGGACAAATAACCATAGTCTCAGGGCAATTGTTCATCGCAGGGGCAAGAATCCACAGTATAAGGGCAGTTGTGCTTTGCAGGGACAAATAACCACAGTCTTAGGGCAACTGTTTGATGCACGCGGGGAAATAACCACAGTCTAAGGGCAATTGCTCATTGCAGAGGCAAATAACTACAGTCTCAGTGCAACTGTTCATCGCAGGGGCAAATAACCATAGTCTCAAGGCAACTGTCCATTGCAGAGGCAAAAATCAGTGTCTCAGGGCAATTGTTCATTGCAGGGGCAAATAACCACAGTCTCAGGGCAATTGTTCATGACAGGGGCAAATAAATACAGTCTCAGGGCAATTGTCTATTGCAGGGGCAAAAATCACAATCTCAGGGCAATTGTATGTTGCAAGGGCAATCAACCACAGTCTCAGGGTAATTATTGTTTGCAGTGGCAAATAACCACAATCTCATGGCAGTTGTTCACCACAGGGGCAAATAACTACATTCTCAGGGCAATTGTTCATGATGGGCAAATAACCACAGTCTCAGGGTAATTGTTTATTGCTGGGGCAAATAACTACAATCACAGGGCATTTGTTTATTGCAGGGGCAAATAAACACAGTCTCAGGGCAGCTGCTTGCTGCAGGGCCAAATAAGCACAGTCTCAGTGTAATTGTTAATTGCAGGGGCAAATAACCACAGTCTCAGAGCAATTGTTTGTTGGATTGCAAATAATCACAGTGTCAGGGCAATTGTTTGTTGCAGGAAATTCCCAAGTCCAGGGCAATTGTTCATTGCAAGGGCAAATAACAATAGTCTCAGGGCAATTGTCCATTGAAGGGGCAAAAATCACAGTCTCAGGGCAAGTGTTAGTTGTAGGGGCAAATAATCACAGTCTCAGGGCAATTATTCATTGCAGGGGCAAATAACAGTCCCAGGGAAATTGTTCATTGCAGGGGTTAATAACCACAGTCTCAGGACAACTGTTTGTTGCAGGGGCAAGCAACTACAGTCTAAGGGTAATTATTCACCGCAGGGGCAAATAACCACAGTCTCAGGGCAATTGTTCATCACAGGACAAATAACCATAGTCTCAGGGCAATTGTTCATTGCAGGGGCAAGAATCCACAGTATAAGGGCAGTTGTGCTTTGCAGGGACAAATAACCACAGTCTTAGGGCAACTGTTTGATGCACGGGGAAATAACCACAGTCTAAGGGCAATTGCTCATTGCAGAGGCAAATAACTACAGTCTCAGTGCAACTGTTCATCGCAGGGGCACATAACCATAGTCTCAAGGCAACTGTCCATTGCAGAGGCAAAAATCAGTGTCTCAGGGCAATTGTTCATTGCAGGGGCAAATAACCACAGTCTCAGGGCAATTGTTCATGACAGGGGCAAATAAATACAGTCTCAGGGCAATTGTCTATTGCAGGGGCAAAAATCACAATCTCAGGGCAATTGTATGTTGCAAGGGCAATCAACCACAGTCTCAGGGTAATTATTGTTTGCAGTGGCAAATAACCACAATCTCATGGCAGTTGTTCACCACAGGGGCAAATAACTACATTCTCAGGGCAATTGTTCATGACGGGCAAATAACCACAGTCTCAGGGTAATTGTTTATTGCTGGGGCAAATAACTACAATCACAGGGCATTTGTTTATTGCAGGGGCAAATAAACACAGTCTCAGGGCAGCTGCTTGCTGCAGGGCCAAATAAGCACAGTCTCAGTGTAATTGTTAATTGCAGGGGCCAATAACCACAGTCTCAGAGCAATTGTTTGTTGGATTGCAAATAATCACAGTGTCAGGGCAATTGTTTGTTGCAGGAAATTCCCCAAGTCCAGGGCAATTGTTCATTGCAAGGGCAAATAACAATAGTCTCAGGGCAATTGTCCATTGAAGGGGCAAAAATCACAGTCTCAGGGCAAGTGTTAGTTGTAGGGGCAAATAATCACAGTCTCAGGGCAATTATTCATTGCAGGGGCAAATAACAGTCCCAGGGAAATTGTTCATTGCAGGGGTAGATAACCACAGTCTCAGGACAACTGTTTGTTGCAGGGGAAAGCAACCACAGTCTCACGGTAATTGTTCACTGCAGGGACAAATAACCACAGTCTCAGGGCAATTGTTCATCACAGGACAAATAACCATAGTCTCAGGGCAATTGTTCATCACAGGGGCAAGAAGCCACAGTCTAAGGGCAGTTGTTCATCACGGGCAAGAAGCCACAGTCTAAGGGCAGTTGTTCTTCACAGGGACAAATAACCACAGTCACAGGGCAACTGTTTGTTGCACGGGCAAATAACCACTGTCTCAGTGTAATTAATTGCAGGGGCAAATAACCACATTCTCAGAGCAATTGTTTGTTGCAGTGGCAAATAATCACAGTGTCAGGGCAATTGTTTGTTGCAGGAAATTCCCAAACTCCAGGGCAATTGTTCATTGCAGGGGCAAATAACAATAGTCTCAGGGCAGCTATTCATTGCTGGGGCAAATAACAGTCTCAGGGCAATTGTTCATTGCAGGGGCCAATAACCACAGTCTCAGGACAACTGCTTGTTGCAGGGGCAAGCAAATACAGTGTCACGGTAATTGTTCACTGCAGAGGCAAATAACCACAGTCTCAGGGCAATTGTTCATCACAGGACAAATAACCATAGTCTCAGGGCAATTGTTCATCACAGGGGCAAGAAGCCACAGTGTAAGGGCAGTTGTTCTTCACAAGGGCAAATAACCACAGTCTCAGGGCAACTGTTTGTTGCATGGGCAAATAACCACAGTCTAAGGGCAATTGTTCATTGCAGAGGCAAATAACCACAGTCTCAGTGCAACTGTTCATCGCAGGGGCAAATAACCATAGTCACAGGGCAATTGTTCATGACAGGCACAAATAACCAGAGTCTCAAGGCAACTGTCCATTGCAGGGGCAAATAATCACAATATTAGGGCAACTGTTTGTTGCCGGGGCAAATAACCACAGTCTAAGGGCAATTGTTCATCATGGGACAAATAACCACAGTTTCAGGGCAATTGTTCATGACAGGGGCAAGCAACCACAGTCTCAGGGTAATTGTTCACCGCAGGGGCAAATAACCACAGCCTCGGGGCAATTGTTCATTGCAGGACAAATAACTAGTGATTCAGGGCAACTGTTCATTACAGGGGAAATAACCACAGTCTCAGAGCTAATGTTTGTTCCAGGGGCGAATAACCACAGTCTAAGGGCTATTATTAATAAGAGGACAAATAACCGTAGTCTCAGGGCAATTGTTCATCGCAGAGGCAAGAAGCCACAGTCTAAGGGAAATTGTTCTTCGCTGGGGCAAATAACCACAGTCTCAGGGCAACTGTTTGTTGCAGAGGCAAATAACCACAGTTTCAGTGCAACTGTTCATTGCAGGGGGTAAATAACCACAGTCTCAAGGCAGTTGTCCATTGCAGGGACAAAAATCACTGTCTCAGGGCAGTTGTTCATTGCAGGGGCAAATTACCACAGTCTCAGGGCAATTCTTCACAGTGGCAAATAACCACAGTCTCAGGGCAATTGTTCATGACAGGGGCAAATAACCACAGTCTCAGGGCAATTGTCCATTGCAGGGGCAAAAATCACAGTCTGAGGGCAGTTGTTCATTGCAGGGGCAAATCACCACAGTCTCAGGGCAACTGTTCATAGCAGGGGCAAATAACCACAGTCTCAGGGCAATTGCTCATGACAGGGGCAAATAACCACAGTCTTAAAGCAATTGTCCATTGCAGGGGCAAAAATCACAGTCTCAGGGCAATTGTTTGTTGCAAGGGCAAGCAACCACAGTCTCAGGGTAATTGCTGTTTGCAGGGGAAAATAACTACAGTCTCAGGGCAATTGTTCATGACGGGCCAATAACCACAGTCTCAGGGTAATTGTTTATTGCTGGGGCAAATAACTACAATCACAAGGCAGTTGTTTATTGCAGGGGCAAATAATCACAGTATCAGGACAGCTGTTAGCTGCAGGGGCAAATAAGCACAGTCTCAGGTAATTGTTCAGTGCAGGGGCAAATAACCACAGTCTCAGTGCAATTGTTCATTGCAGGGGTAACAACCACAGTCTCAGGGTAATTGTTCACCACGGGGCAAATATCCACAGTCTCAGGGCAATTGTTCATTGCAGGGGCAAATAATCACAGTCTCAGGACAACTGTTGTGGGGCAAATATCCACAGTCTCAGGGCAACTGTTCATCAGAGGGGCAAATAACCACCGTCTTAGGGCAATTGTTTGTTGCATGGGCAAATAACCACAGTCTCAGGGCAGTTTTCATTGCAGTGGCAAATAAGGACAGTCTCAGAGCAATTGTTTATTGCAGGGGAAAATAATCACAGTGTCACGGAAATTGTTTGCTGCAGGAGCAAATAACCATAGTGTCAGGGCAGTTGTTCATTTCAGGGTAATTTCTCAGGAAGAAGGCAAATTCTCAATATCCGGCAATTTTTGTTGCAGGGCAAATTCCCAAACTCCAGGGCAATTCTTCATTGCAGGGGCAAATCACTGTCTCACGGCAATTGTTTGTTGCAGGGGCCAATAACCATAGTCTCAGGGCAATTGTTCAATGCAGGGGCCAAAACCATAGTCTCAGGGCAGTTGTTTATTGCAGGGGCAAACCACCACAGTCTAAGGGCAGTTCATCACCGGACAAATAACCAGTCTCAGGGCAACTGTTCATTGCAGGGGCAAACAACCATAGTCTAATGGTAAGTGTTCATCACAAGGGCAAATAAAAACAGTCTCGGGGCAATTGTTCATTGCAGGGACAAATAACTAGAGACTCAAGGCAACTGTACATTGCAGGGGCAAATAATCACAGTCTCAGGGCAAGTGTTTGTTGCAGGGGCAAATAACCACAGTCTAAGGGCAATTGTTCATGACAGGGGCAAATAACCAGATTCTCAAGGCAATTGTCCATTGCAGGGGCCAAAATCGGAGTCTCAGGGCAATTGTTCATTGCAGGGGAAAATAACCACAGTCTCAGGGCAATTGTTCATCACAGGGGCCAATAACCGCAGTCTAAGGGCAATTGTTCATGACAGGGGCAAATAACTACAATCTCAGGGCAATTGTTCATTGCAGGGCAAATAATCAGTCTCAGGCTAGCTGTTTGTGTAAGGGCAAATAACCACAGTCTCAGAGCAATTGTTTGTTGCAGGGGCAAATAATTACAGTGTCAGAGAAATTGTTGGTTGGAGGGGCCATTAACCAGTGTCTCAGGGCAATTGTTCTTGACAGTGGCAAATAACCACAGTCTCAGTGTAATTGTTCATCACAGAGGCAAATAAACAAAGTCTAAGAGCAATTGTTCATCACGGGGCAAATAACCACAGTGTCAGGGCAACTGTTTGCTGCAGGGGTTAATAACCACAGTATCAGGGCAGTTTTTCATGACAGGGGCCAAAAACCAGAGTCTCGGGGCAATTGTTCATTGCAGATGCAAATAACCAGAGTCTCAGGACATTTTTTTTGCAGGGGCAAATAACCACAGTCTCAGTGTAATTGTTCATTGCAGCGGTAAATAACCACAGTGTCAGGACAACTGTTGCAGGGGCAAATAACCACAGTCTCAGTGTAATTGTTCATCGCAAGGGCAAATAACCACCATCTCAGGACAACTGTTTGTTGCAGGGGCAAGCAACCACAGTCTCAGGGTAATTATTCACCGTAGGGGCCAATAACCACAGTCTCAGGGCAATTGTTCATCACAGGACAAATAACCATAGTCTCAGGGCAATTGTTCATCGCAGGGGCAAGAATCCACAGTCTAAGGGCAGTTCATCACGGGACAAATAACCAGTCTCAGGACAACTGTTCATTGCAGGGGCAAACAACCATAGTCTAAAGGTATTTGTTCATCACAAGGGCAAATAAAAGCAGCCTCGGGGCAATTGTTCATTGCAGGGACAAATAACTACAGACTCAAGGCAACTGTTCATTGCAGGGGCAAATAATCACAGTCTCAGGGCAAGTGTTTGTTGCTGGGGCAAATAACCACAGTGTCAGGGAAATTGTTTGTTGCAAAGGCAATTAACCATAGTCACAGGGCAATTCTTCATTGCAGGGGATATTTGCCAGGAAGAAGGGAAAATTCTCAATATCTAGGGCAATTGTTCTTTTCAGGGGCAAATAACCACAGTTTCAGGGCAGTAGTTCATGACGGGGCAAATAACCACAGTCTCAGGGTAATTGTTCATTGCAGGGGCAAATAACTACAATCACAGGGCAGTTGCTTATTGCAGGGACAAATAAACACAGTCTCAGGGCAGCTGCTTGCTGCAGGGGCAAATACGCACAGTCTCAGTGTAATTGTTTTTTGCAGTGGCAAATAATCACAGTGTCATGGCAACTGTTTGTTGCAGGAAATTCCCAAACTCCAGGGCAATTGTTCATTGCAGGGGCAAATAACAATAGTCTCAGGGCAATTGTCCATTGCAGGGGCAAAAATCACAGTCTCAGGGCAAGTGTTAGTTGTAGGGGCAAATAATCACAGTCTCAGGGTAATTATTCATTGCAGGGGCAAATAACAGTCTCAGAGCAATTGTTCATTGCAGGGGCAAATAACCACAGTCTCAGGACAACTGTTTGTTGCAGGGGCAAGCAACCACATTCTCACGGTAATTGTTCACCGAAGGGGCAAATAACCACAGCCTCAGAGCAATTCATCACAGGACAAATAACCATAGTCTCAGGGCAATTGTTCATCACAGGGGCAAGAAGCCACAGTCTAAGGGCAGTTGTTCTTCACAGAGGCAAATAACCACAGTCTCAGGGCAACTGTTTGTTGCATGGGCAAATAACCACAGTCTAAGGGCAATTGTTCATTGCAGAGGCAAATAACCAGAGTCTCAGTGCAACTGTTCATCGCAGGGGCAAATAACCATAGTCACAAGGCAATTGTTCATGACAGGGGCAAATAACCAGAGTCTCAAGGCAACTGTCCATTGCAGGGGCAAATAATCAGAATCTTTGGGCAACTGTTTGTTGCAGGGGCAAATAACCACAGTCTAAGGGCAATTGTTCATCACGGGACAAATAACCACAGTCTCAGGGCAATTGTTCATGACAGGGGCAAGCAACCACAGTCTCAGGGTAATTGTTCACTGCAGGGGCAAATAACCACAGTCTTAGGGCAATTGTCCATTGCAGGGGCAAAAATCACAGTCTCAGAGCAGTTGTTCATTGCAGGGGCAAATCACCACAGTTTCAGGGCAATAGCTCATCACAGGGGCAGATAACCACAGTCTCAGGGCAATTGTTCATGACAGGGGCAAATAACCACAGTCTTAAAGCAATTGTCCATTGCAGGGGCAGAAATCACAGTCTCAGGGCAATTGTTTGTTGCAAGGGCAAGCAACCACAGTCTCAGGATAATTGTTGGTTGCAGGGGAAAATAACTACAGTCTCAGGGCAATTGTTCATGACGGGCAAATAACCACAGTCTCAGGGTAATTGTTTATTGCTGGGGCAAATAACTACAATCACAAGGCAGTTGTTTATTGCAGGGGCAAATAATCACAGTCTCAGGGCAGCTGTTTGCTGCAGGGGCAAACAAGCACAGTCTCAGGGTAATTGTTCATTGCAGGGGCAAATAACCACAGTCTCAGTGCAATTGTTCATCACAGGGGAAACAACCACAGTCTCAGGGTAATTGTTCACCATGGGGCAAATATCCTCAGTCTCAGGGCAATTGTTCATTGCAGGGGCAAATAATCAGTCTCAGGACAACTGTTGTGGGGCAAATATCCACAGTCTCAGGGCAACTGTTCATCACAGGGGCAAATAACCACAGTCTTAGGGCAATTGTTTGTTGCAAGGGCAAATAACCACAGGCTCAGGGCAGTTTTCATTGCAGTGGCAAATAAGGACAGTCTCAGAGCAATTGTTGATAGCAGGGGAAATAATCACAGTGTCACGGAAATTGTTTGCTGCAGGGGCAAATAACCATAGTGTCAGGGCAGTTGTTCATTTCAGGGGTAATTTCTCTGGAAGAAGGGCAAATTCTCAATATCCCAGGCAATTGTTTGTTGCAGGGGCAAATTCCCAAACTCCAGGGCAATTCTTCATTGCAGGGGCAAATCACTGTCTCAGGGCAATTATTTGTTGCAGGGAAAATAACCATAGCCTCAGGGCAATTGTTCAATGCAGGGGCAAAAACCATAGTCTCAGGGCAGTTGTTTATTGCAGGGGCAAACAACCACAGTCTAAGGGCAGTTCATCACCGGACAAATAACCAGTCTCAGGGCAACTGTTCATCGCAGGGGCAAACAACCATAGTCTAACAGTAATTGTT